>BSBK01003715.1:0-600000 GCA_027943335.1 Chamaecyparis obtusa
TACATATATATATACATATATATATACATATATATATACATATATATATATAAAAGCTTAAACTTGTTAAACATGATTATTAAATTTTAAATAATTTTTTATATTTTATACAAATAGATGTTATGTTTTTTCTATGTTTGCCAGACCTTAAAAATTATTTATTTATTGCAAAAGTAGCAAAGCCACTAAAAAAGAAGAGTACAAAAAATAAGAGTGATGTATGTAGACTCTTATTTAAAACATCTTTAGACTCTTATTTCTTTACTCTTCTTCTTTTTTCAATAACATTTAGTGGCTTTGTCACTTTTGCAATAAATAAATTTTAAGGCTTCCAAATATAGAAAAAAGATAAAAGTTTTTTTTATATAAAATATATAAAACCCATTCAAATTTATCAAATGTAAAGATAAGATTTTTTAATATATATAGTTGAATAGAGATGCCTCTCACAACATATATATTTGAATAGAGATGCCGTCTTCCAACATTAATAATCTTAGATTTATTTGGCATAATTTTTTATATTTAGATTAATAACTCTTTTAAATTGTACATGTCACATCTTTATGTAAAACGTACATCTTTTAAAATTTGACAAATACAAATACAATTTTATCTTTTTTTTTCTATTTTTTGAATGATAGATTAGATAAGATTCAATCATTATTGTGTCTTTGATTTCCCTTACAACATTAATAATCTTAGATCTATTTAACATAAATCTTGATATTTAGATTAATTATTCTTTTAAATTGAACATATCACATCTCTATAAAAACATACATCTTTTAAAAATTCCATAATTATAAATACAATTTTGTTTTTTTTATATATATATTTTTTAATGATAGAATAGATAAGATTCAATCATTATCATCCAGAGAATGCTAGGATTCCTTGTATCTTCACCATTAATGAAGCCTTTGATGCTGAAAAGCTCTCTCATCTACTCCACCGAATCTCATCTGAAAATGTTTGGTGTAAATATTTCTCTGATTACAAAGTCTGCATAAAAGCTTATCTCCTTCCTCTCTAATGCCATTCATTTCACATGATGTAGAAAACAGCATGCCCCACATATAGTGTCAGTCTAGTGATGTCATATCCACAACGTAAGCACAAACTGCTTTTGTTGTGACCGAAAAGCAACTGGGGAGTGCTCATCCAGGCTGTTCACATTTAGTATGCAAAAGCTCTTCTTGTCCCTCATTCATTATGATCACACCAAAGCTCTAATTATTCCTCCTCCTTCAGCAGGACTGCCATTAAACCCAATTTCAGATGGAGTGGATGACAACACACCCACTTTCTACCTGCCCATATGTGAACGCTACTCTTCTGGGCTCCACTCTGCCCATTTCTTCTTCCTGCTTTGTTAGGTTTTCATTTATCGGTTGTGAGAAGTCTTTTTCACACAAATTTTTTAATTGTTTTTGAATTTTTGATTATAGTAAATACTTTTTGAATGAAATTATAAATGGCCGCCGCTAAGCTCTATCTAAAAATTCACAAAAGACAAAAATACTCAGATTTTTTTTTTCTCAGGTCTGTGAAAATGCAGTGATTTTTTTGAGTCGAACTCTTTAGGAAGAGGGAAAACAACGATCATCAATAATGAAGTATAGATCAGTTAGAGTTTTTTGTAAAAAGAGAAAAAAAAAAAGATCACAACACCTCACACATAGAGAACAAAATATATGGTGAAACTTTTTTTTAAAAAGACCATTTCTTAAGAAGGTTTAAATCTAAAATTATTTTAAAAAGTATAATCCTTGAGCTTCTTAAAATGGAACAATATCTAAATTATGTTAGAGAGTTTCGTTTTGATATAATATAACAATGCATATGTGAAGAGTGTTGTTTTGGGCTCCACTCTAGCCATTATTCCTTTCTTGTTTATTAGGTTTTTGTTTATTGGTTGAGAGAAGTCTTTTTCAAATGGATCTATATTTAATTAGATGGAATATTCAATTGAATCTTTTCTCACAATAAAATTTTGAATTGGATTTTGGTTTTTTATTATTGTAAACACTTTTGAATGTTCAGTTATGAATCAAACAAGCCAAATACTTCATGAAGGAGAAATCCCAACCGACAACTACCAAGAATTCTAAGGAACACTCTGGGACAAAAAAAATACAATAACAGAACACGACACCTCAGAGAGAGAGAGAGATTTATGGTCAAATGTTGTAAAAGAATAAGACCAAACAAAAAGTTAGGTGAAATGTCATAAAAGAACAAGACCATTTCTTAAGGTGGTTTGAATCTAAAATATGTTAAAGAGCTCTTTTTTTTATATGATATCGCAATGCTTATGTGAATAGTATTGTTATGGGCTCCACTATTGATGCAGGAGCATCCTGGGTGTAAGAGCAATCTTGCATCACCCAAAAAAAATATTTCTGTTTTTATATTCAATAAGGGCTATTTTGTGCAGAGCTGCTATTTATGGAAAGTTACTATTTTTGGTAATTTTCGTATGTGCTCAGAATGATCTGATTTCTTTTTTGGAGGTTCATTTTGGTCATATAAGTCTGCCAGTAAAGTTTCATTGCCAGATCAAGTGTATGTTGGAAGATATTGAAGATTTTTGGTATTGGCAGCAGGGTACAGAAACTTTAAACTCAGTTTTGAAGGCTTTAGAGGCCCCAGATGAGGTCAAAAATTTGGGTGACAGGCGCTTGCGCTAGTTAAGCCTGTAGAGCGCTTCGTGGTGTTTCCGAAATGGGGTTATAATAGCCGATCGGGTCAACTGGTGATGACTTATGGTCTTCGGAAGTTGGGCCACCTGAAATGGCGGAAAATAATTTTCTTCAAAATTTTTGTTCTGGTTTCAAAGGTTATCTTGAGCCGACTATGATGTAATAAAATGTAAAATAAAATAATTCTAAGTTTGGTCGGCCTTATTGGCTAAAATTCTGGAACCTTCCCAGGCGGTGAAAAAAAAATTGCCTATATAAGGAAGGCTGTATTATTGTCTTAGGCAGTTCAAAATAGTTCTGGGTAGTAGATCTGGGTATTGATTCGAGGCTTTGTCCTACATAATATTGTAAGGGAATGCCCATGTGGCTTTGCATATTGTAATTCTGAAAGTTTGTAATTCCGCATTTGTGGAGATAATAAGAAGCCAATTTTCTGTTCTTGCATATTATTGTTGTTGTTTCTCTATTTCTGTTATGTGTTTGTGGTATTAAGGGGAGCACCCTTCATCAACTATGGTCACTATTCCTTTTTGGCATTTTAGGTTGTTGTTTATTGATTGAGAGGAGACTTTTTTCCATATAGGATCTATTTTTAATTAGAGGGCTTGTAAAACATTTTCAAGAAAAAAATTAGTCTCCTAGTTTTAAATTAAATCCTCTCACACAATAATATTTTGGATTGGATTTTAGTTTTTATTATCATAAACACTTTTGACCAGATCTATGAATCAAACAAGTCAAACCCTTCATGAAAAAGGAAAAAAAACAACCAACAACTGTCAAGAATAGTAATGAACACTCAGAGACAAAAAATAAAATACAATAACAGACCATCCCATCTTACACATAGAGAGAGAACAAAACATAGGATGAAATGGTTTGAATCTAAAATATGTTACAGAGCTTCATTTTAACATAATATATTAATGTCAATAGTACTATTCTCAGCTCCGCTCTAGCCAATTTTCCTTTCTAGTTTATTAGGTTGTTGTTTATTGGTAGAGAGGACTCCTTTTTAGGTAGGATCTATCTTTAATTATAAAACATTTTGAAGCAAAAAAATATTTTCTTTAGTTTTAAATTGAGTCTTCTCTTGCAACAATATTTTGGATTGGATTTAGTTTTTTATTATCATAAACACTTTTGATTGCAGTTGTGAATCGAAGGGGTCAAACTTTCTACAATGAAGCAAAAATGACAATCAACTACCATCAAGAATAGCAAGGAACATCAAGAAAAAAAACAAAATGCTAAGTCATGACATTTATAAAAGAAGAGGAAAACATATGATGAAATGTCACAAAAGAACAAGACCACCGCTTAAGATGATCTGAATCCAAAAAAACAATGCAAAAATTTGTTTCCATCTAACATCACAATACTTATCCAAATCAAACTCACTTTTTTATTGAAAATTTCTAGGTCACATGATTACATAGAAGTAAGAAAAAATAGTTAAATGAATAAATTAATTTCTTAATTTCAATTTTAATCACAATATTTTTGTGATTTTATCAGTGTGGGTCCGCCATTGCACACCCAAAAAGTTCCATGGCTGCTTTTGGTGGGTAAAGGATAATTCACAACTAATTTCTCTGCTACAACTTTTACTAGTGGGCATTCATAATTAACACATGTTGCCTTTTGTTAAGCATCTTAGTGCAATTTCTCCTACATTTAACATAAAAAGAGACATCAGCACATAAACATGTAGCTTTCACGTGGTCCAATTTGTCACTCCATGATTAACAGTTATGTATAGTTTATCTCATTGTAGGGAGAAGGAACAAACGTTGAATTTAAAATAAAAAAATTATGTCTAGGCTTCTAAATATTTCAAGTACTACCCGTTATAATTTGCATGTTAAAGGGATTAGTTTTTTGTTTTTTTTTTGATCGGTAAAAGGCCGAAGCCAATAAGTTTAATTAGATTTTAAACCAATAATACAATAAAAAAAAACCCCGCTCAGTGCAAGTGCTAGTAGGAAAGAGCGGGGTTGAGAAAACCTCCAACCTTGCCTGGGACCATAGTCCAGGTTCTGATACAAAACATTTAGGATGGCATACCCTTCCTAACCAGATACATGACTTTTATATATAACAAATTACATATGTACCTACACTATATCTTATACATTCTGCTATGTTACTTAGGTGACTTAGAGGACCTTCTTTCTAGGATTTGCACTCATAGGTTAAGTCCCTTTTCTATGGGTGTTGTGAGAAACAACGTGTCTAGTCATAGGGGACACTTCCACCTATATCTTGTCTGAACGATAGCACCTCAAGATGACTCTTGACCCTTTATTACCTGAAATCTCTGAACTTCAAACTAAGAACCTTGTTAGTGTATCCAAAGTGATAATTTGTTACTGATTCGAAAAACAACAAATTATAATTCATAGAGTACCAATGGAGCCGATAAATAAAGATATTTGCTGAAAGGAAGACACCTGTACCTGTACTATCTGGTTTTTAGCATATTGTGGAGAATATATTTGTTAAAACAAAGATACCTGTAATTGTCTCACCTGTCCTTATTTCTGGGTTGAATCTGGCAAAATTAGCATCATCTTCTTGTGAGAAGTTCATTGCATCAGATGTCGAGTTCTAAACTTGTGGGAGTCACATTTCCTAAACTTTGCAAAGGGAATTGACCATTTATCTAAATTGACTGAAGATTTCAGCTTAGCTGGATGAGACATAATGAGTCTAAAAATTGCTAGAAATACTATACATAGAAAGCATAAACCAATTTCTTGTTAGAAAGTAAAGTCCACCAAGATAACTAAGAGGAGGAGGGGGGGGGGGGGCGGGGGGGGTGAATCAGTTATCAAATAATTATAACTTTTATTATGTTCAATAGCATTAAACCATATAAGCAATATGATTACCAACCATAGAAAGATATTCATACACAATAACACAAGGACACAAGATATGTTGACTAGGGAACCTCTTGATCAAAGAGTAAACCCCAGTGGGAATGATGCCCACAAAAGATGCACTAATATGAATATTCCTTTTGAGAGGATGGACTCTGTTAGGAGTCTTATGAAATACATTCAGTACATATGAATCCCTGTTAGGAGATTTTGAATCCCTATTAAAAGATTCTAACCCTGTTAAGAGTTATGGAAGATAGAAGGACCCACTGCCCAAACAGCTTTAGGGTAAGATCAGTGAACATACTGTCCAAATAATCTTTTCATTACTCAACAGAATAATATGTTACCTCTTCTCTGACTGTGCCAAACCACACTCACTGTTACATCAGATCTCAATTTTAGATCTTTGTACTTTGCATGTCTTCCTTCACAAATTCGCTTTCATACTTAGCTCTTTTCTTCACTTCATGCATACAGCATCACAACCGCCACTACCATATCATAATTACACACTTTCACATTATAAATTTTTTTTTACAACAAGGAAATACATTCCTTCCTTTATACCACACTCAAATAATTACAAATGAGTCAGCATACAATTACAAAATAAAAGTTTCCACACGCTACACCAAAATTACACAAAATTGTTAGCTTCCAAATACAATAAATCTTCACTCATGCGACCTCGAAGTCTGCATTGTCAACCACATCACTATCAATGTGTCTCCAACTTCCCTTTAACTGTGCAAAACCAGATTCCATCCCGATTAGGAGATATCATCCGATTTCCACAAACCGCTACTCAGGAACACTGCCTGAATACTGCTTCCACCAAAATGATCATAACTTCTAGGAATCAATGAATTATTGTCTGTGCTCTTAACCATAGACATGTGACATATCAAAGAGTATAACCTCAACATCGCATAGCTCCAACTGCAATAACCCATGTGCGCTAATCCAAACTCTGTCTACTTCTCTGCAAGTCTTCGGTAAATCATTGTGTTGACATCAATGACAATCATAGTCATGAATGCAACAACAATTGCTACAGAATGGCTGCCAAACACTTTATCATTCATTCCTAACATTTCTTGTTATCATGATCTTGTTACAAGGGATTATTAGAAACTTATCTATTGGATTTTTTAAATAACATATCAAGGAGTTATGATATAATTTAAAACCACAGCATCATCCATAATAACATCAGATAATAGGGGCAATATCATGAGTAAAATCTCTGTCACGCACATCATTAAGTGGGAGATGCATTTAGGACCCTGCTGTCACATATTTATGGATCCAGATTACATATTCTAATTGTAAAGTATATGTCTACTCATTGACCACATATATACTGAAGCTTAGTTGTATTATGTATAGCTTTGTTGTAGCAAACATCATTAACCTGTATCAAGTTATCAAAATAGTTTAAGGAGAGCAGAAAGTATCACATAAACAACTACTCAATGGTAAGGAGGGTGTATGATACAAGGCATTCATATCGAAAGCTAGTAGGATCTCAAAACATAAGATTACCATGATAAGCTTGCTCTTGGGGCCATTATCTAACAAGATTAATGACATTTTCAATAATAAAGACTACTCGAAATATATCAATGTTTTTTTTCCAGGATCTGAAGCATATTGCTAAAGGAAGAATCATGAATGTATATCATAGTATACCAACCCCATACTCAGGCTGGGGGTGCCCATAGTCCTTTTGTCAATTAGTTTCTATGACTGATAAATTCTCTGAGACTACTTACAAGTGTCATTATATTGAGCTTGCTGACACATAATCTATTAAAGTGAATTTTTTTTGGACCTTGAAATAATGACATCAATACTTAGGTGATAGCTTATATTTGACTTTTCATTCTGTGTTATTTGTAATATAAATTGATATTTTCTTTTTTAAGATCTTTATTGCCAACATTTCAGTAAGCTAATACTAATAATACACTAAAAGGAAGCAAAGTATTACTTTAACCCTTAAATAAGACTGAAACCAAGAGATCTTTGATTTAATCCAAAGTTATATTATAGCAAATCTGTTTAATCCATAGTAGTATAAAGTTGGGGAGATCTTTTTGTTACAAGCTACCTTTATTGGCCTTCTACTTGTGGGTCTAAACTTTCTGTATCAAGGACTTGTATTTTCTTTCTCTTGTGGTACTTCCCTTCCTCCAGCCATAGTTCTACTAGGTTTTTTGACTTTGATTCTAAAAAAAATTCCATGTCTGTGTTACCAACCTCATCTAGATGCCAGTACTCATAGAACCAGTCCTCCTTCACCGATTTTTGGATATGCAGGAAGTCTAGCAAAAAGTTGACATTTCTATAGATAATGACTTCTCTATCCTTGAAAGCTTTCATATCCTCGGTTACTATGATAGGGATAGAAGGTAGAGGGATCCCTTTGATAGATACCGTATCATAAAACCTAGGCCTCACAATTGTTAGGTCCTCTCTGATGTTTTGAAGAACTTTATCCAAATTACCGAGAAATCTAGGCTTGAAGATTCTTAAACAGAGTCTCCCGATCTCATGTTTTGAAAGACCCCAGAAGGAGATAACCACTACAAACATGGAGGTGATGCTAGATAAAACTCTATACTTATCCTTGTTACTTAGAAATTTGGGGCCTAAGATGCGAAGGACAGCTCTAATTATGAGGGCATGTTTGTTTATCAACACCTTTTTAATATGTTTTGACATTAACCTTCCATCCATGGCCAGTTGGCTCCTGTTACAGGTGAGCTTAATTGGGGTGTCCATGCTTCCTTGGAGTATAGGGGTAGCTTAAGTATTAGTTAAGGGATGCTATGGGCACTTCAGTATGTGTACGAGACCTATTTATAAATGTCTATACCTCTAGTGCCCTGGCATTTGGGGTCCTCAGACTGTTTGGGTTTTATGAACAATTTTGATCTTATTATTTCATCCTCTAAGGGGAAGGTGAGGAGTTATCTTTATTTGATGTAGGGTTTTCTTAGTGCTTTCCATTATTAATTTAATGTTATGTTTTATCTATTGTTAGGGAGTCAAACAGGGGCTTAGGGCATTCTTCTAATAAGGGCCCTGTAGAATACATGGGAGAAGATTACCAGATAAAAAATAAATCTATTTAAACAAAATTGATCTGAGAAAATTATGCTTAAAAAGATTTGAAAAATAATATAGCTTCCATGATCTAAGAAAATCTCAGAGAAATATACTTGAGTCTTGAACCTAGATGACTGTTATAGGAGGGGCCCTGCCATATTAAACATAAAATATTTAATCCATAGTTAATGTAATACTAGGTATTTACATATTTTGTAGCTTAATACAATTATCGAGATTTAAAATAGAGGTTTGTGTCTTATATACCCTATAGAGGATTGTTAAACATTTGCTATATGTTTAAAGGATTATAGAAATTCTATATAATTGAAATCTCAAAAAGAGGCATTGAGTACCACTGTTCATATGGCTCCATCTTTCTATATCATCTTGCAGTTCTAGATATTCTCGTTCTTCCTCATCACGAAAATGCATTCTTCTTTAGCTATATCCTTTTTTGAATGGCGAGTGCACCTGTTGATTTCTGGAGCCATAATGTGTAGGTTTACTACATCAACTTGATCAAGGTCTTCTGGGATGTTGAGGCCCTCACTCCTCCAAAAGTTGAGGAGCCATTCTAGTTCCATCTCTCTAGGAAGAATCTCTTTGTAGAGGAAATCCAAATTCCTAAGCATTACTAGCCAATGGGTGTCAAACCTTCCCTCATCTTTAAAGGTCATCATGGGTATGTGTTGTGTTTGAGGAATTTCATCTAGCTTGGGTATTTCTATTTTCATCATAATCTCTAGATATGGTATTGTGAGTTGGTTGTCAATATAGAACACCATGTTTTCCAAACCACCAAGAAGGTCTTCATTAAAGATGGCCCTAGCTACCTGGATGATGTCCCCTTTCCTTTTACCTGTGAAAATTGAAATGGCTATGAACTGACTGATGAATGCACCAGTGGTTCTGTATGTGTAATCATTGTCAAAAAAGTGATCTCCCATGGCTCTCTCTATTGCCCTTCTAGTAGAGTTTGTCAGGGGATTAAAAATCTGGTTCCACCTTTCCGGCATGATGCTTCCTCTAAATACCATTTCCTTGCTTCCCTTAGTTGAGAAGGTAATCAATCTTGTTTCCATTGCTTAGAGATGTCTTGGAGCTTGGAGAAACCAGTACTAGAGATATGCCTATGGTGATTAGTGGGAAACTATAAAGAGATTTACCTGATGTGAGAGAACTTGGAGTCACGTCAATAACTCTTTGACAACCACATCTTTAGCATCAAACTTAACAATTGCGTCTTTTCAAGATTGTTAAGCTTATGCATGATTTCCTAAACCTATCATGACATAACACTTCCCTAAATACGATGTGACTATAGTTGTTAATCTTTGAGTACTTAATCTTGTAGGGAGTAAAGATACTTAATTTCATGATAATTACATCCTAGAGGTCTCATTATTAAAACTCCATCACGAAAAGTATATTTATTGAATACTTTTTATTAAAAATATGGCTCTCATAGTCGAGAGATATGACTGAGATTGATTATTAAATAAACAATTTTGGGTCTAGCTTGTTAATTATTATTAGAAGTACATATTGTTGCTAGAAGGGTTCAATACTTGAGGCTGTATAATCTACTATATAGGGTTAGCGATGAAACTATATTATTTTTGCTTACTGAGTTTTGTCTACAAAGTTTCACCATTTGCACCCCTATTTGCAAGATGATCAGCTTTTGAATTACCTTCTCTATAGATGTGTTTTACTTCATATTGGGGGAAATTATCTAGGATCCCTAAAATTTCATATAATTTCAAGTTGAGTTTCCAGTTTGGAGTTCTCCTTGTTCTGATTGCATTAATAATTATTTGGGAGTCACCCTCAATTTCAATTTTTGATAAGCCTAGTTGGTAGCATAGTTTAAGTCCTTCTAGAACAGCTTCACATTCAGCCATGTTATTAGTTGTCGGTTTAATGGGTTTAGCAAATTTAGAAATGGATTCTCCTTTCTAGTTATGGATAATTCCATCGATACTTGCTATACCTAGATTGCCTCGAGAGGCGCCATCAAAATTTAGTTTACACCACCCTTCTTTAGGAGGAGTCCATTTACACATACTTCTATCTGTATTCATTTTGTTCCCTCCTTTTTCATATAATAGAGGGACAGCCAATCTTGGCCAAAGTTTTCTAATGTTATTATCCCATTGCTTAAATGAGTTTTCATAACTAATTAGATTTCGGAGCCTGTTATTAGTTACTTCAATTATTGAGGCTTCTATTTTGTTAGTAATCGATCTCCACTCAAGTTTTTGATTAGTAATATTCTTCTATTACATTCTTTCCATATTTCCCACAAAACTATAGATGGGGAAATTATCCAGATATCTTTATACAGACTATCCTTATTTAGAGAGGGTCATGCTTTGAGAAAATCCATAATATCCAGGGGCCTAGTTGAGCACCATTTTAAGCAATTACTTAACCAGTCCCAACATTCTTGGGAAAACTCACAATTTAAGATTAAATGATTAACATCCTCTTCTTGGCCTTCACATAATGGGCATCTTGACAAACCTTCAAAACCTAACTTCCATAATCTATCTACTATCAGAATTTTCTTTTGCAGCACTCCCCAGAGAAATATTCCTTCCTTGGGGAGGCATGCTTTGTTCCAACATAAGTTTAAGGGGATATCTAGGGTATCCAAGTTATGTTTCTTCATAATTGTTTTGTATCCATCCTTAACTTTATAGTTTCCATCATTTGAACCAGCCCATATTAGTTTTTCCTCTCTATTTTTGTGTGAAATTATTCTATTTATGAGGATATCTCTAAGTTTTAGTCTTTCATTGTGGTCTACAGGAATGTCATCTATTGTTTTCCAGATTGAGTCTTCTTTGGGAGAGATATAATCATTAACAAGACTACCCTTAATGGTTTTTCAACTATCTATAAACTCTTGAGTGAAACCTAACTTAGTCAGGGGGTAAACCCACCCCAGGAGTCTTCCCAGAAAAGGGCCATGTCACCTGTTCCAATATCCCACGTGAGATGGTTATTAATAACTTCTCTGGACTCTATAATGAAATTCCAAATATGGGATCCTTTAGTATGTGAATGGGATCTAAATATGTTGATGGGATTCGCATTCAGAATATATTTATTCAGAAGGATTGATGCCCACTTTTGATTGGGGTCCTTGTAAATTCTCCAAACTAGTTTGGCACCTAGAGCTTTATTCTGCCATTGGAGGTTTTTAATTCCTAAACCACCTAGGGAGATTGGTTTACATAAATTTTCCCACCTTATAAGAGTTGTCTTATTTTCCTCTGTTGTACCTTGCCAATAGAAGTCCCTAAGGAGTTTATCTATATTGGCTTTGATGTTGATTGGAAGAGGGAGTATAGACATTTGGTAGGTGGGGATGGCAGATAGGACAGATTTAATCATTGTAGCCCAACCAACTTTTTTGAGCCATTTACCTTTCCAGTTTCCTTTCTTGTTTTGAACTTTGGATACCACTGGTTTCCATAACTTAGAGCTATTTACAAGGAAACTTGCCAACTTTATAACCTAGGATATTACAAATATGTCTAGCTTTAGCTTGGGGAGTGTTAACAAAAAAGACTTCAGATTTATTGGGGTTGACTCTCTATCCCGATACCTTCATATAGATATCCAGGATGGCTTTGAAAGCCTTTGCTTCCTTTCTATTACATTCCCTTGGCAATAATCTGTCATATGCAAACTGTTGATGAGTTATGTTAGGGACATTTTCTGTTACTTTGTCTTCTAAAATTGTACCTTCTAAATGGACCTTAGTTAAAGATCTACCCAAAGCTTCTGCCATGATCACATATAGGAAGGGGGATAATGGGTCACCTTGTCTAATGCCGTGAGAGATTTCAAAGAAACCTTCTTGGGTACCATTAATTAGGAGAGATATTTTGGGCATTGAGATACAATTATAGATTAAATTAATCCATTGTTTGGAGAAACCAAATGCTTCTAAGCATTTGCATAAAAATCTCCAGTCAACTTTATCATAAGCTTTTTGGATGTCTATTTTAATAAGCATACAAGATTCTTTGTTGTACTGAGTTGCATATACTATTTCTTGAGATATTACTATCCCATCTAGGATTGAGCGATTAGGAACATATCCCATCTATTCTTCAGAGATAATTGTTGGTAGAAGGATTTTAAGCCTATTTGCTAAACATTTAGAAAGAATTTTGTAGATAGTGTTACAGAGGGATACTGGGCGAAAGTCCCCTGGCTCTAAACTATCATGCTTCTTAGGAATAAGTGTGAAGAAAGTATTATTGATTCCTCATTGTTCCATTGAGATAATTCTTCACTAATTTCCTTTTTTACTTGATGTAGGAGCATCCTAGGATTCTTCACAATCTTGTATCAACCAAAAATATGTTTGTCTTTGAAGGTAGATTGTTAGTTTTGATCTTGGTTTGGTGGAGTTTTTACTTAGTTTGGGATACTGGTTGCTCGGTTTATGTGGTTAGGGTGATCGGTCTCTGAAAAATCCTCGGTGACTAAAGGTGTTGATTCACTGGTGCTTGATGATGACTATGTTCCTTGGTCATGCTTGGCGTGGTCGGTCGACTGGTGTTCAGTTATTTCTTTTGTTGCTTGGTGTTCTTGCTTACCATCTGGATTGTTTGGATAGATTGACTTCGCCGACTGGTGCATTTATTTTGGGTCGCGCTCCTCATGTTATGGATTGACCATTGGATGTGTGGGGACCTAGATCTAGCATGTTGCATTCTTCTATGCAGATCTGATGACTGTTTGAGGCCATCTTTGAGAGTTTATTTATTTTTTAAGGCTATGTGAGAGCCGACTGATGCTTTAGCATTTAATATTTGTTTGTAAGGGTTTATTGTTTCATCAGCCGGCTTGTGGCTGGGAATTAGTATTTATAGGTTTCTTAGGTAGTTGTTTAGGGGATCAGATTGTTAGAAGGAAGGTTAGTAGCCTGCAAGCTTAGGAGCAGGAAGATTGCTTGGAAGTTTGAGTACAAGTTTAGATCTTTCTTGGGTGCCTACCAGTGTGCTATGTGTTGCAGACCTGGGCTAGCTGAATGTTGATGTTGTGGAAAAGATTTGGATCCTGCGAGATCTTGTAGACTATTACTTGATTTATATCTAGTCATAACTGGGAAGGCCTTACAGCCCGACACATTGCATGTAATAGGTGACTTGATGAATAAAGACTTCAGTTTCATTTCAGATCTGTTGTTGTTATTGTGTTTTTCTGCTGCATATTGGTTTGGCTGCAAGGTCGGTCAATCCTTAATTGGATCCACTAGACTTGACTACATCAGGTGGTATTAGAGTGAAGTTTGTTCTTGTGGGAGCCGAGTGGATCTTCTGTGTTTAGATCTTTATTTGAAGATGCCTCCAAGGAGAAATTGTGAGATCTTTGATGAAGAAGAAACTACTGGAGAATTCTATCTTTATGATTTTAGGGCTTTGCAGAAATAAGTGCAAGATCTGCAAGAGGAATGGAGAAAGAAGAAGCCTACCTTGAAAGAGGATAGTGATGATGAATCTAAGGAAGATCATTTTGAAGAAGTTGTAGAAGAAGCTAGAGATTCTGAGGAGAATCAAATTCTGAAAGCTATGTCTAAGATTGGGAAAAGACCTAAGATTGAAGTTTTTGCATTTGTTGGAAGCCTTAGGCTAGAAGAATTGATTGATTGGGTCATTGAGATTGATGAGTACTTTGAGTATGAAGAAATAGAAGATCCGGATAGGGTTAGATTTGCAAAGAATAAATTGAAAGGTCATGCAAATATTTGGTGGAGAGAAGTTCAATTGGAAAGAAGTAGAAGAGGAAAAGAAAAGATCACTAAGTGGAACCGAATGGTGGATAAGTTGAAGAAGAAATTCATTCTGGTGGATTATGAATTGGACATGTTTAAGAAGATGCAAGCTTTGAAGCAGACTAACAAATCAATATAGGAGTATATCGAGGAGTTTTATAGAATCCTAATTAGGACTGGTCATTCTGAAGCTGATAAAGAGAAGGTTTCTAGGTATGTCTATGGTTTGAGACCTAGTATTCAGGGAGTTACTTACTATGCAGATGACAACAATCGGTGATGCTTATCAGATGGCATTGAAGATTGAAGAGAAGCTGAATAAGAGGTATGAAGGAAAATAGAACAATAGGAACCGAGGTGGTAAAACTGGTGAGACAGTTGCTAAGAGTAATGTGATAGAGAATCCTAAGACTGATGTGGGATCTAGCAGTGGTCAAGTTACTAAGAATGCTGGACAGAGAGGAAGGTGGAAGAATGAGTTCACCGGCACTTGTTATAATTGTGGTGAAGCTGGTCATAGGAGTTGGTAGTGTCCTAAGAAAATAGTTGCATTAGCTGCTAAAGAAAACATTGAGAATGTTCCAGAGAAAGGTGAATGTCTTGTCACTAGGAGATTAGCTGCATGTGTCCATGAACCAGTGCAAAGGAGAAATTTTTTTAGAACCAGATGTAAGTGCAATGATAAGGTATGTAATGTCATAGTTGATGGTGGCAGTTCTGAGAAGTTTGTTTCAGATGAAATGGTTAGTAAATTAAATTTGGAAAGAAGGAAGCATCCTAATCCTTATCAGATTAGTTGGATACAAGATGTTTCTAAGGTTAGAGTTGAAGAAAAATGCTTGGTTAAGTTTCAGATTGGATCTTACCATGATGAGATATTGTGTGATGTATTGCCTATGGATGCTTGTCATCTATTGCTTGGTAGACCTTGGCAGTTTGACATGAATGTTTTGTTTGATGGTCGTGCTAATACATATGTGGTTAGGCATGAAGGAGCTCGGCATAAGTTGATACCTTTATAGGAGATAGGGGTTAAGGGATGTGGAGTTATCAAGTTTTGTCCTTATGACAAACCTCAGGAGTAGAGGGTTGATGAACCTATTCCTGTTAAATCTAGTTTGAAGGAAAAGGAGAATGATATCTCTAAAGAGTTTGTTGAGATTAAGAGATAGATGGTTTTTCTGACAGAGATGGTACAATAGATGGTGACATTTATGACACAGAAAGATGTAGAGTTGGTTGAGGAGTCTGGAATGGATGAACCTTACTGAGGCACTGATGTGATCGGTAGTGGTCAGAGTCGGTTGTTATCAATTGCCGACCAAGGGGATAAGCAAAGTGGAAGATAGAAGGACTTTCTGCATGAGATAATGAATGAAGTGAAGACTACTTGGGATGAAGAAAAAGAAGAGATATGGGTGAAGAATAAATTCGGCATGCCTGTTCTGATTCCCTTGAGGCATTCCTAATTTTCTTATGAGAAAATCTTTCTTACCTAGGGTGTCTGATGCAGGAGCATCCTAGGATTGTTGGCAATCCTGTATGAACCAAAAATATGTTTGTCTTTGAAGGTAGATTGTTAGTTTTGATCTTGGTTTGGTGGAGTTCTTGCTCAATTTGGGAGACTGGTTGCTCAGTTTATGTGGTTCCCGAGGTGCTCAGTCTCTAAAAAATGCTCGGTGACTAAAGGCATTCACTGGCACTTGGTGATGACTATGTTCCTTGATCATGCTTGGCATGGTCGGTCGAATGGTTTTCGGTTATTTCTTCTGTTGCTCAGTGTTTTTTCTTACCGATTGGATTGTTTGTATAGATCGACTTGGTCGACTGGTGCATTTATTTTGGGTCACACTCCTCGTGTTATGGATTGACCATTGGACATGTGGGGATCTAGATCTAGCATGTTGCATTCTTCTATGTGGATCTAGTGACCGTTTGGGGCCATCTTTGAGAGTTTATTTATTTTGTAAGGCTATGTGAGAGCCGACTGATGCTTTAGCATTTAATATTTATTTGTAAGGGTTTATTGTTTCATCAGCCAACTTGTGGCTAGGAATCAATATTTATAGGTTGCTTGGGTAGTTTTTTAGGGGATCAGATTATTAGAAGGAAGGTTAGTAGCCTACGAGCTTAGGGGCGGGAAGATTGCTTGGAAGTTTGAGTACAAGTTTAGATCTTTCCTGGGTGCCTACTAGTGTGATGTGTGTTGCAGACCTGGGCTAGCTGAATGCTAATGTTGTGGAAAAGATTTGGATCTTGCGAGATCTTGTAGACTGTTACTTGCTTTATATTTGGTCGTAATCAAAAAGGCCTTACAGCCTAGCACATTGCATGTAATTAGTGACTTGATGAATAAAGACTTCAGTTTCATTTTAGATCTGTTGTTGTTATTATTTTTTTTTGCTACATATTGGTTTGGATGCAAGGTTGGTCAGTCCTTAATTGGATCCACCAACCTTGACTGCATCAGTACTTCTCTAAGATCCTCCATTATTCCTCCTACCATAATCATTTTGTTCTCAATGGCCTGGATTCTGGAATTAGGGGATGGGGATGGATTGGCCTGGGGTGAGTAGGGGTCATCATAAGTATTAAAATTTGGAGCTGACACTGGGATATAATCCAAGTAGATGGGATGAATGGGGGATAAATTTGAGTTAATGGTGTCAGGGTTAATATCAGATTTTGCATGTTGAATTTTCTCAATGGATCTCTAGATGGCTATCCCTTTGTTAATAGGGTTAGGTTCGATCATAATCTCTAGAAGGAAACATTGGCTCTAGAACAACCAGAATTAGGGATCGCTATATGGGAATCTATTAGTTTGCTTCTAATAGGAGAGGGTGTGCTAGATTTGGGGTCGCGACTCTAAGAGCCAGGAGAATTTTAGTATTCAGCCATTTCTTCAACTTCTAAGAACTCTATAAATGACAGTCTAATAGTATATGAGGAAGATTTGTAGCATATTTTGATGGGGGGATGGTTTTAATATCAAGATTCATATTAACTACAATAACTTTATCTGCATAATACTGATCTATTTCTACGGAACCAACAAACGAACCGATACAGTTTCCTATTTTCCTAAGGGTATCCTTAGTAGATAGTTCTAGAGGTAGGTTCTTGAGAAGAATGACTTTATCTACCTTATAATCTTGTAGCAATGCTGGGTTAAAAAAGGGGATCCACTTGAAAGTAGTGAATGAAGTGTTCCTAAATTTAGGAGAACCATTAAGTAAAGTTTTATTTCTCTGATATTTATTGTTAAAATGAAGATAAATAAAGTTTTCAAGGAGAATAGAAACCGTTACCTCTTTGAGCAATATTGATTTTAACCAGACTGCAATGATGCCTGGAGCTACTCCAAAACCATTCCATCTGCAAATTAATCCAAAACCTACACACATTTCTTGGATTTCTTCTATAGATCCATCTTTAAGTTCTAACTCTAGGGTTTCCAGATCCAAGTTAGAATGATTGGGCAGGATATTGTTATGCGTGGGAGAGTTCAGGCTCTTCAAATTTTCTTTAATGGAAGCTCTTCTATGAGGTGGGGAGTAAATATTATCATTTGATACTGGAGATATAACCTTACCTATTCAGTGTTTGTACATCAAGATATTAATTGGCGACCTCCTCTGCGTAAGATTGTCTCTTGACACTCAGGGGGAGGGGGATGCCTTTCTTGATTATGCCCTAAGTTATTGCACCGATGAGGGGGAGAGTAAGTATTCTTCTTTTTCAAAGGTCAAACTTCAGGAAGAGCACATCCTTCTGGGTAGAACATATCATCCATAGTTGCATTTTTCATTCAAAGGCCATCAAAGCTATTGCTTAATGGAAGTGGGGGATAAGATTTCTGGATTGATCATGCTTGAGATTTGTTAAAATTCGAGTGCCTGGCCCTTTGAGCATTCTTCTTACAAGCAGGGATCCAATAGGAGTCATTTGAGGATTTATGTGTTGCTTTCGTAGAAACCCTAGGAGGATCCCTGGAGGGCGTCCGCAGAGAGGAGAAGTGGCCAGAAGCATATTTTGTCTTCTTGAAGAAGCAGATCTGAGAATCGAGATAGTCAACAGTAAACATTCACAAATTTGCAGAGCAGAGTGAAGCCATCTTTTTTTTTTTTACTTATATGTTAAATTTTTTAGTTAAAGGGATTAGTTTTACTATTGTGTATGGTTTGACTTTGATCATAGTCTTATCTATCTTCACTTATGTTATGTTTGCACCCATTTTTATGTGTCATCTGTTCATATAAGTATAATTCTTTTTCCAAATTTGAAAATTATTATTTTAATATTTTAGTTCAATTGAGATTTTAATCAAAATTCAAAATCATTAAATTCAATTTTCTTTATTATTATTATTATTATGGACTAGCTTTAATTTCATATGGGAGAATCATTCTAACATATTCAAATTCTAAAAGGACAAAAAATTAAATTCTCATTACCTACATGTTGATGATTCATCTTCAATATTACTCATTGTCATATATCTTGTCTTCATTCGGGTTCCCATATCTAGCCTTCAAAATTCAAGAACTCTAGAGCAAAAATCCATGAACTTAAAGTCCAAAGTTAGTGGTCGAGAGTCCCTAAAGTCCAAAACTTTGGAATCCATTTTGATCCCAAAATTAAGCAAATCCATAATCCTAACAATCTAAATATCGAAGTGAACATCCAACAAGCTATAATACAAATTTATATTTGGGCCCCAAAATATAATAATCTAAATACAAAAGCCAAATACCAAATTCCCAACACCCAAGAATCCAAACATCCAAAATCCCCTAAGCAATAAGTCTGAATATGTAAGAGCCACCACATTCAACAAAAAATCCAGTCTCAAAACTCAACATGATGTATGAAATTCTTGGTCTAAATTCCCCTGGGTCCCATGACATTTACTCACATCTTCATAATCCTATCCTACAACCAAACCTTATTACCTATCCCAATCCATTATCTAGCATACCTCTATCACCCCATCCCCTTCATCCAACATGCCTCCTACCCCATCTTCCTTGAGAGCGACAATCTACCATAGGGACTACCAACCTTGGGAGAACACAACTTAGCAATCAACAATAACATCTACCTAATGCAACATTGATAGTGTGCTTCACATACAATAATTAAGGGATATTATTAACTTGCGATGGAAATAGACACTTGAATCCAAAAATGTAAAAAAATATAATTTAAAGGTAAAATAGTAAAGAAACAAATCTATTGTTGAAAACCATCTCTTTGTCATCTTAAGCAAGTACCATGATGAATATTTTTCTTGCAAGCATCATGTAAATATGTTGCACATGTACCTTACACTTGGGGTTAAGCTTCTTCCACTCACTCATCGCATCTACTATTTGCAAACATTAGTCAATCCTCATATTGCACCATTGTAGTATTCCCACCAATCATATTTGCATGCCATCATACACATCACCATTCTCACTTTTCACATTGATAACAAAGTGGACAAGATCTTGAAACATTTTTTTGACAATCCTTTGATATTTTCAAGAATAGCATCATAAATGTGATGCAAGAGCATCTTGGGTCCTTGGCAATCCCATGTCACCAAAAACATG
Organism: Chamaecyparis obtusa; assembly: GCA_027943335.1. Taxonomy (NCBI): domain Eukaryota; kingdom Viridiplantae; phylum Streptophyta; class Pinopsida; order Cupressales; family Cupressaceae; genus Chamaecyparis; species Chamaecyparis obtusa. Next base: position 20,108 of record BSBK01003715.1, read on the forward strand.
TTTGAAGTTTTATGTGTTGTTCAATTCATGCTTTGACCGAGTTGGTTCGGTGTTGCTTGGTTTCCTTTGTTTATCGGTGTTGGTCGGTTATCTCTCTGGCACTCGATTATTTCCCTAGCGCTCGGTGATACTTGTCTGGTGCTCATTTATGCTTTCTTACTGAGTTGTTTATTTTGGATTTATGTTGAGGCTGACTCTTGCATTTATATTTGGTCATAGATTTAATGATGGTATCTATCATTGGGAAGCATGTGGACCTAGATCTAGTCATTCCTTCTATTGATGGAGGATCTCAAGGCCAACTTGATTTGGTAGCCTCTTGTATAAATGTAGTTGTTTGGTTAGAGTTTTAGGAGTCAATTTTAGATAGAAGATAGAAGATAGAAAATTAGAGATTGTTGGCAGATCCTCGCATGTTGGAGGACTTATGTTAGAATAACTAAGAGGGGGGTGAATCAGTTATCCAGTGTCCCAATTCCAAATGTATAATCTAAAACAATTCTTCTACTTTTGTTACTCGTTAAATGTTCTGTAGCTTGGTTCTTATTAGCCAGTATGATCAGAATGCATGAAAACTTGTTCACACGATAATTCTATAGTATCTTCTTCTTCCGAAAATGTTTCAACAATGAAACCAATGTCTCTTATATAGACGAGTAAATCATTTTCTTTTCCTCCACCAAATTTTGCCGCTTAATCATATTCATAGATTTTTCCTCTTTAAGCTTCCTCAGTTGATGTGTTAGTAACACATTTCAATCTGCTCCATTAGATCTTTTTTTATTTATGTTAGCCGTCGATCTTCATAACAATCCTTATATGTTACCTCGATTTCACAACTCATCACTTTATCGGCTAAAATGATCATTTAATTCCTTTCTATTTTGCTCGATTAACAAAGAAATGTGTCGATGAACACAAGCTCAATTAACACTACCCTTGGTATACACTACATTCCATCAGTGTATACTAGAATGCTTTATTTACCGACAACATGCTTTGTGTCTTTCAGCTCTATTCTTCATCATAGATGAACGCAACATAATAAAGTCAATTTCATCAAGTCATAGACTCATCAACAAGTTACTCATTGTATTCCTTATCCTCATCTAACATATACATCTTCCTCATATAGATATTTATGTTCTTCATCTCTTTCACCTTTCTTTAGATGTGTCGATATAGTAACTTACAAGATAAGTATTGTCAAGCTAGTTGACATCAATGACAACATAATATTGATTTAATAATCTTGCATATCTAATCAGAAACTCCTTAGTAATCTTGAAATTATAGATTCTCCATTTAGGTTCTAAATCAATTGTAGTTCATCAACTTCTATACTTGATTGTAATATCTGGCCTAAACCGGGAAGGCCTTACAGCCTGGCATGTATGAATCAAGTTGAAGATAATATATGAAAGTTTATGCATTCTCTCTCTCACTTTTGTGTGTTGTTTCTTCCACATGTGATCTCTGCAAGGTGGATATGGTTAGGGTGTGCCTTTGGCCCCTTTCCCCATCCTCCCTTGCATCAGGTGGTATCAAAGCGAGGTGAGATCTGGATCTAGGTTTGAGAATCTAGGTTTGAGGATTCCTTCTTGTCAAACCCTAGTTGATTTATTGTGGTTAGTAGATTGCGATCTGGCATGGAATTGTAGAGGGTTTCAAGATGGTTTGTGGGAGGGGAGATGCAGATCCAGGATTGGAAAACATGTTGAGATAACTTGCAGCTAGATTAGAAGTTGTTGAAATATCCCAAAGGAGAGGAAGACATCTTGAAGATGTTAGTGATGATGAAATTGAGGAAGAACAAATTGATGTAGAACCTACACCGACAATGGATCAAGGTGAGGAAAGATTGTTGAAGGCTTTGACAAATTTGAAGTCTACACCACACTTTAATCCTCTTGAGTATAGTGGAAAATTAGATTCTGATGAATTGGTGGACTGGATCACTGAGATGGAAAAATATTTTGAATATGAAAATGTACCCGAGGAAAAGAAGGTGAAAATTGCAAGCACAAAGTTGAAAAGTCATGCATCCTTGTGGTGTGAACATCTAAAGTTAGACAGAAAGAGGAAAGGCAAAGATAAAATCAAGGTATGGAATAAAATGGTGAATAAAATGAAAGGAAAGTTCTTACCTTGTGATTGTCAGATTAACCTAGTTAGGTGAATGCAAAGTTTGAGGCAGAAAGATAGCTCGGTAAAAGAATATACTGAGAAATTCTATAGATTAGATATAAGATCTGGACAGGATGAAGATGATGTGGAAATAATTGCTAGATACCTGAATGGTTTGAGAGTTTCCATCCAAGAAGAAATTAGTTTGGTTAAATTGGAGAACATTGAAGAGGCTTATCAATTTGCATTGAAAGCTGAGGATAAAATGAACAAGAGACATGAGCAAAGACAAAGAGGTAGAGGTGGTAGAGTCCCTAGAGGAAGAGGTAGATCTTATGGTGAAAATAGTAGATCTGAACCTGAAAAGACAAATCTAGATAAAGGCAAGAACAAGTGGAAAGGTGAAAGTTCATCTAGAGGCAGAGGCAGTAACTATTGAGGTGGTTATAACAGACGTGGTTTCTGATGAACTTGTTTCAATTGTGGAGAAGAAGGACATAGATCATTTGAGTGTACACATGAAAGTAAGAAGGTCGTTAATAGTAGAAATGCTTTGGTGCAAGAAGAGTCATCGAATGAACCTAAGAAGGAAAATAACTTGATGGTAAGGAGATCACTTTGGAGTGAAAGAAATAAGGAAGATCTGGTAAGGAAACATTTGCTCAAGTCCAGATGTAGAGTTTCAAATGAAATTTGGAAGGTAATCATTGACAGTGGTAGCTCAGATAATCTGGCATCTGAGGAAATGGTCATGAAGTTGCAATTGAGAAGGTTGGAACATCCAAAGCCCTATCAGATTTCATGGATCAAAGATGAGCATACACTCTTGCAGTAAGTGAACAATGTTATGTGAATTTGAAAATTGGAAATTACTATGATAAGGTGTTATTTGATATCATGCCTATGGATTGTTGTCATATTTTGTTAGGTAGACCTTAGCAATATGATAGACATGCTATATATGATGGGAGATTGCATAAGTATACTATTTGGGCTAATGGAAGAAGACAAATCTTATTACCTTTGATGGAAGAACCTGTTAGTAATGTTTGCACATTTGTGAAATTTTGCTTGATGGAAGGAAGAAAGTTTGTTAAGGATTTGAAGAAGAATGATGTATGTTTTGTTGTGATTCCTAACAAACTAAGTAAGAAAATAGAGGATGGTGTCCCTAAGGAGATTGATAAGTTACTCACCGAGTACAGTGAAATTATTTCAGATAATGTACCTTATGGTTTTCCACCAAAGAGAAGCATTGATCATTGCATGGATCTAATCCATGGAGCTAGTTTACTAAATAAGGCACCACATCGGTTGACACCTACTGAGAATCAGGAATTGAACTGACAGATTCAAGAGTTGTTATAGAAAGGTTTGATCAGAGAAAGTTTGAGTCCTTGTGCAGTACCTACTATATTGGCACCTAAGAAGAATGGAGAATGGTGAATGTGTACTAATTCCAGAGCAATCAACAAGATAATAGTGAAATATAGGTTTTATATACCAAGAATGGATGACATAATGGATAGTTTGACTATAGCAAAGTATTTTACCAAAATTGATTTGAAAAGTGGGTATCATCATATCAAAATCAGAGAAGGTGATGAGTGGAAGACTGCTTTTAAGACAAAAGAAGGTTTGGATGAGTGGTTGGTTATGCCTTTTGGTTTAACTAATGCACCGAGTACTTTTATGAGATTGATGAATGAAGTTTTGAAGAAATTCTTGGGTAAGTTTGTGATTGTATATCTTGATGATTTTATGATATTCAATAAGACTAGAGAAGAACATGTGTTGCATGTTAAACAAGTATTATAGAGATTGAAAGAAGAAAAGTTGTTGATTAACCTAAAAAGTGTTCATTCATGAAAGAGGAGATTGTGTATTTGGGATTTGTGATTTTAGCTGATGGTTTGAAGATGGATCCTGAAAAGGTTGAAGCTATTTCGAATTGGCCTACACCTGAGAATGCTAGTGAGGTAAGATCATTTCATGGTTTGGCAAGTTTTTACCGAAAGCTCATTAGGAATTTTAGTTCAATTTGTAATGCTATGACTGAGACTATGAGAGGAGATAAAAGAGAATTCAAGTGGACACATAGAGCTGATAAAAGTTTTGAGACTTTGAAGCAGAAGGTTGATGAATTGCCTATTTTGGCATTGCCTCATTTCAATAAAGTATTTCAAGTGGAATGTGATGGAAGTGGAAGTGCAATAGGAGTTGTATTAAGTCAAGAATGTAAACATGTTGTTTTCTTTAGTGAAATGTTGAATAATTAAAAAAGGAAATACTCTGTGTATGATCAAGAATTCTATGCTATTGTTCAAGCACTGAAGAAATGGAGACATTATTTGATACCGAGTGAATTTGTGTTGTATATTGATCATAAGGCTTTACAGTATTTGGGTAGTTAGAATAAGTTGAATCAGAGACATATGAAATGGGTTAAGTATTTGTAGAGTTATACATTTGTGATAAAGCATAAGAGTGGAGTCACTAACCGAGTTGTTGATGCATTGAGTAGAAGGAGGTCTTTGATGACCGAGATGAAAATTGAAGTTCTTGGCTTTGATGACATGAGAGATTCTTATGAATTTGATCCTAATTTTTCTGAGTCATTGAGAAAGTGTAGAGCACCTATTCAAGATCAACCGAGTACTAAATGGGAAGAATATTTTATTCAAGAAGGTATGTTGTTTAAAAGTATTCAGTTGTGTATACCGAGAGGAGCAATGAGAACTAATTTGATAAAAGAGAAACATAGTAGTGGTTTGGCTGGACATTTTGGTGTTGATAAAAAATTGAACTTTCTTGAGGAGAAATACTTTTGGCCACAGTTGTATAAAAATGTTTAGAAATTTGTGAAAAGTTGTGGAATTTGTCAAGTTGCAAAAGGAGTAAGTATAAATATTGGATTGTATACACTAATTTATGTTCCTAAGAAACCTTGGATTGACATCAGTATGGATTTTGTTCCTGGCTTACTGAAGACAGTAAGAGGTAATGATTCTATATTTGTTGTTGTGGATAGATTTTCTAAAATGGCACATTTTATACCTTGTAAAAAGACATTAGATGCAGTACATATAGCAAATCTTTTGTTTAAGGAAATTATCAGATTGCATGGATTATCAAGGAGTGTTATCTCTGACCGAGATAGTAAATTTGTTGGATACTTTTGGAAGACCCTTTGGAGAAATTTTGGCACCGAGTTGAAATATAGTTCTACATTTCACCCACAAACCGATGGACAAACAGAAGTTGTGAATAGAAGTTTGGCAAATCTTTTGAGATGTTTAGTAGGAGACACACCGAGTAATTGGGATTTTGTGTTGGCACAAGTAGAGTTTGCATACAATAATTTAGTGAATAGGAGTACTATAAAAATGCCTTTTGATATTGTAAATGGAATACAACTAAGAGGTATATCAGATTTGAGGGATATTGCTGATGAAAGAAAGATAAGTGTTGAAGGAGTAAAATTTGCTGAGTACATGAAGACATTGCATAAAGATGTGAAATATAAGCTAGAGAAAAGTAATAAAAAATAAAAAGATATAGTTGATAGATCAAGAAGACATAAGAATTTTGCAGTCGGTGATGAAGTAATGGTTCATTTGAAGAAAGGAAGATTTCCTGTTGGAACATATGGGAAGCTGAAAATGAAGAAGTTTGGTCCTTGTAAAATTTTGAAGAAATTTTACAGTGGAAATGCATATGAGATTAAGTTACCTAATGACATGGATATATCACCTATTTTCAACATTACTGATTTTTATGAGTATCATGAGTCGAATGAATAAATGACAGTATCGAATGATTATCCTAAGAAATAGACAGAAGAAGTTGAGCAGATTTTGGAAAAAAGTATTGGTAGAAGTACAAGAGGAAAATAGTATATGGAATATCTGGTAAAGTGGAAGAATAGACCAATTGAATACAATTCATGGATTTCACAATCTCAATTAGATGCAGCTTGGATCATACCTACTTCATGATTTGGAGAATCATTTCAAATAACCCCAAGTGTCTAATACAGGAGAATCTTGGGTCCTTGGCAATCTTGTGTCACCAAAAACATGTTTGAAGTTTTATGTGTTGCTCAATTCTTTCTTTGACCAAGTTGGTTCGGTGTTTCTCCATTTCCTTTGTTTACCGGTGTTGGTCAGTTATCTCTCTAGTGCTTGGTTATTTTCCCACTGCTCAATGATACTTGTCTGGCGCTCGGTTATGCTTGCTTACCTAGTTGTTTATTTTGGATTTCTATTGAGGCCGACTCTTGAATTTATATTTAGTCATAGATTTAATGATGGTATCTATCATTGGGAAGTGTGTGGACCTAGATCTGGTCATTCCTTCTGTTGATGGTGGATATAAAGGTTGACTTGATTCTGTAGCCTCTTGTATAAATGTAGTTGTTTGGTTAGAGTTTTAGGAGTCAGTTTTAGATAGAAGATAGAAGATAGAAAATTAGAGATTGTTGGCAGATCCTCGCATGTTGGAGGACTTTTCTATTTGATTGTAATATCTGGCCTAAACCTGGAAGGCCTTACAGCCCAACATGTATGAATCAAGTTGAAGATAATATATGAAATTTTATGCATTCTCTCTCTCACTTTTGTGTGTTGTTGCTTTCGTGTGTGATGCCTACAAGGTGGATCTAGTTAGGTGTTCCTTTGGCCCCTTTCCCCATCCTCCCTTGTGTCAAAATGACACATATCAAAGTGAAGCATATCAATCCTATGTGATCTACTCCTTAGAAATGAAATCCTACACCCCTCCTAATTTCCACCATGAATCACATCCCTTGTCATCATCATGAAGTGTTTACCTGCTGGGTAGACTAGTCTACTGACGCACAGGCATTAACGGGATATGTAACTTAGTAGAGATATGATATAGAAAAGAACACAAAAGCTTTTATTAATCATTCATAGTCATACAATAATCATGATTCTTCAAAGAGAAAGTACAAAGTTTATATACAATCCGAAGGGGTGCAACCAAACGTCATCACCCTTCAACCTTCGACAACTGACTAACCTCCATCGGTAACTAACTAACCTCTATCGACAACTTACACCTGACCTGATGGTAACATAACTTTATGACTAACATAATCCCCCCCTAAAGAAAAGTCATCTCCAGATGATAGCAAAATGTCTGGGACTAAACAACAAAATAGGAATGCTTACCCACCATAACCAAAACTAAGACTGAGAAGTAGAATGAGGGAAAGGAAGTGTCCCTGATGATGAAGCAGCTACTCCATTAGAGGAACCGATGTGGTAGATGACCCCAACTAAGCCCAAAGCTCATAAACCTATGTAGTTTGAGTCTGCAAGTGTGCTTCAACTACCATCTGTAACTCCAAGGCTGACTTAATCATCATGGCAACCTCCAACAGTTCCTTCTCCTTTGCCTCATTTTTTGCCTATGTTGCTGCCAATCATTCCTCTAGAGCCACCTATGCTATCTACTCAGCCACCAACTCCTGGGTCCGCTAAAGATCTCTCTCTCTACTACCGCTAACTTGGTGCCTAACTCCTCCTGAGTTCTTTGTGTGGTCACCAATGCAGCCTCATGATCAGATGAGACATACTCTGATCACCTCAATGCATAGTACCCAACTCTGAATGTCTGCTCCAACTCTCAAAAAAGAGATGCTGCCTCACTTTCAATGAATTGTGTAGGAACAACCCAGGCAACCAACATCTCCATAGTCTCTCCATTAGGCCATAACCCTTGCTCAAAACAAGCGGCAAATGTTGTACCATAGCCTACTCAAGAAAACACCAGGAGATGTCTCAAATCCTAAACTATAGTCACCACAGCCCAGGACTCTGCTACAACCACCAATTGACGTCCTCATGTGACCATGTTTGCTAAATAGGTCTCGATGTCTTCTCCTTCCAATGCCCCAAGACCAGTAAGGGCTTTCAAGTGAGCTAATTCAATTCCACAAGGTGTCTCCTTGGCCACCTCGCCCCTTGCCATAGCATCATCCTCAGAGAAAGGAGGAAGATCATCTGTTGCCACTCTAACATCTGCAAACTCTAGACCAATAACCTCTTGCAGTTCCTCCCTTCGAGGAGAGAGAACTACTATTAGTGGTGGAGCGGGAACCAGCTAAAATCATCGACTAATCCAAGAATGCATGGCTCCCACCTATGCAGGGTCATGAGGATGAGGTGGTGAGGGATCCTACAAAAGTGTCACATCCACTATTACAATGACATCTGACCCTATCACTTCCATCCGGACCTGACCCTCACCAATGCCCTCTGTGCCTTGGAGTACTTCCTCCTCTGCAACTACTACCCCTACCTCCATTAGAGGTTCAAGATCCCCTTCCCCTACAATGTTCGTAGCTGCTTTAGTTGCTTCCTCAGGTGGGAACTCAACTAGAGGATATGTGGAACTTACTAACCTTGCCGAAGCCAAGTGGGCCAAGGGAAACAACACTGGTGGTGCAAACTGAATAGGGGTTGCCACGGTGGATGCCACTGCCTCCACATGAACTGTCATATCACCATCTTCTCCACCTAATTCTATGTCTGAAGACTCTCCACTAGCTTCCCAACCATTATCAATGTCATCTTGGTCTGACTCTATCACCATTTGTCATCATCGCTTTTGTCCACTGATTATACCTCCAGTATCCAAATACAGCCAGTAGAACATTAACGGGGCTCCTCCTGTGAGCTTGCCTTGTGGCTTGAGCTCCAACTCATTTGCGGGCATCTGTCTAAGTGCCTATAGAAATAATCCAATGGTGTAGTGGGGCATGTAAAAGGTGTGATGTTGTAACATCATGAATTCCCACAACCTATCCGCCAACATCGAAGCCCAGTCATAGACCACACCATTCATCAACCCCTACATGTAGACGATCTATGGGAGGGCAATGTCGGATGCACAGCTTGAACCAGTCAACCTTCTCTTAAGGACATCGAGAATGCAATGCCAAACACCCTCTGCTACGTACTCCTTCCTCAAGCCTCTCACTTTGGTCACGTTTCACCTTTTCCAACTCTACTGGAGTGAGCCGACGGCAAACACACTTTATCCAAAACTCCTTCCTCTTTGCTGACATTTTCTGCTTTGTGGTATCCACCTTTTGTCTGTTGTGTCCTGGAATGCCAAAAACCCATGTGAAGTCCTCAACACCATAGGATACTATGAGCCTGTGGTTTCGATACATAAATGTACTCTTCCTTGTCTTCTTGTCAAAACACTGAATCATTATCCTCAAAGTGTTTTCAAGATTACGCACAAGAAACAAGGGCATTTGGATAGCCCAATGAACACTCGCCTGACATAAAAATTTATTTACCTCGTCATCCTCTTGGGTTTCCTTCAACCATTTCCTACATTCTAGTCCATTAAGTCCTTCGAACGCTACCGTGTGGTGGGTGACAGCGTCTTTTTCCTTTTCCTCCTATGCAGACTTGAGTTTCTTCCTACTACTCCCACTTGCTTGATGCCCTGCAACCTTCACTCTCGATGGTAGAATGGTGGCCTTCCTATTCATCACTATTTTGCCTAAACTCCCTGACTGTAATTGATTTTTCTAGTTACTCCTCTTCCCAGCTGAATGCATTTTTAACCATTTTGAATTCAAGAAACTATTACAAAATGTGTCATAGTGAATTCCCCTTCCACATGGCTATATTCCTTTTTCCTCTTTCTTCATATGGTGGTGCCTTCTCCAAGGAATGTTGCTTCCACATGGTAAACTTTTTCCTTCTTGCCTCCTACTTGCAACTCATGGCTCCTTTCTACGAAAATTCTTTTTCCCCGCCCGTCTGCACGGTGTTGTTTCCTTCTTCCCTCCGTCTTCTATTTCCCTCCATATTCTCTTTCCCTCCTGACGACTACTATTTTGCTTCCTCCACCCCATTTTTTTTCTACCCGGGCAGTTGGTTGTTTCTTTTCTTTTCGTGCGGTTGATGTCTGCTGTTGTTTCCACTGTGTGGTTAAGGGGTGTGCGGTTGGGGTTTTATAATGGACGGTGGTCCACCGTCGGTGGTTCCACCATTTGGTGGTCCCACCGTCGGGTGGTGCCGCCGGTCATTTTTATATTATTGTTATATTATTTTTTATCGAGGACACTCTGACAACACATGGAGGGCCCCACGGTGGTGGTAGGGCTTCAATTTTGACCCATTAACAGCATCGACGATGGGTACCACATCTAACAAGGACAACTTAACTGCACCGTTGGTAATGACTTCTTGAATTTGATAAGGGCCGAGCCATTTCACCTTGAATTTGCCTGGTTTGATCTCATTCCTACCATTATACTTCAGTACAAGTTGTCCTGGGGCAAATTGGGTGCGGCAAAGGTGCTTGTCATGCCAATGTTTCTGACGTTGTTGCACTACATTTGTTTCCCACTATGCTAACATCCGTCATTTATCAAGTTTGTTGAGGGCATAGAACCATTCTCAGAGGCTCTCCATGTCACCTAATCTATTGTCGAGTGCTATTCGAAGACTCGGCACCATAAAATTTGTAGGGACCACCACCTCTTGTCCGTACATCAATTGGAATGGAGTATGTCCCATAGTAACTTTATACACCATACGATATGCCCATAGTACTGATGGAAGTCACTCTTCCCAGTCTTTGCCTTCAACTCCATAGGACTTGTAAATCACTGACACCAGTAACTTGTTAGTTGCTTATGCTTGCTTGTTTGCCCTTGGGTAATAGGGGCTCAAGAGTGAGTGAAAGATTTTAAATTCTGTAGTGAGCAACCATATCACATGGTTAACAAAATGCCTACCTCTGTCACTCATGAGTTGAATAGGGATGTCATACCATGTGATGATATGTTCATAGATGAGCCTTGTCGTGCTTACAGCAAAGTTTTCTGGCAAGGCCTAAGCTTTGACCCATTTGGTAAGATATTTCATTGCTACCACAATGTACCGACACCTCCTCCTCTTGCTTGTTTTTAGCGGTCTGAAAAAATCCAAGCCCCAACTCTCGAATAATTCCTGAGTGTTAGATGGATTTAATGGCATAAAATCTCACTTGAGAGGTTTCCCATCTCTTTGATAGGTGTCACAATTCATCACCCATTCTCGTGCATCGTTATACAACATAGGCCACCATAGGCCTGCTAGTAAGACTTTCTATGCTATCATGTCGAATCCCATATGCCCCCCCGTAGGACCTTCATGGGCTTCTCTCAAAATGCCTTGTACTTCCTCTTCCATCACACATCTCTGAAGTACCTCACCAAGTCCCATTTTCTATAATAACCCGTTAATGAGTTGGAAAGTCCTACTTTTGAGTACCAATTTTCTTTTCTCTCCGGGCGGCATTCCCTCCAAAAATTGTCCCGTGGACAAAAATTCTCTAATGCTTGTGTACCATGGAGGAAGAATAACAATATGAAAGAGATGGGCGTTGGGAAATTCATCATTTACTCCTTCTGGCAGCTCCTCAGATTTGATGCATGATAAGTGGTCTACACACATGTGAGTTTTTCTCGGGCGTACTATGATGTTGAAGGTGAATTCCTACAAGAGAAGCAACCATTTTCTTACTCATCCTTGAATAAGTGGTTTTTTCACCAGGTACATTAAGGCCTAATGATCCATGAAAGAGGCGAATGGGGTGGCGAGTAAGGAATGCCAAAATTTTTGCACAGCATACACCATTCCAACTGCTTCTCTTTATGTCGTGCAGTAGTTCTTCTCTGCCTTTGAGAGGAGTCTGCTTGTGAAGTATATGGGGTGATCTAACCCATGGTCACCCATCTGTGCCAGCATGGATCCAATCATGAAATTGGATGCATCTACATGCACATAGAATTCTTTATCCCATTCGGGGAATGCCAGGATAGGTGTGGCTACTAACCTTGCCTTATGGTCTTCGAATGTGTTCCCTTGCTCTAACCCCCAATTATAAGCTTCTCCTTTTTGGGTTAGTTTTTCCATTGGCTAAGATACATGAGTAAATTTTTTGATGAATTTATGATAGTACCCGATGTGCCCGAGGAATGACTTGAGTCTTGTAACATCCGTGGGTGGTTTCATCTCAAGGATCACCTAGATCTTATTTGGGTCAATTTTCAATCCAACTTTGCACACAATGTGCCCGAGTATTTTCCCTTGCGAAACCATGAATCGGCACTTCTTAGGGTTAAGCACCATCTGTGTCTTTTGGCATCTTTCCATGCACTCCTGAAGGGCCACCAGATGGGTATCTTCGGCACTATAAATAGATCAGTCATCCAGAAAGGCTTTGAAGTTGCCTATGGACATTTTATCAAAGATTTGCAGGATTATTCTCTGGAATGTTGTCGGGGCATTGCAAAGTCTAAACACAATCCTTTTGCAAGCATATACTCCATCTTCTACCACAAATGTTGTCTTCATCTTGTCTTCTTCAGTGATTGATATCTGGTTATATCTTGAGAATCCATCCATAAAGGAGTAAATTTCATGACCAGCGACCTCCTCCAAGATGGTATCTGTGAAGGGAATTAGGAAGGGATCTTTGACTGTAATAGCATTTAGACATCTGAAGTCCACACATATTCTTATTTGGCTAGTGTCCTTTTTAGTGAGATCATGATCAACGACACCCATTCACTCATTTGTACATGAAATATGATGCCTGCCTCAAGCATCCTTTCGATCTCTTCATTAACACAGGCTGTATAGTTCTTGTTCATTATGTATGGATGTTTCCATACAGGGATTGCTCCTTCGACCATTGGAATTTGGTGGACACACAATTCCAGTGGTACCCCCTTTAAGTGTTTGTAGGTCCAAGCGAATACATCCTTGTATTCTGTGAAGATTTTAAATGCCGCAATTTTCAACATGGGGTTTTAGTCATCCCCTATAAGAATGTTCTTCAGGTTGGTGTCATCACCTAAATTCATGGACTTCTTTATCAATTATTCATACTTAATGGGTTTCTCTTTGTCGAATTGGTGTGCGGGGGTTTCCTAAATTCGAAGCTCCCCCTCTTTGTACTTTTTGTACTATGGCAGGAATGTAGGCTCCTCCTCCTCATTCCCTATTTGTTCTTCTTCATCGTCCTCTATCTCCAGCATGTTATAGTGCCTTAGCTCATAATCTTCCATTTTCCAATGAAAGAGCCCATTTAGTGAATCCATGTCATCGTCGGAGTACCCTTCTATTTGTAATACACCTTCCTTGTTCGGTTCTTGTCTTCCTTCATCAACTTCTTCTTCTGTGTCCGATCCTGATGAAGATGTCAATTCTTCACTAACCAATTGACTTTGACTCAGATCAATTGTGAATTTCTAGCCATCTCTCTCCATGGAAATGACGTTCCGCTTCCAGTCGTTCTTGGATTTTTCTTGCACCAGCCATCCCCTCCCTAAAAGAGCATCGTATCCCTTCTTTTTCACTGGGATAACAATAAAGTCCATGATAAACGATTGGGTGACAATCATCACCCTTTGTGCCATTAGTGTGCCTATGGGTTTAATCCCATGTTGGTCTGTGCCTACCACTTGGAAGGTCAGTGGCCACAATGTTGGTTGTCCGAGTTTCCTCTAGGTTTCTTTAGGTAGGACGTTGACACTTGATCCTTCATCAATGATAGTGTCCATGAGTATTGTGCCCAGGATTCCCATCTCCACTACTGCACAATGCCTTCCAGTGTTGAGTGCCAGCAACATGGGGTCCTTGATGGATTTTCCCTTTTTGAGGGAGTTTTCCATCTCCATCACCTTCTCCATCATCGCCTTCTACATGTTCAGGGATGGTACCGCGTTAAGTAGGGTTGTTCTTAATTATGGTGCCATTGTAAGAAGGTCTCCCAATTGTATTGCAATTTTTGTCTGCATTATTTGCCTTAACATCCTATGTTCCGCGTGACCTCCTTGGGAGGTTCCCATGGAATCGTGCATTTCTTTCCACTGGGCCATCTCAATGTCTTCCCTCACCTCCTGTACTCTTTTCTTTTCAGTCTATGGGTGTGGGTAGTGTTGAACTACAACTGATTTGGAATCTGATTGAAGAATATGTGATTAAAGATCACTGAGGAGTTGCTGATTAGATATGTAATATGATTAAATTATTATTATGTTCTCATTGATGTCAACTAGTTTGACAACACTTATCTTGTAAGTTACTATACCAAGACATCTGAAGAAAGGTGGAAAAGATGAAGAACAGAGAAATCTAGATGAGGAAAGATGTACATGACCGATGAGGATAAGGAACACATTGAGTAACTTGTTGATGTGTCTATGACTTGATGATATTGACTTTATTATGTTGCATTCATCTATAATGAAGTATAGAGCTAAAAGACACAAAGCAATGTTGTCTGTAAATGAAGCATTTCTAGTATACACTGACGAAGTGTAGTGTATACCGATCACAGTATTAACTGAGCAGTGTTCATCGACGCATTTCTTTGTTAATCGAGCAGAACAAAATGAATTAAATGATTTGTTTAGTCGATAAGATAAATGAGCTGGCAAGAGTATAACATCAAGGTAACAGATAATGTTTTTTACACAGATCGATAGCTGACAAAATTTAGGAAAGATCTAAATGATGAGAATCAAATGTGTTATTGACACAAGTATCGAGAAAGTTTGAAGCGGAAAAATCTATGAATGTGGTTAAGCGGCAAAATCTGATGGTGGAGAAGAAAATGATTTACTCATCTATATAAGATAATAGAATTTCTTATTAGAGAGCTGGAAGAAGTAGAAATTGTAGGAATATCACGTGAATAAGGTTTTCATGCATTCTGATCATACTGGTTAAGTAAGAACCGAGTTGCAGAACAATTACCAAGCTACAGAGAGAAATTACCGACGGATAGTAAGTTGATACAGTATTCAATCTGAAGTGAAATATTGATCAAAAGGATTTGTATGGACTAAAATATTGATCTGTAATCTGCAATTGAAGTTGTATTAAGGTAGGTCATTTACTGTTACATATTTAACCATTGTATACAGTCAAAATCTCTTAACCGAGTGGACTCTGAAAGTCTTATGATGTATCATTCATAGAATGAACATTGTTATCCTATCAACCCCATAGTGAATGCTGGTTGGATGATAACTTCTAGTCTAAAATCCTCTAACAAGGTCACACCTGATAGTGTGTTTGTAAACCTTTAATAGGGTTGGGTCTTAACCGACCTCACTTCAGAAGAGTGAACAATTTTGGGTTGCCGGTCCCAGGTGGTTTTTCCCTTTACAGGGTTTTCACGTTAAATTTCTTGTGTTATGTGTTGATTGTGATATTTGTTTGTTATCATTCTTTATATGTTACATGTTAGATTTGATCGATAACTGTAATCGGTAAAAGCACAGACAGTGAGAGTTATTATTGTTTACCGACGAGTAGAAATTGGTGAAGTAGTTTTGAATTATACATATTGTTTTGGGACATTGAATAACTGATTCACCCCCCCCTCTCAGTTATTCTAACAATTGGTATCAGAGCAATGCTTGCTTCGAATAGATTTTTAAGGACTTAAGCATAAAGATCTCAAGATGTATATGAGGGAAGTACCAAAACTGAACAAAGAGAACTTCGTAGTATGGCAAAGCAGAATGAAGCTGCACATATCTGGAATTGGGAAATCTGCACTAGATTTGATGGAGAATGGCTACATACAACAGCCCACTGGTCCCTTAACTCTTGATCAACTGAAGGACAAGCATGAACACAATGTTACTATGATGGAACTTGTTGCTACCTGTACCGATGCTGAATTTGAAGATATCAAGACATGCACGACTACCAAAGGAATGTGGGATAAATTAACACAAATATTTAGTGGAGATCTGAATGTCAAAAGAGCCCGAGCTGAAAGTCTGAGAGGCAAATTTGATGATATGAGAATGAAAGAAGGTGAGAACATTGTCCAATATTCAAATAGACTCAAAGAGGTGGTACATGCTATTAGAGCATCTGATGGAGTAATTGATGATGAAACAGTGATAAGAAAAATTCTCAGAACTTTTCCACTAGTTTATGCAATCAGAATTTCTACAATTCATGAAACAAGAGCTACATCCAACCTTACTCCTGACACTCTGATTGGTAAACTTACAACCTTTGAATTAAACAACTTTGATAATAGTGTTGTTCCTTCTATTGAATCTGCTTTCATGTCTTCTTTGAAGATTGGAAAATCTAGCAGGAATAGTAAGAATTGTGATAGTGATGACAATACCGATGATGAACTTGATGAGCTTGAAGCACTTATGGCCAAAAGATTGCCCAAAGAAAAAGGAAGGTATAAAGGTAAGCTACCTTTAGCATGCTTTAACTGTAAAGAAGTCGGTCACATTGCTGCTAGATGCCCTCAGAAGAAAGATGATGATAGATCCAAAGACCGATCTGAAGGAAGCTATGGGAGAAGAGTCAACAGAGGCTACCAACACAACAACAGAGACAACCGAGATGAAAAAGGCAAAAAGGTATGTTACATAGCCAAAGATATTGAAACTGAATCTGATTCTGATGATGATATAGAAGTTGTATTTGTTGCTATGAAAGATGACTCAGAGGAGGAAGAGAAATATGAAGAGACAACACTGATCTCTAAAGTAAGAAGAAATGATACATGGATCATAGACAGTGGTTGTACACATCATATGACTAGTGATGTAGAGAAGTTTGATCATCTTGTTGAATATAATGGAGGATCTGTGAGAATGGGAAATGATGCACCTTGTATGGTAAGAGGTAAAGCCTCACTGATGATCAATGACAGATTACAATGTGAGAATGCATACTGGGTAGATGGATTGAACTATAATTTGTTAAGTGTGGCTCAACTGAATAATTTAGGCCACCGACTAGCTTTTGAGAGCAAAAAAGTGAAGATTTATGATGATGGAGGAAGACTTGTTGGAACTGGTACACAATCCAGAGGTAATCTATTCTATCTTGATATGGATCAGTCTTCTTGTTTGTTAATTAAGGATGAAGATGCTTGGTTGTGGCACAGAAGGTTATGCCATGTGAACTTTTACAACATGATTAAGATTAGTAGAAAGAAAAGAGTTAGAGGATTTCCTAACTTAACAAGACCTAATCATGCCATGTGCCATGAATGTCAGAAAGGTAAGATGACTAAGTCTATTTTTAAAAGTAAAGACTATTCAACAAAGAAGATACTTGAGTTGGTTCATACTGATCTATGTGGTCCTATGAGAACTCAAAGTTGTTCTGGTGATAGATATTTTATTCTTTTTATTGATGATTATACTAGACTGATGATTGTTATGTTCCTGAAAGAGAAATCTGAAGCTTTCAAAATGTTTAAGTCATACAAAGCTAAGGTAGAGAAAGAAACTAGAAAGGAAATAAAATGCTTAAGATCTGATAGAGGAGGTGAATTTATCTCTGATGAATTTACTAATTTTTGTAATGAGCATGGAATCAAAAGACAGGTATCTACACCGAGGACACCTCAGCAAAATGGCATTGCTAAAAGGAGGAACAGTTCTATAATTGATTGTGCTAGAAAATTAATGATACAGAAGAATGTTGCTCAGACATATTGGAGGGAAGCTGTCAGTACATTTGTGTATGTTCTTAACCGAGTACAACTAAAGAAGGAATCCAACCGAACACCTTATGAACTATGGTTTGGACACAAACCTACTGTAAGTTATTTCAAAAATTTTGGAAGTAAATGTTTTATTTTGAAAGATGAGAGAAATGGCAAATTTGATTCTAAAGGAGATGAAGGGATATTTCTAGGATATTCCACTATAAGTAAAGCATATAAATGTTTGAAAAAGGTTACAAATAAGATAGTTGAAAGTACAAATGTTCATGTTGATGAGTTTGATGACAAGTACACAAAGGAAAGTACAAAGGAACCAGAAGACTACGATAGATTCACTTACATGGAACATCCAGAGTATCTACCAACACTGCAAACTATGACAACCAGTCAGCAGGGAAATAATGTAGGACAACAGGCAACACAAACCGAGGAACAAGATGGAGCTACCGAGCAAGTAAATGACCTTGAACAGGATGAGCAAGAAAGGAGAAATCAAGTTTTGGCTAGTTTTGTCAGAAGCCATCATCCTGAAACACAAATCATTGGAGACAAACATGCTGGAATGCAAACTAGAAGGAAAACAAGACAAGGTACATGTTTAATTTGTGAATTTGAACCTAAAACTATGAAAGTTGCATTAGAGAATGAAGAATGGGTTAATGCAATGAAGGAAGAAATAGAGCAAATAGAGAAGAACAAAACTTGGTCCTTAGTACCCCAACCAAAAGATAAGAATGTTATCGGTACTAAGTGGATATACAGGAATAAATTGAATGAAAATGGTGAAGTCACAAGAAATAAAGTTAGATTGGTATGCAAGGGATATGCACAGGAAGAAGGCATTGACTATGGTGAAACATTTGCACCTATTGCTAGATTAGAAGGAGTTAGAATGCTACTTGCATATGCTGCACATAAGAAATTCAAAGTTTATCAAATGGATGTGAAGTCAACATTTTTGAATGGTATACTTGAAGAAGAGGTCTACATTGAACAACCTGAAGGATTTGTTAATCCCGACAATAAAGACATGGTATGTAGATTACATAAATCTTTATATGGATTGAAGCAAGCACCGAGAGCATGGTATGAAAGACCACATACTTACTTGTTAAGTATTGGATTTGTTAGAACAAGTGAAAATAGAAATCTATATGTGAAAGGTGATACTGATGATACTATTATCATTGCTAAAATATTTGTTGATGACATTATCTTTGGAGGCTCAGACCTTATCTGCAAGGCATTTTCTGATGAAATGCAAAAGGAATTTGAAATGTCTATGTTCGAAGAGATTAAATTCTTTCTTGGACTACAAGTGATTCAGTAGAGTGATGGAATATTCATCACACAATCTAAATACATAAAGGAAGTACTGAAGACATTTGGCATGGAAGATACTAAACCTGTGGGAACACCAATGGCTACTGGATGCAAATTGACAAAGGAGGATGAAACTACAGAGGTAAACCAGACACTTTACCGATCCATGATTGGTAAATTAATGTATGTAGTTCACAGTAGACCAGATATAGCACATGTTGTGGGAATTGTTGCAAGATTTTCTACTAATCCTAGAGAATCACACATGATAGCTACAAAAAGGATCTTAAGATACTTAAAGAAAATAGAGAATTATGGATTATGGTATCCTAAGGAAGGGAAATTTGAATTGAAAGTTTACACCGATGTTGATTGGGCTGGAAATGTGGATGATAGAAAAAGCACCACCAGAGGAGCATTTTTCTTTGGTGAAAGACTTGTAACATGGACAAGTAAAAAGTAGGTTTGTATTTCTTAGTCTATAGCTAAAGCATAATATGTTGCTACTGCTACTAACTGTTCAAACATTTCATATATCAAACAAGTGTTGGAAGGAATGAATGAGGTAATCACTGACCCGGTGATTATATATTGTGACAACACTAGTGCTATAAATATTTCAAAGAATCCTATGATGCACTCTAAGACAAAGCATATATCTATTAAGTATCATTACTTAAGAGAACAAGTGCAAGAGAAGCAAGTGAAGTTAGAATTTGTTACATCTAAAGAACAACTTGCAGATATTTTTACAAAACCCCTACCGAAGGACACATTTGAATACTTGAGGACTAGACTTGGGGTCCGTCCCTTGTCTATCAGTCACTAATGTGATCTGGTTGTTGAATCAGCCTACTTATATTAGAAGATCATTCATGTTGATGCAGCATAGTTCACACTATGAATCATGTTCAAGGTTGTGATTAAGTTTGAGAACTTGAATCGATTGGAATATCAGTATTCAAAAGATACAGAGGAAGACATAATTGTTTGTTTATTTGTTTCTTTGGCATTGTTGTCAAAGGGAGAGATAAACAATATGAAAAGGAACAAGCTATGAAAAGGATCAAGCACCGATGAGAATTATCTAAGGGAGAGACAATCTGAATGAGATAGAGTATTGAAGATCAGTTAGAAAGAACAGAAGCAGGAACATGAGAACTGAAAAGAACACAACTACAGAATGGTAAAGTTGTGTTATCTAATGTTGGTTTAGTAACATAGTGATTAAACATATTAAGTGTATTTGACTTACAACATTTGTTCAAAAAGTTGTAGAATATATGATTGGCATGTGTACGGTACATTTTATATTACTTGAGTTGCCATCAATGCCAAAGGGAGAGATTGTTGAACTACAACTGATTTGGAATCTGATTGAAGAATTTGTGATTAAAGATCACTGAGGAGGTGCTGATTATATATATAATATGATTAAATCAGTATTATGTTGTCATTGATGTCAACTAGTTTGACAACACTTATCTTGTAAGTTATTATATCAAGACATCTGAAGAAAGGTGGAAAAGATGAAGAATAGAGAAATCTACATGAGGAAAGATGTACACAACAGATGAGGATAAGGAACACATTGAGTAACTTGTTGATGAGTCTATGACTTGATGATATTGACTTTATTATGTTGCATTCATCTATAATGAAGTATAGAGCTGAAAGACACAAAGTGATGAAGGGTGCTCCCCTTAATACCACAAACACATAACAAAAATAAAGAAACAACAACAATAATATGCAAGAATAGAAAATTGGCTTCTTATTATCTCCACAAATGTGGAATTACAAACTTTCAGAATTATAATATGCAAAGCCACATGGGCATTCCCTTACAATATTCTGTAGGATAAAGCCTTGAATCAATACCCAGATCTACTACCCAGAACTCCCCTAGACAACACTACGGGCCTTCTTTATATAGGCAATTTCCACCGCCTGAGAAGGTTCCAGAAACTTAGCCCTAAGGGCCGACCAAACTTAGAATTATTTTATTTTACAATTTATTACATCAAAGTCGGGTCAAAATGAGTTTTGAAACCCGAACAGAAATTTTGAAGGAAAATTATTTTCGGCCATTTCAGGTGGCCTGACTTTCAGAGACCATAAGTCATCACTAGTTCACCCAATTGACTATTATAACCCCATTTCAAAAATGCCACGAAGCGCTCTACAAGCCTGATCAATCCAAAGCACCTATCACCCAATTTTTTGACCTCATCCGGGGCCTCTAAGGCCTTCAAAACTGAGTTCAAAGTTTCTATAGCCTGCTGCCAATACTAAAAATCTTCAATATCTTCAAAACTAGACCTGATCTAGCCATGAAACTTTGCTGGCAGGCTGATATGACTGAGATGAAACTCCACAAGTAAAATTAGAACATTCTGAGATCGTAAGACCAACTTACTAAAAATAGCAAGTTTCCATAAATAGCAGCTTTGCACAAGATAGCCCTTATTGAATACAAAAATAGAAATATTTTTTTTGGGTGATGCAAGATTGCTCTTACACCCAGGATGCTCCTGCATCAGACACCCGGCATAATTTGAGAAGTGACCCTATCACGACTCAGGTGTGCAGAGGAAAACCAAGATGGTTAACCTCCTCCTTTGTTAGCCATGATGAATCTTCAACAGGTCATCCTTTCCATTTGACCAAATACTCTTCATATGTCCTGTTCCTTGTGCTTCTGCCAATACGACTGTCCAGTATGTCTTCAATCTCCTTGATATCTGAATTGGTTGCTGGAATACTCCACTGTGCTGCTGCAACCTCATCTTCAACACCTCCTTCATGATACTCTGTCAACTCTAAAATGTTAAACACTGGTGAAATATTCAGCTCACTAGGCAAGTCTACCTCATATGCATTTCCTGAATCATACTTCTTTAGTATCTTACATGGCCCAAACTTCTTCATTTTCAACTTGTTATATGTACTAGCCGGAAATCGCTCCTTCCGCAAATGAACCATGACTTCATCTCCAACCTAAAATTCCATATGCCTCCTTTTCTCATCTGCCTTAGCCCTATACTGCGCATTCATGTTGATAATATGCTTCCTCACCTCCTCATGGATGTTCTTCAAGTACTCTACAAAATCCTCAGCTTCAACACTAATTATTTCTCCTTTATCTATCTTTCTCAACTTAGATGCATTTCTTGGACTACTTCCATATAAAATCTGGAATGGTGATTTACCAGTGCTCCTGTTGATAGAATTATTATATGCAAATTCTACCTATGGTAAAATCAAATCCCATCTTGTTGGCTTATCTCCAACCAAACATCTCAGCAGATTTCCCAAACTTCTATTCACCACCTCTATCTTTCCATCAGTCTATGGATAATGTGATGAACTGAACTTCAAATCTGTCTTCAACTTCTTCCACAATGTACGCCAGAAATATCCAACAAACTTAGTGTCTCTATCTAAAACTATGGTCTTTGGCAAACCATGTAGTCTCACTACTTCTCTGAAAAACAATTATGCTACATGAACAGTATCATTACTTTTTTTGCAGGGAATGAAATGTGTCATCTTCAAAAATTTGTCAACTACTACAAAAATTGAATCATGTCCCCACTATGTCCTCGGTAAACCAAGAACAAAGTCCATACTGATATCCTCCCATGGCTTCTTTGGTATAGGTAACGGCTGATATAACCCTGTATTCTACTTCACTCCCTTCACCATCTGACATACTTTGCAACTCTATACAAACTTCTTCACATCTTGCTGTAACTGTGGCCAGTAATAATTTTCACTAACCAAAGCAAGGATTTTATCATGACCAAAATGTCCAGCCAATCTTCCACTATGCTTCTCTTTGATGAGATTCTCCCTCAGAACTTCTTAGAATGCACAACTGACTCCCTCTGAATAGCATATCATCCTGGATGATAAAATCCAGCCACTTCGTCCTATCTAGAGTAACAGGTTTTTTAGAAGCTTTCCAAGCTCCACCAAAATCAGGATCCTCTGGATACAAATTCTTGAGTTCCTTGAACCCAACCACCTCAATCTGCATCTCTGTCAGCAATAGTTGCCTTCTGCTAAGAGCATCTACAACCCTATTAGACTTTCTACTTCTATGTTTCAAAATAAATCTATAACTTTGCAAAAACTCAACCCATTTCAAATGCCTCTGATTCAACTTTCCTTGACTATTCAAATATTGCAAAGCTTGATGATCAGTATACAAGACAAACTCTTTAAGAAGCAGATAATGTCTCCACTTCTTTAATACCTGAACTATAGCATAAAATTCCTGATCATAAATAAAATACTTCCTCTTGGCATCATTTAACTTCTCACTTTTTTGTTCTGTAACTTTTTGTTTCAACAATTGAAAACTCTTTTCTGCCCCATTAGTCCACTTAAACTCTTTTCTATCCCCTCTCATTGTTTCAGTCAAGGGTCCATAAATACTGCTAAAATTTCTGATAAACTTTCTGTAAAAGCTAGGTAGACCATGAAAAGATCTTACCTCGGTAGCACTCCTTGGAGTAGGCCATTCAAGGATAGCCTGTACCTTCTCTGGGTCCATTTTTAGACCTTCTACTGAAACTACAAATCCCAAATACACTAACTCTTTCTTCACAAAACTGCACTTCTTTAAATTAATCAATAATTTCTCATCTCTTAGCTTCTCAAACACCATACGAATATGCATCATATGTTCCTCCAATGTCTTGCTAAAGATCAAAATATCATCTAGGTAAACAATGACAAACTTACCCAAAAATTCTTTCAGAACCTCTTTCATGAGCCGCATGAAAGTGCTCGGTGCATTGATTAGCCCAAAAAGCATGACTAACCACTCATACAGTCCTTCCTTTTCCTTGAAGGCAGTCTTCCATTCATCTCCTTCTGTAATCTAAATCTGGTGATATCCACTCTTCAGATCTATCTTTGAGAAATACATAGCTCCACTCAAACAGTCTATAATATCATTCATTCATGGCAATGGAAACTTATACTTGATTGTGATCTTGTTTATTGCTCTAGAATCTGTACACATCCTCCATTCTCCATTCTTTTTTGGTGCTAATACTATTGGTACAACACATGGATTCAGACTCTCTCGAATCAACCCCTTCTGCAATAACTCGTGTACTTGTCTGTTCAACTCCTCACTTTCTGCTAGTGTCATTCTGTGTGCTGCCTTGTTTGAAAAACTGGCTCCTGGAATCAAATCCATCTAATGACTGATCCTCCTTATGGATGGTAATCCATAAGGTACATTATCAGATACAATATCCTGAAACTCATTCAACAAATCTGTAACCTCTACAGGTACATCCTCTACTTCTTCTTTACTAGCTTTTGGAATTAAAGCAAAACACACGTGCTCATGTCTCATACCATCTAGAAATTTTCTTCCATCAACAAAAGTTATTCTTGCATTACCACATACCTTTTCTTCGGTCTCCTTCAATGGCTTTAGCTTATGTCGCACTCCATCCTTTGTCAAGGAATAGGTATTCGCATGACCATTGTGTACAGCACATCTGTCAAACTGCCATGGTCTACCCAACAACATATGACATGCATCCATAGATATTATATCACATAGTACCTGATCTTGGTACCCACCGATCTTGAACTTTACTAGGCACTATTCACTGACCATGACCTTGTGGTCATCCTGCACCTAGGTAATCCAATATGGATGTGGGTGTTTCTGTCTCTTGAGCTTCAACTTTTTCACCATCTCTTTTGACACCAAATTGTTAGTGCTTCCACTACCGATAATCACATCACAGCATTTACCCTCATGCTTGCATCTAGTGTGAAACAAGCTCCTCCTTTATTCAGGTTCATTCTCACCACTCAGTAAGAATCTTCTGTTAATTAGTGTTTCTCCTCTTTCAGCATCTTCAGAATTTGATGATCTGGCATCTTCATCTACATGTGCAACTCTAGCCTGGCCTTCATTTCTCCTGTCTGTTCTTCCTTAGCGTTGAGTACATTCAAATGCCCTATGACCTTCTTCTCCATAGTGAAAACATGTTCCAAGGAAGCCTCCTCTTCCTGAACCCTATCCTCTTCCTCTTCCTCTCTGATCTCTATTATTCTGATCTTGGAAACGATTGGAATTGTTTCCTCTCTGATTCTGGCTGCTACTGGCCTCATCCTTCTTTTTCGAATCTTCATTTCGGCCACCATATGACCGTCCACCAGATCTTCCACCATGACCTCTTCCATTTTGTCTGCTCTCAAACTTTTTGTTTAGCTTTTCCTCTACTTTTAGGAAAAATTGGTATGCCTCCTCAATACTGTTCATTCGAACCAAATTCAACTCCTCCTGAATGCTTGGCCTTAACCCATTAAGATATCAGGCAACTTTCTCCTTATCAGCTTCTACATGGCCTGTTCTAATGAGGAGTCGATAGAACTCTTCTATATACTCTTGAACAAATCTTCCTGCTTGCTTCAAACTTTGCATTTTCTTTAGTAGGTCAAGCTCATAATCAACAGGAATGAACTGTCACTTCAATTTATCCATCATCCGATCCCATCTTGTGATTTTATCTTTCCCTCTTCTATTTCACTCCAATTGAATTTCTTGCCACCAGATCTTCGCATGACCTTTCAGTCTGGCCTTCACAAATTTGACCCTATCAGGATCCTCAACATCTTCATACTCAAAATATTCCTCACATTCATTGATCCAGTCAATCAATTCCTCTGGGTTAAGATTTTCAAAAAATGTAGGAACCTCAATCTTAGGTCTTTTTCCAATCTTGGAAATCACCCGAAAAAGTTGTTCTTCCTCCTGGTTCACAATTTTGGCTTCTCCTTCTTGATATTCTTCTTCAGCTTCATCCTCGCTTTCATCTCTGACATTAAGATTCATTCCTCTGTGAATCTCTTCTTGCAATGCTCGCACTTGTCTCTGTAGCTCTCTAACCTCAAATGTCACAGCACCAGCTCTTCCACCACGTTCTCTTCGTGGAGGTATTTTTGTGATGTGCACTGAAACCCTAACCACGATCCTGGTGCAAACTTCCTCATAGTCGGCAATCTGTTTACACACTCAAGAAATCCTACTCTAATACCACTTGATGAAGGGTGCTCCCCTTAATACCACAAACACATAACAGAAATAGAGAAACAACAATAATAATATGCAAGAACAGAAAATTAGCTTCTTATTATCTCCACAAATGTGGAATTACAAACTTTCAGAATTACAATATGCAAAGCCACATGGGCATTCCCTTACAATATTCTGTAGGACAAAGCCTCAAATCAATACCCAGATCTACTACCTAGAACTGCCCTAGACAACACTACGGGCCTTCTTTATATAGGCAATTTCCACCGCCCGAGAAGGTTCCAGAAACTTAGCCCTAAGGGCCGACCAAACTTAGAATTATTTTATTTTACAATTTATTACATCAAAGTCAGCTCAAAATGAGTTTTGAAACCCGAACAAAAATTTTGAAAGAAAATTATTTTCTGCCATTTCAGGTGGCCCGACTTTCGGAGACCATAAGTCATCACCAATTGACCCGATTGACTATTATAACCCCATTTTGGAAATGCCACAAAGCACTCTACAGGCTTGATCGGCACAAAGCACTTGTCACCCAATTTTTTGACCTCATCCAAGGCCTCTAAAGCCTTCAAAACTGAGTTCAAAGTTTCTGTACCCTGCTGCCAATACCAAAAATTTTCAATATCTTCAAAACTAGACTTGATCTAGCCATGAAGCTTTGCTGGTAGGCTGATATGACTGAGATGAACCTCCACATGTAAAATTAGAACATTCCGAGATCGTAAGACCAACTTACTAAAAATAGCAAGTTTCCATAAATAGCAGCTCTACACAAGATAACCCTTATTGAATACAAAAATAGAAATATTGTTTTTTGGGTGATGCAAGATTGCTCTTACACCCAGGATGCTCCTACATCACAAAGTAGTGTTGTCGGTAAATGAAGCATTTCTAGTATACACTGACGGAGTGTAGTGTATACTGATCGCAGTATTAATCGAGCAGTGTTCACCGATGCATTTCTTTGTTAATCGAGCGGAACAGAATGAATTAAATGATTAGTTTAGCTGATAAGATTGATGATCTGGCAAGAGTATAACATTGAGGTAACATATAATGTTTGTTACATAGATCAACGGTTGATGAAATTTAGGAAAGATCTAAAGGATGAGAATCAAAGGTGTTATTGACACAAGTACCAAGAAAGTTTGAAGTGGCAAAATCTATGAATGTGGTTAAGTGGAAAAATCTGATGGTGGAGAAGAAAATGATTTACTCATCTATATAAGAGAACATAATTTCTTATTAGAGAGCTGGAAGAAGTAGAAACTGTAGGAATATCGCATGAACAAGGTTTTCATGCATTCTGATCATGCTGGTTAAGTAAGAACTGAGCTGCAGAGCAATTACCGAGCTACAAAGAGCAATTACCAATGGACAATAAGTTGATACAGTATTGAATCTGAAGTGAAATATTGATCAGAAGGATTTGTATGGACTAAATATTGATCTATAATCTACAATTGAAGTTGTATTTAGGCAGGTCATTTACTGACGAGCAAAAATTGGTGAAGTAGTTTTGAATTATACATTTTTTTTTGGGACACTAGATAACTGATTCACCCCCCCTCTCAGCTATTCTAATAGGTAGGTGGAGTTTTGTGCTTTCTCTCAGGTGATTACCAACACTCCCCCTTCGTTGCATTCAATGTTCAAAAAGTTTACTCCCGGTTTAGGGCATTTTGTGTCATCATGGTCTCCGAGCCCGCACCATTTCACAAAAATTGTGCCTTTTCTCCCTTTGGGCACTCCCTTGCAAAATGCCCCCACTATCTACACATGTGGCATTGAATCATTGGCCTTCCACTTGCATCATACTGGAGGTGGCTTCATCTGCCATTAGTGTTATTATTACTATTTCCCCTTCCCCAACGATGGTTGTTCCTGTAGCCACCAAAGGAGGCTATGTTTTGTGTATTCCCAGAGGCTAAAGCTTCTTGTGTGAACATGACCTTTTGGCCCCATGTCTTCATATTGAATAGACATTCCTTTGTGGAATGGCCCGCCATTTGGAAAATGTCATAGAACATCTTCCTTGGGCATGCGCCCTTCGCATGGCTAGCCTATTTGCAGTCAGTGCACCACAATTCTCTTTCCTCGGTCTGACTGGTGCTACCCTTCATATTTTTTAATTCCTCGAGCATTCATTCCATGTCTTTTTGTAGTGCGGAGACTTTCTTCTTTGCTTTCTCGTTACTACCACTATCATCTCCTAAAGTATTGTCATCTTTCGATGAAGAAGACTCATTTTTCTTCTTTTTTGACATTTTCTGTTCACTCTCCAGGTCCATCGCTCAGTTATACATGTAGATGTAAGAAGTGGGAGGAACTATCTTCATCTTCCTCTGAAGGTTGGATTTCAACCCTTCGATGAACCATCGCTTCTTCAAGCCGTTGGCTTGTGGGCTCTCCATTTTTCCTACCAATTCTTTCAGTCAGCGGCTATAGATCTGTATGGTCTCCTTTTGCCCTTGCTTGGTTCCGTATATTTTAGAGATGATTTCATTGTCATCTTGTAAGAGCCTAAACTCTTTTTCAAATTCCCCTTTCAAAAGGTCCCAAGTGGTCACTCTGGTTTTGTCTAAGTTAGAGTACCAGTCAATTGCTACCCCTCAGAGGGTTGCTAGGAATTGTTTCATCCATTCGGCCTAGTCTGCAACTCCATTCGCCACCCAAATCATCTCACATGTGCGGCAATGCCGAATAGGGTCTTCTTTTCCATCACCGTGGAATTTGGGCAACTTTTCCTTGTTCATTTCCATATTCACCCTCAGGTGTGGGATGGTGGTTTGTACTACCTATTGTACTACAGATTGAGCTGCTTGGTTCGTCGGAGGTCCTTGTTGTGCCATAGGTTGGGGTGCTCCTCCGGTCGGTCCTCCAGAACTGTTTCCATTAACAAATGTTCCCACACTACTCAGAGTGGTGTGATCCACGTGCCTTTTCGTCACTTCGACACTTTCCCTGGCAACTGCACACTGCTCCCTACATTCAGCTTCTTCTTCTGTCTTCCTACGGGCTTCTATCCTTGGTGTTAAAGTTAAGGTCCCTAATAAGTTCATTGTTTCCTCTAACAGGTCCTCATCATCACTTCCGCCTCTCTCTTGGTTAGGTTCCTTTAGACCATTGCCTTCACTTACCCCCTCCGGTAGTCTATTGACACGTCTCCTGAACCTCTCCCTTTGCTCGGCTTGCTGTTGTTCAAGTATTTCTTTTTGTAAAACTTGTTCTTCCTCAGGTTCCTTCCTTAAATTCCTATTCTTATTTAATTGGTTGGGCATAAATGCCTTCCTTCACACCAACAATCAACACACAATATAAAAATAAAGGGACACTTTTATTTATTCATTTTTTTTATTACAATCTCTTCATGAATGATCTTGTCATTCTTATTTCTTCAGTGTCCTTCCTTTCATCACCTTCAAGTGTGACTATTCCTGATAGGGTTTCCCATCACATTCTTCCTGGAGTCTTTTGTTGACCTGGTCGTGGTACTCTTGAAAGATTTTCTGCCTTCATTACCCCTGAGTGATTTCTTCCTGGTGAAGTCTCTATGTGAGTGTTGCTTGTGCTAGAAGCCTTGGAAGGTGATGTAGAAGATGGTTAGCCACAAGGCCCACATTCAGTGCCTCCCACATAATATCTTCTAGCACAGTGGCCCTCATGGGTTCTCTCCGCATGAAAGTTTCAATGGTCGTGGTGAGTGTGACTCAGAAGTTGTTCATCAAGTGGTCCTCCCCTTCAAAGAGTTCACCATTCTCTTCTATTAGCCTATTAACATCAATTGGTATTCCCATTTATGGACGATACTCCATTTTCCTTTGTCCTGATTTGAAAAGGCAATGGCACCAAATGTTTACCCACTGGGTAGACTAGTTTACTGACACATAGGCATTAACAAGATATGTAACTTAGCAAAGATATGATATAGAAAAGAACACAAAAGCTTTCATTAATCATTCATAGTCATACAATAATCGTGATGCTTCAAAGAGCAAGTACAAAGTTTATATACAATCTGAAGGGGTGCAACCAAATGTCGTCACCCTTCAACCATCGGCAACTAACTAACCTTCATTGGTAACTAACTAACCTCCATCGGCAACTTACACCCACGGTAACATAACTTTACGACTAACACCTCTCACATGCTTATCATTCATCCAATACCTTTATCCTTGGTGCTAGAGAAGGTTTTGTCCTTAACAATTTGAATGTTGGTAAATCCTAAACACATCATGCAGCAAATCCAATCCTAACACTAAATCACAATGGTAAATTTCAAATACTCATGCCTTCAATATTGAAATCTCCTACCTAGTATCCAATCCATGTAGCTAATTCAAATTACATAACTCCAAATTATCCAACCATGTAGTAACATAACAGCCTCCAAACAAATCTAGTGAAGCAATCCAACACCTTTTCAAAAGCATACATGAATTTCATCATTAGGCTTGTTGAAATTCAAATCTTTTCTAGTTTCCACCAATCACTAACTGACCCAAACTCCATTCAAGGTTCTTTCTCATAGAAATGAGGTATCTAACAAGATTAACTCTTCAAACTTGCCATTCTTTAATCTCCATCAAAGGACTCTTCCAAGGTTCAATACACCCACAATTTCATCTTTAACCCAAAATGACTCACCAATGCACTCCAACATCCCCTTGATATCTTCAATAAATCAGTGAACTCCCCTTTATTCAAATTGACCCCAATGATCAGGCCTAGGAACATTAGGCCTCCACCTTCTATTGATTGATCACAACTTCTTACAACACCAACTCTTCAACAATCCCTTCAACTACAAGAAATTCTCCCATAACCCTGACTTGTATGAGGCTACAAACAAGTTTTGACAACATGAACACTCCATGGATTCTATCACAATTAAATGGAATCAAACTATCACTATTTTGCCAAATGCTGATTGCAGGGTACAAACAATCACTATTGCAATAGATCAAAAACATAAATGGGCTCTATAGTCCTTCAACAACAATCCATTTTATCCTCCTACCAAGGGCACCAATTATTCTCAATGCAAGATACAACATTGCAGTCAAAACACCATCTTATTGGACTATCCATATACATCTAAATGTTCGATCACACTTTTATACGGGAACATCCTTATTTCACAACTAAGATGAGTGCTCCTTTCAACAAAACTTCCTGCCCATTCAAGGGTACTAATGTACATTTGAATAGCAGTTACAAGACCTTAAAAGTGAATACAAAATGAGAAGTGATGGTATCCAAACAAGGAATTGTAAATTAGACTTTCACAGTGATTATTGTATGCTTCTATGATAGAACAATGTTCATAAAAGAGTTTTAAAATGCTTCTTTCTGTTCATTTAGGTGCACTCCAACACTATGAAGGATCTCCACATTCTTTAAGAATAACATCAATGATTTTTCAACAATATAAATTCACATTTCAATGGATCAATGGCTTAGTTGTGACTGTAAAAGTCACGATAACAGTTTGAACAATAGACCCAAAATCAGAGGTTAGAATCAATATAAAATCCTTATCTTGTGATTTGAAATGAACTTTTAGATTGGTTACAAACTTAATCAACCCCTTAATTCATTTAGAACGTCCACACATATCAATTATTGACAAAAATATGCATTCTATTGTTAGTCAGTAAAAGAGGAATAAAATCCACACTAGGGCATCAAATTTCTCCTAGAAAAGAAAACCATTCAATGTGAGACTTCCACCATTAGAAAGAGCATTAAAGATACTTCCAATCCACAAGGTTTCAAAATTTTTTGAATGGTTCATTCAAGAGAAATGAATCATTTAATCAAAAAATTAATCCATTCTCCCTCCATACTCAATAACTAGTCCTCAAATAAAGTGCAAAATGAAGTAAACTCACTACATTTCAACCTCCAATGAGTTTCAGAATGAAATCAATCCATGACACTCTTTGAATCAGCAAAATAATGTGACTATTACAGGAAAAGCAATCAGAAATAAGGAAAAAAACATTCATTTAATTCCATGAACTTCTTGTCTATATACATCTCTCCTTTATGCATGTTAGTTGCGGCTTATATAGACTCATAGAACCTTGTTGTTTGGTTAGAACCAACCCATAACTTCCCTATAACCATATTTGTCTGAAATTTTCTAATTTGCCTTTGACAACATAATGGAAAATTTTGACATTTCACTTAGAACTTGACATATGGACTTCATAACACCAAAGATGGATTATAGTAGACCCATTTACACCATAGGGGTGTTCCAAACCCCATTCTATATGTTGGACTTCCCTTAGCAATAGGTTTGATTTAAAAGTTGCTCAACAACTTTTGTTGCAAATTGACAATTTTTAACAAATTAATGTAAACTTGACCAACCTTTCCAAAAACCTTTCAAACATGTCCCATATGACTTTTAGACCCCATTTACATCATTTCTACCCTTATTGGGTAAGATTACCACCTTTGACCTAGTTTGACCAATTTTGACCCAATCAGGACTTCAAGGGTCACTATGCACCCAATAGCTTTCAAAGCCTTACAAATGAATTCAAATGAACATAATAGACTTATTCATCCCCTAAAACAATAAAGTGGCCCTACATTGGCCTTATTACATTATTTTGACCAAAATTGGTCATGGCATCCCCTAGTGTTCATGGTGCTCATGCACCATACTTCCCCCCCTAAAAAGAATTCCAAGTCTCTTGGAAATGGGATGTAACAATATTCATGTTTCTCATCATATCTCATGTCTTCAAATGGTTCTCGATCAAGTTTCCCTTTCCATTCAACTAGGTACTTGAAGAATGCACCTGATCTTGATCCTTCACCATCTCTAGCCTTCATTTTCACCCTTGGCTTGACAATCCTTTTGCCAAAACATATGAGCTTGTGGAAAAAAAGTTTGTGCCTTTTCCACCTTGTTTTCCTTGGATCCTACATAACAATAAATACAACAGCAACTTCATGAACAAAAAACCATTGATTAGCATAAAAAACATGCATAGGAGCAAGGTTCTCCTCATGGATTCTTAGTAACCCTTTCCAACTATCATCAAACTCTTAGGAACAAGGTTCTCTGCTCACACCGATGCTTCTTGAAAAAGTAGGGTGAACACTAAGAGAACTGAATGTTGTCTCCATTCTAGGTAGGTCTCCTGATAACCTCAGGTTCATTTCTGCTACTTCCAATCTTCCAAGAAGAGTCTCTCTTGTAAAGTTTGTAGTACAAGGTATGACTTGTTCAATCATTTGTGTTGTCTGCTTTAATGCAGGAGTCAATGTCCTCAGAATTATCCATATCACTTTATTCTATGTCTTTGTTCCACCACAAGATTTTATACCTGCAACAATCTCTGACATTCTACCAATATAGATTCTAACATATTCATCTTCCATCATTCTTATATCTTCAAATGCACATATCCAATTATGTAATCTGACTTTCTTTGCATGTTCATCACCTTCAAAAGTAGAGTGTAAAGCTAACCAAATTCATGAGATATTTTCAAATATTTTACCTAAATGTACTCATTCTCCGGAAGGGTTGACAAGAGTGCTTCTCTAGCAAGTATGTTACACATGAATAGATCTATTTCCTCATTAGTACATGTTTCAATGTTATCCTCATCAATGATAGTCTTCTCATTCTTTGTAATCAACCAATAACCTGGTCCTAAACATAGTAGATGTGTCTTCATCTTTTCTTTCCAACTGTCAAAATTTGCTCCATCAAACTTAGGGATTTCTTTCCTGAAATTCGCTATGGATCTCCTTAAGTTGTTAAATTTTTCTTTCAAGGACCTTCTGCTCTGATACCAATTGTTAGAAAGTAAAGTCCACCAAGATAACTGAGAGGGGGGTGAATCAATTATCAAATAAATATAACTTTTATCAACCTTAATAGATTTTAACCATGTAAGCAATGTAACCAAGAACCATAGAAAGATATACATGCACAATAACATAATGACACAAGATATGTTGACTAGGGAACCTCTTGATCAAAGAGTAAATCCTGGTGGAAATGATGCCCATAAAAGATGCACTAATATGAATATTCCTTGTGAAAGGATGGACTCTGTTAGGAGTCTTATGAAATACATTCAGTACATATGAATCCCTATTAGGAGATTTTGAATCCCTGTTAAAAGATTCTAATTCTGTTAGGAGTTATGGAAGACATAAGGACCCACTGCCCAAACAGCTTCAGGGTAAGATCACTGAATTCACTGTCCAACTGATCTTTGTATTACTCAATAGAATAATACCAAAAGATTATTGACCTCAACAATCCAATACTCTTTCTCTGACTGTGCCAAACCGCACTAACTCCTTCATATCTCAATACCAGATCTCAGTACTTCGCATATCCTCTTTCAACAATTTCTATTTCACAATACACTTACATTTATCACATTCCACATTACAAAAAGGAATAAATTCCTTCCTTTATACCACACTCAAGTAATTACAAATGAGTCAGCATACAAATTACAAAATAAAACTTTCCATGTGTTACATCAAAATTACACAAAACCGTCGGCTTCCAATCAATATAATTCTTCACTCGTGCAACCTCGGATCTTGTGTTGTCAACCACATCACTATCAAAATGTCTCCAACTTCTCTCTAACTGTGCATAACCAGATTCCATCCTGATTAGGAGATATCATCCGATTTCCATAAACCGCTACTTAGGAAAACTGTCTAAATATTGCTTCCACTGATTTCCTCATAACTTCCATGAATAAATGAATTACTATCTATGCTCTTAACCATGATCTTATAACACATCATAGAGTAATTCCCCAACTCTGCATAGCTTCATCTTCAATATCCCAAGTGCGCTAACTCAAACATTGACTACTTCTCTGCTAATCTTCAGTAGATCACTGTGTTGACATCAATGACAATCACAGTCATGAATGCAACAACAACTGCTATAGAATGGCTGCCAACACTCCCCCATAGGATATATTCAACATTCATTCTTAACAATCTCCCCCATTGGCATTGATGGAAACACAGATAAAAAAACATCCAAGTTCCATAAATCCAATGCTGCAACACTACTACTCTGAAAATGCTTCAAGTCTTCTTCATCAATCAAATCTTGCTTCATTTTCCTATTCAGTTCTCTCCAACAGATGTTGCAAATGGTTTTTCATGTATAATTCTCCCCCACTGACATCAGTGATAGAAATTTCATCATTATGTCAACAACAACTTCAATGTCAAAAGACAATGTTCAGAAAATACATTCACTAGAGTCCTCATGACTCAACTCAGATACACATACTCCCCCATAGAGGAAGTACCAACATCCAGTCCTAAAAAAAAATAGGGCTTATATACCACTGGACAGATGCAACAATCTACATCACTTCTCAAAAGTAGGCTGGGGCATAACCCCAAGCATACCTCTCAGATACTCAAATGTATCCTTAGGCAAAGGTTTTGTAAATATGTCTGCAATCTACTCCTTTGTGCTTATGTATTCAAGTCTAACTTCTTTCTCTACTACTTTCTCTCTCACTACATGATACTTTATCTCTATATGCTTTGTCTTAGAATGTAACACAGGGTTCTTAGACATACTAATTGTGCTGGTGTTATAACAATGTATAACAACAAGCTCAACAAATTTTATTCTAATATCCTTCAACATTTGCTTCATCCAAATTATCTGGTTACAATTTTTTGCTGCTGCTACATACTTTGCTTTTTTTGTGCTCTCTAAAAAACAATTCTACTTCTTTCTTAGCCAAGAAACCAATCTTCCTCCAATGAAAAATGCTCCACCATTGGTGCTCTTTTTATCATCAATACTGCCTCTCCAATCAACATCTGATTGTGCATGTCCAAACCATAGTTCATAGGGTGTCTTGTCTGTGTCTACTCTGATTTGTACTATGTTCATTGTATACATCATTGTGTTCACTGCTTCTCTCCATAATATCTTCGCTAAGTCATTCTCAAATAACATAGTTCTCACTGCTTCAGTCAGTAATCTATTTCTTCTTTCTACAATACCATTTTGTTCAGGTGTCCTAGGGGCTAAAAACTGTCTCTTAATACCATTCACTTCACAAAATATGTTAAATTCTTTAGAAGTAAATTCTCCACCTCTATTTGATCTCAAACATTTAATCTTCATTTCAGATTTATTCTCAACTTTATTCTTAATGATCTTAAACCTATCAAATGCTTTAGATTTTTCTTTAAGAAATGCAATCCACATCATTCTTGTAAAGTCATCAACAAGAATCATAAAATACCTTTCTCCATAGAATCCTCTAGTCCTTGTAGGACCGCTCAAGTCTGTATGAACAATCTCCAACTTCTCTATTGTTGTAAACTTCTTGCTGGGAAATGAGCTTCTCTTCTATTTAGCCATCACACATTCATTGCAAATCATGTTAGTAGGCTTCATAATTTTAGGCAAATCTCTTACTGCAAGTGTAGTACTCACTTTCACAATGTTATCAAAGTTTATAGGACAAAATATTTTGTGCCATAACCAACTGTCATCAATCTTAGTAATCAAGCATGTCATCTCAATAGGATTCAACTAAAATACATTACCTCTAGTTCTAGATCCAGTACCAATGAAATTTCCATCTTTGTCCTTAATCACACAAGTTTTCTCAGTAAACCAAACTTCATATCCCTTATCAACTAACTGTCCAACACTCAAAAGATTATGTTTCAAACCATCCACAAAGTAAATATCATCAGTATTAGTCTTTCCATCAAGAGTAATAGATCCTATACCTTTAATCAAACAAGGTGCATTGTTTCCAACTCTAACAACTTCTCCATCGTAATTGTTAAACTTTATAAACTTTTTCATGTCGCTAGTCATATGATGTGAACAACCACTATCTATAATTCAATTAGCTTTCTTTTCTACTTGAGAAACTAAATCCTTTTCTTCCTTAATTTCAGTTTCAATATTTTCTTCTTTAATTGCTACAAATCCTATATCATCATTATTCTCAGTATCACTTTCACTCAAAGATTTCTCCAGACTAGCTTCAAGTTCTTCATCATTTGCATAGTAACATTCTTTAGATCTTCTAGGATTAAATTTCTTCCTATACTTCTTAACTCTCTTAGGACATTTAGATGCAAAATGACCAAATTCTTGACAAGTCCAACATTTAAAAATTATCTTACCATCTGGTTCTCTCTTCACAAGAAAGGCAATACCTTCTTCAATCTTCATGTCTTCTTCATTTATAGATTTGTTGCTACTAGCATCATCTCCACTCACACTGATGCTTCTTGACAAAGTAGGGAAAACAATAAGAGCACTAAATGTTGTCTCCATTCTAGGTAGGTCTCCTGATAACCTCAAGTTCATTTCTGCTACTTCCAATCTTCCAAGAAGAGTCTCTCTTGTAAGGTTCGTAGTACAGGTTATGACTTATTCAATCATCTGTGTTGTTTGCTTCAATGCAAGAGTCAATGTCCTCAGAATTTTCCATATCACTTCATTCTCTATCTTTGTTCCACCACAAGATTTTATACCTGCAACAATCTCTGACATTCTACCAATATAGCTTCTAACAAATTCATCTTCCATCATTCTTATATCTTCAAATGCACATATCCAATTATGTAATCTGACTTTTTTTGCATGTTCATCACCTTCAAAAGTAGAGTGTAAAGCTAACCAAATTTCATGAGATGTTTTCAAATATTTTACCTGACTGTACTCATTCTTTGGAAGGGTTGACAAGAGTGCTTCTCTAGCAAGTATGTTACACATAAATAGATCTATTTCCTCATTAGTACATGTTTCAATGTTATCCTCATCAATGATAGTCTTCTCATTCTTTGTAATCAACCAATAACCTGGTCTTAAACATAGTAGATGTGTCTTCATCTTTTCTTTTCAATTGTCAAAATTTACTCCATCAAACTTAGGGATTTCTTTCTTGAAATTTTCCATGGATCTCCTTAAGTTGTTAAACTTTTCTTTCAAGGACCTTCCACTCTGATACCAATTGTTTGAAAGTAAAGTCCACCAAGATAACTAAGAGGGGGGGGGTGAATCAATTATCAGATAAAGATAACTTTTATCAACCTTAATAGATTTTAACCATGTAAGAAATGTAACCAAGAACCATAGAAAGATATACATGCATAATAACACAATGACACAAGATATGTTGACTAGGGAACCTCTTGATCAAAGAGTAAACCTCGGTGGGAATGATGCCCAAAAAAGATGCACTAATTTGAATATTCCTTGTGAAAGGATGGACTCTGTTAGGAGTCTTATGAAATACATTTAGTACATATGAATCCTTGTTAGGAGATTTTGAATCCCTGTTAAAAGATTTTAACTTTGTTAGGAGTTATGGAAGACAGAAAGACCCACTGCCCAAATAGCTTCAAGCTAAGATCATTGAACTCACTGTCCAACTGATCTTTTTATTACTCAATAGAATAATACCAAAAGATTACTGACCTCAACAATCCAATACTCCTTCTTTGACTGTGCCAAACCGCACTAACTCCTTTAGATCTCAATACCAAATCTCAGTACTTCGCATATCCTCTTTCAACAATTTCACTTTCACAATACACTTACATTCATCACATTCCACATTACAACAAGGAATACATTCCTTCCTTTATACCACACTCAAGTGATTACAAATGAGTCAGCATACAAATTACAAAATAAAACTTTCCACACGTTACATCAAAATTACACAAAATTGTCGGCTTCCAATCAATATAATTCTTCACTCGTGCAACCTCGGATCTTGTGCTATCAACCATGTCATTATCAACATGTGTCCAACTTCTCTCTAACTGTGCATAACAAGATTCCATCCTGATTAGGAGATATCATCCAATTTCCACAAACCGCTACTTAGGAACACTGCCTGAATACTGCTTCCATTGGTTTCCTCATAACTTCCATGAATAAATGAATTACTATTTGTGCTCTTAACCATGATCTTATAACACATCATAGAGTAATTCCCCAACTCTTCATAGCTTCATCTTCAATATCCCAAGTGTGCTAACTCAAACACTGTCTACTTCTCTGCTAATCTTCAGTAGATCACCGTGTTGACATCAATGACAATCACAGTCATGAATGCAACAACAACTGCTACAGAATGGCTGCCAATACTCCCCCATAGGATATATATTCATCATTCATTCCTAACATTTCATCCCTATATACCTTGTTATCATATCAAGAGACTACCCAAGGTTCTATCAACCCACTTAATCGATCAAGGGAGCACCACTAACCCACTTCTCCCCATTCTTTCAAACGAGTGGGACATCTTGTTATCAAATATAACTCACAAGCATCTAATATTTTCTTCTTTAAAAGGACATGGTATTCCTTTAAACCATCAAAAGGGAGCAAAATAGAGACATTTAAAATCACAATGCTTCAATCAATCCCCATCATAAATGTTACATTACATCTTCCCTAATTAATAAAATAAAATAATTTAATTAATTAGACCATATTTCCCCAATGATTAAATAACTAAATAAATCCTACAAATTTAATTAATTAAGCTAACCCTCCTTCGTCAATTAATTTCAAATACTAACTAATCAAATAAGTTTATTTACTTAACCTAATATAACTTTCTTCTAGCTAATTAATTAAATGAGATGCTTATTAAATTAATTAGGCCAATCCATTCCTCTAGTCTCTGGCAATTTTTTATTAATTAAATCATTTTATAACCTTTTAAACCATGTTCATTATCCTAAGAACATCCACACCTATTCTTTCCATTTGAGATTTTCTATATTATTATCCCACAAATCCCCACATTCTTACATGTGTAAAAAAGACCCTCCATTTTCATTCCCACACACATACCACATTCCCACACATCTTTCACTTGTCACCCTCGTCCTCTTCCCTATCCACATGTGTGAATCATCATCATCAATCCTGAACCATAAATAAATCTCCACCATTTATGCAATCATGGTAGGAGTTCCCCAATGGAGATAGTCCAACCATGTAGCCCGAGTCAACATAGCAGAAACAATCAATTACTACAATAATGAACATAAAACATGTCCATTCAGGCCTTTTCATTATCAGAGGCAAGAATTTACATTAAATTATCCAACCACATGTTGGCTTACACTTAAGGCACACATGCTTGATTACATACACAAATCTAGAACTAAACCCTAGAATTAACCTTCCCAAGATTATCCCACTAAGAGTTACCTAACAAAGATCAAAATGCCTCAATATATAGAGCCTTCACAACACATACGTTGGCGAAGATCTATCACATTTTCCAAGAATAGAAAACTTAATACCGAAATATACATCAGGACCCAAATCATAAGGATCTCGATGCCAAGATGTTGAAACGATGTGCAATCCAAGAGAAATGTTGGCCAAAGATCAAATATCATCGTGATATGAGCCACAAAGCTTCGTTTATCAAGAAAATGCTTTAATTGACTGTTAAAATTGAACACATGCATAAATCTAGAATATCTCCATAGTGAAATATCCAAATGAGGTCTGAACCCAAAGATAAGTAAAACATGATTTACATAACATACTTTGAGGTCTGCAACAACAAATGATCCAAAACAAAGGAACACCACCAAAAACACAAACAATGGCTAACAGGAATAAACTAAAAATGAGCTGAAAGGAAATCTTTTTGGGTGATGCAAGATTGCCAAGAAACCCAAAATGCTCCTACATCAAACACTCGGGGTTATTGAAAAGTGAGTCTCTCACTTTGGTGCTGCCAGAATAAATCCACAAATGATCACCAAACTTCATTTTGACCTTTGGTTTCCCAACCCTCATGGTGAAGAATATGAATCTATACAAAAACTCTCTTCCATCTATAAGCTAATCTCCATATCCCCTCCACTGAAACAAACTAGCTAACAAAATTATTGACAAAACCAAACTGATAACCATCAGAACCTCACACAAAATTTGTACTCATCTTACAAATCCTCTTGACAGCTTCTATCACTTATCCTTATCCTCATCACTTATTTGATCATTCTCTTTCATCAATCCATCAACAATAATGAATTCATTTACCTTACTTAATCCACCACCTTTATTCTTCATCCACACTTCTTCCTTCATCACCATTACCTTTGTCTTCAATTCATTTTTCATCTTCACTCTCGATATGTCCATCTTTATGTCCAAATACTTGTTCCTACCGAAGAAATATTGCTCCTATTTCCAAACCTAGACTACAACAAATGCAATAATATCCTCTTTCACACAATCAACATGCTCAATACCAACATCAATAGCCTCATTACCAACCTCAACAAAAATACACTCCTTAACTAGCTCAACTTGTAAATCAGATCTAATCAACTGATTAGGAAAATCAACCACATCTATATCTATCTAATCTACTTTGTCCTCAGAAATTTATTTCATACCTGATATCAAAACATTCACAAGTGTGTTTACCTCGAGGTTTACCTCTTTTACTACTACAACCCTTGCTTGTCTTTTCCTCCTTTGCATTATCTTTCTAATAGGCCAAATGATCCACCTCTTGATC
Organism: Chamaecyparis obtusa; assembly: GCA_027943335.1. Taxonomy (NCBI): domain Eukaryota; kingdom Viridiplantae; phylum Streptophyta; class Pinopsida; order Cupressales; family Cupressaceae; genus Chamaecyparis; species Chamaecyparis obtusa. The sequence goes on from BSBK01003715.1 coordinate 61,766, forward strand.
GATAAATGTCACCTCAACATCTTCAGCTCATCAATAGCCTCCACACGCTCACTCTCATGTTTAGGATTCCTCCAAAAACCAACTAATGCACTTTGGATCTCATTCCTCATCTCAACCTTAAGGTCTTCAAACATATGTTCTACTCTTCTAGGGCTTATCCTACTCAACGACATCTCTCCCTTTACTCGGTGCAACTGTTTCAGCTCAGTGATTCGACTGCAAGATCTCAAATACCTCATATTTGGTGATCTATTATACATTATCATAACCTACCTCGATTCAACATCCTATTCACCAATGGGACCCCTTAAGGACTGCAACCCACTCCAAGGTTCATAACCATCAACAAATCCTCTCTGAGCCATCCTCGCGCAAATCCTATGCAATTGCATGTTAGATTTACATTCTTCCACCCCACAACAAACCATCTAGGATTTCGCAAGCTGAGGAACAATGATCTACCAACACAAGAACATCAACCACACTCTAATGTCAAATGATGCAATCATGCCAGGAGTTTCCCCAATGGAGATATTCCAACCATGCAGCCCGAGTCAGCACAACAAAAACAATCAATTGCAACAACAACAATGAATAGAAAACATTCCCATTTAAGCCTTTCTATTATCAGAAGAAAGAATTTACATCAAATTATCCATCCTCATGTTGGCTTACACTTAAGGCATACATGTCTGATTACATACACAAATCCAGAACTAAACCCTAGAATTAACCTTCCCAAGATTATCCCATTGAGAGCTACCTAAAAAAGATCATAATGTCTCAATATATAGAGCCTTTGCAACACATATGTCGGCCAAGATCTATCACATTTCTTAATAATAGGAAAACGTAATACCAAAATATAGGTCAGGACCCAAATCATAAGGATCTCGATGCCAAGATGTTGAAATGACGCACGATATAAGAGAAATATTCACCAAAGATCAAAGATCATCGTGATATGAGCCACAAAGCTTCGTCAATCGGGAAAATGCTTTGCGAGATCAGAAAACTCCAACTGATCGTTAAACTTGAAGAACACATAGACCTGAGTATAAATCAAGAAATCTCCACAATGAAGTATCCAAATGAGGTGCGAACCCAAACATAAATAAAACATGATGTGCAGAACATAGTCTAAGGTCCGCAACAACAAATGATCCAAAACAAAGGAACGCCACTAAAAACACAAAAAATGGCTAGCAGGAATAAACTGAAAACAAGCTGAAAGGAAATCTTTTTGGGTAATGCAAGATTGCCAAGAAACCCAAGATGCTTCTTCATCAACCATACATACATTCAAACATGTCAGAGCTTCCAATTGTCACCCTTGACTCACCATCTCCCTCTTGTCACATTGAGAGCTAGCATAACCAAGAAGCTAACCTCCACCATTGATCTCATAAACAAGTCCTCAACTTCCATTCTCATGGCTAAAGATCTATTTAAGATGTGTCCTCCAAAAGAGAATCTCAAATCAAATTGGTTATCCTGGGTACATGTCCATATGACCAACTCCCAAGAAAAAAAACAATCTACATACAATCATTGGAGCAAACTCATGTAACAATAGAAAATATAATCATTGCTTGTAGTTGCATTCTTTATATTGTCTTCCCATTATGCTCTAATCAAAGTTCTATATTGTTGTTTGGGTTGAGAGATTGTTTTGTTTACTCTTACTCCCTTTTTAGTCCAATAGTCATGATCACAAATCCATTTTGTAACCATGACTAGTATTCTTGTTGTCCCATCTCTTGTTCAATAAATGCACTCTTATACTTTTATTAAAAGAGCAATATTGACCTTTCAAATTGAAGGCCGTAGTTTTCTTAGCTATAAAAATTATCTAAGATAACTCGTGTCTGCATCATTTATCTGTTATTTTGAGATTTTTTGTGCTCATTATTCAAGTACCTTGTACTCAAATAGGTGTAATTCATTGTATGGAGAACAAAAAACATTTTTTTCCCTCTTACAGCTCTCTCATCCTGATGATGAATCATGGAGTTTGATCTTAAATGTTGATGCAAACAAAAATTATAGACAATAAAATCAAAAAACAAAGCAATATACAATTACTTGTATGCAAATACAATTTTTTATATTTCAAATATATGATATGGTGAATTATTGTAATGTCCCCACTTTAGTAGGTTCTTGTAGCTGGGCATGGTCAGTTCTGATGAACTACAACTGATTCAGAACCAAAATGAAGAATTTGTAATTCAAAGATTACTAAGGAGTTGATGATTATATATGCAAGATGATTAAATCAGTATTATGTTGTCATTGATGTCAACTAGCTTGACAGTACTTATCTTGTAAGTTACTATACCGACACATCTGAAGGAAGGTGAAAGAGATGAAGAACAGAAATATCTACATGAGGAAGATGTATATGACAGATGAGGATAAGGAATACACTGAGTAACTTGTTGATGAGTCTATAACTTGATGGAATTTACTTTATTATGTTGCATTCATCTATGATGAAGAATAGAGCTGAAAGACACAAAGCAGTGTTGTCGATAAATAAAGCATTTCAGTATACACCGACGAAGTGTAATGTATACTGAGCACAATATTAACCGAGATTGTGTTCACCGACGCATTTCTTTGTTAACCGAGAAAAATAAAAAAGAATTAAATGATCAGTTTAGCCAATAAAGTGATGAGCTGTAAAGTGTATGAAATCGAGGTAACAGATAATGTTTGTTATGAAGATCGATGGCTAACATAAATCAAAAGGGATCTAATGGAGCAGATTGAAACGTGTTACTAACACATCAGCCAAGGGAGCTTAAAGCGAAAAAATTTATGAATATGATTAAGCGGCAAAATATGATGGAGGAAAAGAAAATGATTTACTCATCTATATAAGAGACATTGATTTCATTATGAAAGGATGCCGGAAGAAGAAGATACTGTAGAATAATTGTGTGAAGAAGTTTTTCTGATCATACTGGTTAATAAGAACCGAGTTGTAGAACAGTTACCGAGCTACAAAGAGTTATTACCGATGGACAGTAAGTGGATACAGTATTGAATCTGAAATGTTATATTGGTCGGAAGTATTTGAATGAGCTGAACATTGATCTGTAAATTGCAAACTGAAGTTGCATTTAGGCAGATCACCTACTGTTACACATTTAACCATTGTACATAGTTAAATCTTTTTACCGAGTGGACTATGAAAGTCTTTTGATGTTTCATTCATAGAGTGAACATTGTTATCCTATCAACCCCAAAGTGACTGCTGGTTGGACGATAACTTTTGGTCTAAAATCCTCTAACAAGGTCACACCTAACAGTGTGTTTGTAAACCTTTAACAGGGTTGGGTCTTCACCGACCTTACTTCAGAAGAGTGAACAATTTTGGGTTGCCGGTCCTAGGTGATTTTTCCCTTTACAGGGTTTCCACGTTAAATCTCTTGTGTTATGTGTTGATTGTGATATTTTTTTGTGATCATACTTTGCATATTACATGTTAGATTTAATTGGTAATTAATACAGAGTTTAGATTGTCAATCGGTAAATACACAGACAGTGGAAGTATTATATGGTTACCGACTTGCAAAAGTAGTAGAATTGTTTTGGATTATACATTTTGAATTGGGACATTGGATAACTGACTCCCCCCCCTCTCAGTTATTCTAACAAGTTCATCATTGCAACTCTCGTGAGCTGACAATGATATTTGAGGGTCTCTGTGATAGACTTACTATTTTTAGTAAGTCTATTTTGAGCAGTCGCTATTTTTAGCAATGCACTAGAAACAGTTCAAAGTTGTGAGTAGCGTGATGCTTTTTATTGAGTATTTAATGAGGCTTCATGATATTAAAGTTGTTTATTAAGTTAATCTTATTAAATAACTTACCTTTATGTTTTAATTTAAAAGTGTGAACGAGAAGCCTTTTAAGTGAAAGGTGTGTGGAAGAAGCCACAATCTTTTTAATGCTCTTATAAGAGATATTGAAGAAATTCAAAATTCATTCTAGACTTGTGCATTGTTTATGAGTTTTTGGTGTGGAGAAGTTCTACAAGGGTTTGAGAACTGATTCCTCTCTTTTGCAGTTTGAATCATCATTCTTGGTGGTGAATTTTGCTACTGAATTCTGGAAATTCAATTCTGATTCTATGGATACAAATTTGGTGTTGTTGTATACCAAATTTGAGAAGAATTGTTCAATTACAGCTGATACAGAGGCATTCTATATACTGGTATGATTTTCTTCAAAGGTTCATATGATTATTGGAAGGCTGTTATATCTTCCAGATTAGTTGTGATTTGCTTTGGTAAAGGTTGTGTTTGCTCCCAAGGAAGTTGTGTTTCATTCTCTAAGGCTTGTGTATGAAATTGGGAGAGTTGTGTTTCATTATAGAAGAGTTACGTTTCAAATAGGAGAGATGTGTTTCATCATAAGATGGATGTGTTTCATTGTTAGAAGGCTGCATTTTAATTTCAATGGAAGTCAACATTGCTTGAAGGTTGTGTCACAATTTAAAGAGGTTGTGTGAATTCACCAGGAGCTTCATTTTCCATTCCTTGAGGCTGCTTCAAATTTCTTCAAGGTATCACCAATGTTTGTTGATGGTTGCTTCAATCCTTAAGAAATTTACATCAATTTGCCAGGTGCCTATAGTTTGAATTAATATTATGTTGTATTTGAATAATGGCAATTACTTTACATTAATTAATTGGTGATCATTTGGAGATAGCCAATTTGCTATTTGAATTTCTGAATTCAATTCTAGAAAAAATTTCAAAAAAATCAAATATTATCAAAAACAAAAACAAAAATTGTAAATAATTCAGAATCTTTAGCAAAGAGCCAGGTAGGCTCTTTACAGTGGTATTAGAGCGGTTTTCTTCTAGGCTCTAGGGAATTGGGTTCAGCGTGGCTCATAGATTCAGACCTGGTATGCACTACACTCACAGAGGTCCTAATTCTCCACCTTGTGAGGGAGAAGTTGAGATTCAGTTTGGCAATGTTGGTGACAGGGGTGCTAGTGGTTCGGATGGTTTGGATGGCACAGGTAATAGAGATGTTGGTACTGCTTCGGATGTTGACAAAGAGGCCATGGATGCATTTAGGAATTTGGTAGATGGCCAACATCATGTGGCTACTGTATTACAATAGTTATCTGACACTCTACAGTGCATTGCACTACCTAGCGACTGTGGCAAAGAGAGAAGTGCTAGGAGTGTGTCTATTAGTTCACACAAGTCTAGAGCCAATGACAAGTCTAGAGCTAGTGACAAGATGAGAGCTGAGGACTGGACTAGATATGATGATAGGTTTGATAGGGCTGGTCATACCAGTGTTTATGATAGGCCACAACAACCTACTTTTATGAGACCTGAGGTTGATGTGGTTAGTACTGAGACTGATGCCACACCATTTCCAAATGACATTGTTTCTCACTACGCTGAGGGGGATGCTCTACCACATGTCATTAAGAAGAATCTGAATTTTGATAGATTCCTTACAAAGAAGCGTGAGCATTCTAGAGGTAGGCCTACACCTAAGAGACAAAGGCCTAGGCAGTCAAATTTGCGATAGACAACCAACAAGATGACCTTGGACCATTATGATGGCAATGGCAAGGTTACAGCACGAGCTTGGATTCATAAGCTCGACACATACTTAACTTTGCATCCCATGACTGAGGAGGACACCATTCCTTTGTTGTGTTGCATTTAGATGGAGTAGCTCATGCCTGGTGCTACCATGGGCTAGTGTCTCTATGACATGATCAGATCGTCTATTACCAGGGGTTTGTTGATAGGTTGATAGAACAGTTTGATAGGAAGGACCTTGAGACTTATTTCAGAGAGTTGGCTCAGTTGAAGCAAACAGGTGGCCTTGAGGCCTTTATCAGTGAGTTTCAATAGTTATCTGTTATTGTTTATGACATTTCTGAGAGGAGAGTTAGGCTTTTCATAGAGGGTTTGGTTGACTCTCTCAAAGGGTGGGTTAAGTCTTTGAATCCACCTACCTTGCAGGAAGCATCTACACCACGAAGCAAGTTTGCTTCAGGACCTTCTACTTCATCCTATGATAGGATAGCTCCTAAAAATGATGATAGAGCTAAATTTAAGCATCCTACAATAGCCCCTTTAGATCAAGAAACTCTGAATGATCTAAGGAAGAAAAAATGATGTTTTCATTGCAGGGGACCTTATGATTTTAACCATGATTGTCCTATGAAGCCTAAAGGGAAAAATAAGATGATGGAATGGTTTTATGATGATGAGAATAATTCTGATTTTTAGGAGCAGCAAGATGACTATGAGAATGACACACATGAGGCTTTAGGTGATGGTGATGAGAAGGTAGATGATTCTAACTTCAAGGTTGTTTACCTTTCTAGCATGAGAAAGGAAGGTGCTTTTAGGATGCATTTACTCTTGGCAAGTCAGCGTGTCATTGCTCTTTTTGACATAGGTGCTACACATAATTTTATTGATTCACGTTTGGTTGCCAAGAGAGGGTTTAAAATTGAAGATTTTGAGGGACTTAGAGTACAGGTGGCTGATGGTTAAACTCTTAAGTGTAACAAGATGAATTTTGAACTTCCTGTGAATCTAAACAACTATTCTTTTAAGGCAGATTTTTATGTGGTTGACATGGGCAGCACTGATATAGTTCTTGGCATGAGCTGGTTGCACACTCTCAAGGACATTTACATCAGCACTGAGAGGATGGAGTTGAGATTTATTAAGGATGGAAAAACTCACATTCTTAAGGCCATTAGGAGTAGTAATCTGAAGATGATTTCTTTCAATCGTATGCAGCATTTGGTACGGCATGATGACATCATTGATTGGGCAACAGAGTGTAGGATGTTGCGTACCTTGGATAGTGCAGATAAGCCAACTTATAATTCTGATATTCAGCAACTCAAAATTAAACATTCTAAAGTGTTTAATGATTTACCACATGGTAGGCCACCTGATAGAGGGATTGAACACATTATTGAGTTAAAGGAGGGCACTAAGCCCATTGTGATTACTCCTTACTGGCACCCTAAGCGATTGAAGGATACGATAAAAATGACCATTCGAGAGCTTCTTGCTATGGGACATATTAGGCCGAGTAAGTCTTCTTTTGCTTCATCAGTTGTTTTGGTGAAGAAGAAGGATGAGATAATCAAAATGTGTATAGATTACTGGATGTTGAATAAAAAGACTATTAAAAATTGGTATCCTGTCCCTTAGATTGATGAGCTACATGGGGCACAGTACTTCTCCAAGATTGACTTGAGATTCGAGTACCATTAGATCAGAATCAGAGAGAAAGATGTGGAGAAGACTGCATTCAGATGCCATTGTGGCCATTTTGAGTTTCTAGTCATGCCCTTTGGCTTGACTAACGCCCCTGCCACATTTCAGCCTACTATGAACAGAGTCTTCCATAGTCAGTTGCGGAGATTTGTTCTCATGTTTTTTGATGACATACTAGTTTATAGTAAGACTTGGGATGAGCATGTAGTACATCTGGATGCAGTATTGGGTATTCTTGATGGGGCTTCCTTGTATGCCAAAGAGTCCAAGTGTACCTTAGGCATGACTGAGTTGTTATATCCAGGACACATCATCAGTGCAAAGGGAGTTCGCATGGACCCTGATAAGGTTCGTGCTATTTTGGATTGGCCTACACTGGAGAATCTGACACAACTAAGAGGATTCATTGGACTTTGTGCTTTCTATCGTAGGTTCATGGCAAGGTTCTCTAGACATGTAGCTCCCCTTACTGATCTGACCCGTAAGGGTGCATTTGTGTGGACTACTCAGGCACAGGAGTGTTTTGAGAAGTTCAAGGTGATTATGACATCATGTCCAGTCCTGGCATTACCAGATTTTGCCAGACCATTTGAGTTGCATTGTGATGCCTCAAGTGAGGGCATTGTAGCAGTTCTTTCTCAAGATCTCCATCCTATAGTATTTGAGAGCCGAAAGCTCAGAGGTCCTGAGAGATTATTCAGCGTATATGATAAGGAAATGTTGGCCATTATGCATGCTTTAGCAAAATTCAGGCAATACTTAGTTAGCAACAAATTTTGTATTAAAACGGACCACAATAGCCTGAAGCATTTTCATGGATAGCGGGATCTGAATGAGAGCCAGCAAAAGTGGGTTAGTAAGCTACAATTGTATGACTTTGATATCTCCTATATCAAAGGCACTCATAATGTGGTTGTTGATGCCCTTTCTTGAAGACCCCACTTGTGTGTGATTACTGAGATAGCAGAGGATTGGAGACACCTGATCATTGCAGAGTATGCTCGTGATCAGTGGGCATCTGGCATTGTTGATGGTAGTGTACAGGACATCAGTTATACCCTTGCAAATGAGTTGATCATTTACAAGGGGAGGATATATCTAGTTCCTGGATCAGGTGTCAGACAAATTATTTTTTGGGCCTTTCATGATTCTCCATTGGCTGGACATCCCGAGTTTTTTAAAACCTATAGACAGATTCGAGAGAGGTTCACTTGGAAGGGCCTGAAATCTGGTGTGCAATAGTATGTTTGAGAGTGCTATGTTTGTCAGCAGAACAAACAGGAGCATACTTATCATGTAGATTTGTTACAACTACTTCTCATTCCTAAGCGGAAGTGGGTGTGTTTGTCTATGGATTTCATTGTGGGCTTGCCAAAAGCTCAAGGTAGAGATTGCATTTTTGTGGTGGTGGATTGACTCACCAAATATGATCACTTCTTTCTGATCACCACCACTTATTCAGCTGTTCAGATAGCGGAGTTGTTCTTCCGGGAGGTGTTTAGATTACATGATTTACCTCAAACTATTGTAAGCGATCGTGATAGTCGTTTCATGAGTCAATTTTGGCAAGAGTTTTTCAGGTTATGTGGGATAGAATTGACTCCGAGTACTAGTTACCACCCTCAAACTGATGGTCAGACTGAGATAGTAAATAAATGGGTGGAAGGCTATCTGCAGAATTATGTTTCATCTTAGCAGCAAGCTTGGGTGAAGTGGATACACTTATGTGAGTATTGTTATAATTCCACTCACCATATGACTATTTGGATGTCTCCATTCTGGGCTTTGTATGGGTACGATCCCCCTAGTTTCATGGATTTGTTGTGCTATGACAGTAGGGTACCCAGTGTAGGTGATATGCTTCAGGATAGTCAGGACATCACGAGGACACTGAGAGATAACATTCAGAGAGCTTAGAATCAACAGAAGAAGTATGCTAATCAAAGGAGGATTGCTCATTCTTTTCAGGTGGGCGATATGGTCTACTTCATGTTACAGCCTTATCGACAGTCTTCCATCAGGAAGAGCAGAGTTGAGAAGCTCAAGCCCGGCTACTATGGTCATTTCCGTGTAGTGAGATGCGTGGGGTAGGTTGCTTATGAGTTAGATTTTCCTCTAGACAATAGAGTTCATAATGTATTCCATGTATCACACCTCAAGAAGGCGTTGGGCCGTCATGTTGTCCCATCTTCTCCCTTACCCCCTTTAGATGATGAGGGCTTATTAGAGTTGGTCCCCGAGGCTATTCTGGATACCAGGGAGAGGCATTTGCGCCAACAGATCATCAGAGAGTTTCTGGTGAAGTGGCAAGGACTTCCAGATGAGGATGCCACTTGGGAGCCTAAGGATATACTTCATCACCCCAGATTGCGATTGCTTGGGGACAAGCAATCTTGCGGAGGGAGGACTGTAATGTCCCCGTTTTAGCAGATTCCTATAGCTGGGCATGGTCAGTTCATCATCGCGACCCTCCTGAGCTGATAGTGAGATTTGAGGGTCTCTGTGATAAATTTACTATTTTTAGTAAGTCTATTTTGAGCAATCGCTATTTTTAGCAGTGAAGTGGAGGCAGTTCAGAGTTGTGAGCAGCAAGATGCTTTTTATTGAGTATTTAATGAGGCTTCATGATATTAAAGTTGTTTATTAAGTTAATCTTATTAAATAACTTACCTTTATGTTTTAATTTAAAAGTGTGAACAAGAAGCCTCTTAAGTGAAAGGTGTGTGGAAGAAGCCACATTCTTTTTAATGCTTTTATAAGAGCTATTGAAGAAAATCGAAATTCATTCTACAATTATGCATTTTTTATGAGTTTTTGGTGTGAAGAAGTTCTAGAAGGGTTTGAGGACTGATTCCGCTCTTCTACAATTTGAATCATCATTCTTGGTAGTGAATTTTGCTACCGAATTATGGAAATTCAATTCTGATTCTGTGGATGCAAATTTGGTGCTGTTGTATACCAAATTTGAGAAGAATTGTTCAATTACAACTGATACAAAGGCATTCTATATATTGGTACGATTTTCTTTAGAGGTTCATATGATTATTGGAAGGCTATTATATCTTCCAGATTAGCTGTGATTTGCTTTGGTAAAGGTTGTGTTTGCTCCCAAGGAAGCTGCGTTTCATTCTCTAAGGCTTGCGTATGAAATTGGGAGAGCTGCGTTTCAAATAGGAGAGCTGTGTTTCATCATAGGATGGCTGCATTTCATTGTTAGAAGGCTACATTTTAATTTCAATGGAAGTCAGCATTGCTTGAAGGCTGCGTCACAATTTAAAAAGGCTGTGTGGATTCGATAGGAGCTTCATTTTCCATTCCTTGAGGCTGCTTCAAATTTCTTCAAGGTATCACCAATGTTTGCTGATGGTTGCTTCAATCCTTAAACAATTTACATCAATTTGTCAAGTCCCTGTAGTTTGAATTAATATTATGTTGTATTTGAATAATGGCAATTACTTTACATTAATTAATTGGCGATCATTTGGAGATAGCCAATTTTCTGTTTGAATTGCTTAACTCAATTTTGGAAAAGATTTCAAAAAAATCAAATATTATCAAAAAAAAATTTGTAAAATTTGTAAATAATTCAGAATCTTCAGCAAAGAGCCAGGCAGGCTCTTTACAATTATCGATTGGAATATCCAACACAGTTACAATTTAAGGGTAGGGTCATGAAATTTAATTCACGTGTATTTAAATAAGAGCGTAGGTTGAACAATTGGGTTTTAAGAACCATTAACCCTTCACGTACACAAATAATGGGACGGCCTTCAGACACATTCAGATAAAAGAATATTCCCACGGCATATCACTTCACCAAGTTAACCCTTGTAATATTAAATGAAGAATCATATATTCTTGTGGCTAAGAAAATATATCATTTACCGAAAGTAAAACATGAACCCTTAGTATAAACGCAGAGTAATTACAATGGCAGGATAATACAGCTATGAATTCCACCACTGTAATAAAAACTTGAAGGGCTATTTAAATTAGCATTAACTTCCAAGTGCGTGCATCTTTGTTGCTGTTTGGGGAAATATATGAAGCAGCAAACCTCAAATGCATTGAGATTGATCTTGAATTTTGTCATGCAATATGTCATTGTTCTTTGTTAATGAGATACCATTAATTAGTCTGTAGAAGTATCCCAAGCTGCCATACATAAAATAATATATTGGTGTTGTTACGTCGCCTTTTTTTGGTTTGGCAGAATTCAGCACAACAACCTCCATTTTTTCTTTTGTAGTTTGGTTTGCAAAAATGGAATTGTGATGCAATGGTCCAACTTATGCCAAAAAGGCAACAGATGTCTCAAATGAAAATTGATGTCACCAATATTGCCTGTTCTCTATGCTTGTAAGTTAAAGTGCAAAAGCATCTACAGTGCATACATAACATAATATTTCAGTATTGATCATTTATAATAGATCTACATCCATTTTCTCAACATTTGAAGTTATATTTGAGGGCAATATGACAACGAAAGAACTGTGATCAAACCTGGCCATAAAGGCAATAAATAAAGCATTCCTTTCCGGCACAAAAATCCTAAAGAGAATTCCAAATCAATTGCCATGCCTTTGAGGTTGCTTGCAATTTTACAAGATAACACTTGTTTCCTAGTACCCAATATCAAAGTTTCAGCTAAATAAAATTTCTTGTGAGCATGGGCATAGCGTTAAATGCAAATTAAATTTATTCAATAAAAATCTAAGCGATCACTGCACAAGTGTAAGGTTATGCTCGCCATATATGCTTGGCTTGACACAGAGACAAGACCAATTGTCATTAAATTTAGTGACCAGATCTGCTCCTGAAAATAGTATTTGGTATAGAAAATAAACGGCTTTTCAATAACTATGCAATTAACAAGGTATTTGTTAGTAGATATCATTTCTATTAATGAAGGGCACTCTAGAATATAGAAGGCATTTTTTAGAAACTAAACTAGCATACCTCTAGACTATTAAAGGCGGCACTTTTTAGAGACTAAAAGCAATCAATCAATATGGGTACAGGTTCTAGCAGAGACGTCCTGAACCTAAATGGTCCCACTTTCAGTTGTACAAATATAATTTCTTTGTGAGATCACTTTCATAGGAGTGAGTAATATCTTCTATGCAATAAAGAGCTCTGTATTTGTCATGATGCATGCTACCTTTGTACTATGATACAAAACATAGAATTAGTAATCCAAGTTAGCACAAGTAAATTGTTCTCTATCATTTAAAGAAAATCTTAAAAATAATTTAGGATTCCAAGATGTTGAAATAGAATTGTTTACTTCAATTGCAGTGCCATTTCAATAACATTGTAAAGATGGTTTCCTTGCATTTAAAATATCAGAAACTAGCAGCTTACGCATCCAAGAAATCTCTCATAAGCCATAAAATTACATGCTTAAAAAATTGGAAAATAATATTGTGGCTTTAAAAAACCATCTTATGAATACAACTTCAAATGAATTATAGCCAGCCAGGTTTGATTATGACAAAAAAACTGTATAAAATTACATTCTCAGAAAAGTGGAAAATAATATCTTGGCCTTACAAAAAGCAACTCGTGAGTACAAATTCAAATAAATTATAGCCAGCCTGGTTTGAATCAGACAAAAAAACTGTACCCCGTGTGCCAATTGTAAAATGTGTGAAACCCTAGATCGGGACCATTGATCGTCATTTTATGGATATGCTCAATAAGTCATGCTTAATTTCAGACGAGTTAGTTTAGGGGAAAATAGAATTCCTCCAACTGACATTGTATCCGTAGATATAGATATAATTGTCACTGCCCAAATGATATTTTGCTTGGTAGGGGGTTAATATCATCTACACATCTAGCCCTAATGATAGATCCAGCAGATAGAAACCAACAAGCTACAATCCAGCTTAGGATCATGATTTTTGAGCCTTATACCTTGATCCCATTATTTTACGTACAGGTGCATTCCCATCTTGTTGAATTAGCTTTAAAAATGGATGAACTTTAAGATCGGGCATTAGTATCTTTTGGCCAATATCCAGCTCACTCAAGTCCACATCAATGTATGGTGGAATAAGATCAGGGGGACAAAGGTACTTCACAGTTCTCTTTATTGTGTTAAGATACCTGCCTGCCATTCAGAAAAAATAATAATAAAAGTGCTGTCGATATTAAACCAACAAAAAACATCAAACTCAAACTAAAGACCATCAACTCTCAATTTTAATTGATATTTCATTCACCATAAAATTCATGAAGTTGATCTATTTATAATGTTTGTCATTAGCCAGGGTCCACTCCCCTTGCAAGATATCAAATATTTTATTATGCATATCATGGAGTGCAGAGAAGAATGCACCTTAGTTTAATTGCACACCCTTTTTGGTGGGATTAAAAGCAATATTATGCTATTATGGGGGACTAGACTCTTAACAATATAAAATTGCAAACTATTAACAATGTTGGCAAAAAATCAGAAGCCGAGTAGTTCAAAATACCTTTGACATGATAAATGCTACAACAGAAACTATAAAAGATAGTCACAGTATACTATGCTATACAAGCAACATGTGAAACTACACAAACAATGCAAAAAAAGTCGATTCATTAGGCCAAACGCTATATCAAAATCCATGAAAATTTAAGTATGGCACTTCATATTGAGAGCAGTGATGATGCATTTGTCACCTGTACGTACTAGACTTGTACATCTATATATTTTACCTTATCCATAAAAATAATCAAATTTTTTGGGGTTGGTTTTTGTTATTTATTTGGTTCTTGACCTGATTTGGAAGGGAAAAAAAAAGAAAGAAGACGATTTAGGTTGCTGGTTTTTACTGAATTTCAGAAGTGGAGAGTGTTGAATGATGGGTAACCAAACAAAGGAATGAAAATTAAAACTAACAGTTAACCTAATGTGTTTACTTAAGAGATAGTTTAACTTTCTTTCTATGGTAGTTACTACAGAAATAAAACAGATTACTAATGATGTTCAAACTTGAAACACTCTAACCTGATTTATAACAGAAAGTATAAAAGCTAGAAACTGAAACTTGAAATGAACTAGGCTACAGAACAAAAACTGAAAAATGGGTTCAACTTGAAAACACCTGTCAGAACAGAGAATGGATGCTGGAAATGGACTCAGGAGGTCAGAAAGGTCACAGACAATTTTCAGTGGATTCTAAGCACTTTTGGAATTAAGCACTAGCGACTACGAAAGATGGGTGTTGCTGCATGATAGGGGCAGTTTTGACTAAAGGTATATTTGCATATGTTAGGTTGACTCCAATGTATGTTGAGGCAACTGAATAATTATTGATATAATCATATACGAGGAAAAAATGATAATTGACCACTATTTTGGGATTTTGGCTTTGGCCAAAGATTTTATTGTGAAGTTTCATGACCAACAGTCCTCCAGAGGATGGCTGTCACTAAGGAAATATTTGCCCGACAGTCCTGAGGAGTATAGCTGCAAGAATGAATGAAATATACATGTCAGCATAGATAATGAATCAACAGTCCTATAAATGACACTGTAATTGACACAATGTGCCAGCATAAGTGTATGGTAGTGTAAATAATATATGAACCAGCAGTTCAGGGGATGTCAACAAAATAAAGTTGAGCCCAGTCTTGTGGATGGCAATCTGACTCAGATATGAGCCCAAGAGTCCCATGAGGGGTGGTGGAAGGACAAGCTTGCAGTCCCATAAGGGGCGTTCACAAGAATCAAATGTAGATGTGTTCAGAATGACTTAAATGGATAATGAATCTAACTCATATAGTTAATTATATTGATTCACTAAATAGATAATGAATTTAACTCAAATAGTTACTTGTGTTGATTTCACTCAATCTTGTTGTATAGCCAAGTAATGGAGAAAAAGATAGATGTAGTCCCCAATCAGTAATGGATCACATGGGCCCAGAATGACTCTTCTCAGAGGCAATTTTTTGTTGTCGAATAAGTTAAATTGGCACTCTGGACCGAGGGTTTTGAAATTCAGCCACTGCACACTGTATGCTCTGAGAGATGCCCCCCAGTTGAGGTGGTTAAGGGACTCTGTGGCCTTTCTCTTGTGCATTATGAATTTGAAAATCAAGGAACAGTCACCAAAATTAAAGGAACAACAAACTATAGAATTTGAGAATTGCCAAAAACAGTGAAACAACAGACAATAAACCTTGCTGACATATGACCACCAAAAATACGAGCGAGCCAGTGTTTTCACCATATATAGTTCATATGAGGATATGCATTACTTAGAAGATAATGTTATGCCCCTCTTTCATGATTCTCAATTTACTTTTCTCACATTACAAATATGTGATGAAAATATATAAAGCTATGTGAATGCAACACTTGGATGAGTTACATGGAAAAAAATGGTTTTTTATTTAAATAAACATGTGATCTTATGTTTTGATAGGTATGTTCCTGAAATGGTTTTAGTTATGGTCTAACTACATCTATGGATCTAAGTGGATGCAGGAGATCTCACTACCCTCCACAAGGAGAGGGAGAGTATGATTGAGGAGAGGGATGCAAACATACAAAGAGGTCAAAATTGCCATGGATGCCAAAAATTCATGCCCTTATGAGGTAAGTTGACCTTGATAGGGTTTCCATTAAACGCCAAAATTCATTCCCTTCTAAGATAATTCTAGAATACCCAAAAACTCAAATTGTAGACCAAATCAACCTTCACAACACACAGACAATCAACACAAAGTTGATATTTCATCAGTAGTGAACAAAATCAGGAGTGATGATACATATTGTATAAGCACCTGAATATAAATAGGATGCAGAGAGAGGTACAGGTACAACCATCACCAACTACCTCAACCAGAAAATCAAAAAATGCACTAACAAAGTACTAGTAACTAATTACTAATAAATGCAAACTTGTTGGCAGCCTAAGAAAACTTAAGCATACACCAACACCCCCCCTAAGTGCAACTTAGAGAGATTATTATGCAATATGAGATGCAAGATGGGTCCCGACAATGTGTTAGGTACCCATGCACAACTACAATGCAATGAAAAGAAATCTCTCACAACTAGAGAAAAGGAGAAAAACCCTGTGGGAGAAAACTCCTATCCAAAAGAGAAAATAGATAAAAGAATCTTGAATCAATCACTGAGCCATGGAAAATCAGAACACCCTTGCACATTATGTTCCACCAAACGGAAAATGGCAATGACTTTATCAAGTGCAAGACAGTACGGCAGGCCAAAAAAGGCACAAAATAACACTGCAAAGAATAAATGCACTTTTGATCCAATGGAATCTCAGAAGCACAGGAAATGAAATCTTAGAAGTAGCTTGTGATAGAGCACAAGCCAAATGAAGCCGCATCAGTAATACCGCAACATGCCATGGTCAAGCCAAAGAGAATCAAGATCAACTCAAACCTCCACTATAGAGAAGGTAAATTGCCGAATAATGAAAAGTGCATCTGATCCACTTAACCACGCAGTAGATAAAACCTCTGAACTAATGAAACGACAGACATCAATGAATTCAAAACTTTACAAATCAACAAACACCGAACAAAATAAAATGACTAAAAGGTACTGATGAAAACTCAATACACTGAAGGGGTATGCGAGAGAGTTCGCTCTGATACCATGTTAGAATACCCAAAAACCCAGACTATAGACCAAATTAACCTTCACAACACAGAGAATCAACACAGTTGACATTTCACCAGTACTGAACAATATGAAAAGTGATGATACATATTGTACAAGCACCCGAATATAAACAGGATATAGAGGGAGGTAGGGGAACAACCATCACCAACCACCTCAACCAAAGAATCAAAAAATGCACTAACAAAGTACTAGTAACTAATTGCTAATAAATGCAAACATGTCAGTAGCCTAAGTAAACTTAAGCATACGCCAACAGATAAGTTGACCTTGAATTGAACTATTCGACTCATTAACATCATCACCACCTTGTAATTAATTTCTTTTAATATTTTATGTAATTCAGCTGCCAGCATATTATTTCTTATCTCAAATCATCAATACAAATATGAATAGAAGAGATATGTAGATATGCATATGCTATACTTACATATATACATGGAATATAGATGCAAGCATATGTATATACGTATATACGTGTGTCAATAAAAATGCATATTAATATTGATGATATAAGAAATATTTTAAATTTAACTAAAAATAATTTATTCCTTCTAAATTAATAAGAGCTCAAAGCTTGGCCATAGAGTGTTCGATGACCTTGGTAATGTGTCAACCCACTCAATATGGGGCCGCATCATTTCAAATCACCTTGACTTCATAAAGAAAGCTGGCTTAAGTTGGGCTGCGAAATATGAATATGGTCTTATAATTGATAAACGATAATTCTATTGGTTTCCTAGAGCTTGACAAAAGCTCAAAGTTCATTCAATACAAATGAAAACATTTCATTGATTTCAATTACGGAGCCGTATATTATTAACACTGTCACCTTTACTTCGGAAAGCACATCTTTTTATCTGTTAACCATTTCTTAATTAAGGGAATTTGGATCAACATTTGAGGTCCCATAATATAAGGACCAAAATTCTGTTCTTTTGAAAGGAACAAACTTCATTTTTATGTCTGGGAACAATTTGCTTGGAAAAGGAAGAGTTGGAGATTAGAGCTTGGAAGCTTGAGTTGGTGAAGAGCTTCGGTTTAGCAGACTTATATCTCAGCTACATTTACAAGCATGAGAAACTGTCACTCTTCTCATAAATTATTCTTCTATCTTTAAAATCTTCAGCTAGTTTTAGCTCCTTGAAGAGCTCAATAGAGAATGCTTCATAAAAGGAAAAGGTTTAGGAAGAAATCTCTTCTATTATTAAATTCATCTGAAGTAATTCAAATTACGTTTTTCAGAAGGAAATCCATGCAATTTTGTTTGTATTACTTGGGACAAGATTCTAGTGTTAATACTTAAGACTATTAGCCAACTTAAGAAACTTAAGCTGCTGGCTAAAGATATATATTTCATGTTCATATGTGAACCTCTATAATGTTTCCACAAGGGTATGAAGTATCTTTCTAAGCTGTGCATTATTTCTTAATATTGAATCTTTTCTAAACTTTAGTAAGATTAAAAGAGGATTCTTTCGTGTATACTAAGTCCTTAATTTCCTCGAAACCAAGACCACCATTTGGATTTTAAAGAGGTATCAAAAATAAAAAAAATTCTCACAGAAATGAAGTTAGCAGAAAGCTAACCTGGGGCATATGAATCTATGCAGAAGAAAATAGTACACTGACCTAGAGACCAATAAAAGTCTCAAGGGATGGACTACCTCCTTGCGCCACCTGACATTGCTAGCTAGGAGTGCTAGGGAGATCGGACACGATGAAGGGTTTTTTGGGTTACTTAAAGCTAGTTGAATACTGTTGATGTCAGTTTTGTACCACTACATAACATATAGCAATTGAATACTTGATATAGCATACCAAACACTCAACCCTCTCTTGAAAAGTATATACTCATGGAGAACACGAGAACACTTCAAGGTTCCTTACACCTGTGGATACTAACTCAGTTATATTAATGTGATTTGTTGGTAATCACGTAGGCGGGCTTACGTTGTTCACTTGAGGATGTCAAATTCTCGCTATGATGAGATTTAGCTTTGCAATGTATACTCAATTGACTTTCTCCTTTTATATCACTTCCAACTTTGCTCTTCAAACTTCAACTTCTAAACTACTTGCTTTACTACTACTCCTATAGAATGGAAAGATTGGCAAATGGAGGGGGATCAACCTAATGAAAGCTTGCCAGCGGCGCTACCTCCATAGATGCAATGATTCAAGGGGAATGAGACTAGATTACCACACAAGGCTCCTCAACAAGCCGCTAAGGTGCTAGTGGCCTAGTATATAGATCCCTATCAAACATCTACCAATATCACCATACAACTAGCCATCTACTTCTATCCTTACTTTAACAACTTTCTTGAAATCAAATCTACTTTAACAACTCAATGAAATCTAACTCTAACAATTGGAAGTAGAAACCATGCAATAACACCAAGTGTTCTTAATCACCATGCAAGACACAACAATGACAAGAGAAGCAATTTTGGTATTATATTAGCAACAATTTTCTTCAACGCTTTACAAATGAAAACAAATGGCCTTATATAGAGGCTTCAAATACAATGAGTGGCCAACATTAAGAGGCAAAAACTTTAAATCAAGGGCCAAGATTAAGAGGCAAAAGCCTTGATTAGGGTTTCCATAACCACCCACTACAAATATTTAATATCCACCCAATTACAATTAGGCACCACCATGTGGGCCAAGAGGAAAATTACATTGTCATTATGGGCCAATAAGAAAATTCAAATCCCTAACAACCGGATAAGGATCAACGACATGTGGATCAATGAGAAGAGGGCACATGTAGATGAAGCCACCTCATCACCTTGGGAAATGTGCTGCTTATCCTCATCCTCCTTTTAGATTCAATGAACCTTGACATAATCTCATCAAATCGTTACAATGTGACACTTGGCATGCTTTTATTGAATGAGGATATGGTTGCCACCTCAGCAAAGCCATCTTTCAAACTTGATAAATATCCTCTAATTGTTGAGGAGAGATCACTTGTTAATCCTTCAATTGTGATGGCTCATCTTCAACTTTTCCATCTCTCATGCTCTTTGAATAGTTGTTGTCTTGAATCTTGCCATCTTGTGATAATTGGGTTCTATCTTAGACTGCTCCTCAAAGCAATGCCCTTGACTGCTGCTGCAAACACAGGTCGCTGCCTTATTGTCTTGAATGCTCTCAAACTCGGGCCTTCATACAGATCGCTGCCTCTCTAATTAATATCGCTGCTTTTCCTGCTATAAATTTCGAACTGCTCTGCTTATACTCGGATCTGCACTTCTATCTTATGTTTCGCACCCTCTTCCTTATGTTTCGCTCCCTTATGGACCAGATCTGGCCCTCTTCTCTATGTCGCTGCTTCTTTGCTAATTTTGGTGGCCCTGCTCCTTAAAATCACTGCTCTGCTCCTTGTTGTTCAAGGGCTGGGAATGGATGAGGAGAGGAAGAGGGACTTGCGCTCCCCTTATACCCACCTAGGGCTCCTAATTCTAGGGCCAACCTTGCACCATGAAGAAACAAACAAATTAAATAATTGACAAAACGTTGGGGCCGACTTGCATAAAAGAAATAAATGCCAAATACAAACAATTAAATCCTCATTTAGATTTTCGAAAATTGCCTTGATCCACTTGATTTCAATTCAGATTTTAAAGCAAGCTTATATTTTATTTCCCAAGAATTACAATTCAATTGCCCAATTCGATTTTTATAGGCCAAGGCTATGATTTCAAAGCAAAATCCTAAATGATTATGCTCAGACTTTCATTTTTATGGGCTAGATTTTAATGTTAATGCCCAGATTTTGAAATTAAAAGCAGATTTTACAATTAAAATGCCCAAAGTTTCAAAATTATGCATGGATTTTGCAACATTTAACAATCTATTTGCCCAGATTTGACAATTTCAATCTCAGATTTTACAATTAAAAACAAAATATAAAATGATTCTAAGACTAAAATTCGTGATCTCAAAAGGTGGTAAAGTTCAAATTTTCGAATTGCCAAAGCCCAATTTATCGAAATAAAAGCCAAAAAATCGAATCCAAATACATTGGTAAGTTTTCATCTCCCCAAATTTGAAATTCAATTTCGCATTACAATTCTCTTGGCAAATCAAAAAACATTTTAGTCCAAAAATCCATTCTAAATCGTTCTTTCCAAGTTCGAAGGTTTGACCAAGGCATCGGGATCCAGAGGAGAAAGTCAAGGCAAGACTGAAAATGGGGGTCCCCAAAATTTTGGGGCGATGATGTGAGAGCTCACAACATCTGGCAACTCCACTGGTGAAATGTTCCTGAACATTTCGAGAACAAAATAACTTAGAACATAAATCTTAAGATGACTTATCCGAAAATTTACTTAAGGACAAGCACTCAACTCAGGAAAAGACTCTCAAGTCAAACCTAAGCACCCTAACCTTAAGTTACTTACGTGTGTGCAAGTGATTCATTGCCCGCTCGACAAGAACTCGATAATTTCTTGGATCCATTGGACTTAGCTATTAAAGTATCCTGACTTCAAAAGCAACTTGGATAGAGCCCCGCTACCAGTCAAGCATCCATAGCCCCGACGGAGTTATCATTGTGGCACCACAATCATGGTTCTACCCTTAGTGATTATTTTTATAGCACCAGTAGAGATGATTGCACACCCTTAAAGCCGATTTCATCTTTATTTTTACCTTGATATTGCTTTTCATTCTGAACTTTTTCATTTTTTTGCACTTTTCTTTTTCATGATATTTCTTTCCTTTCTCTTTTCAATCTTTTGTTTGGCTTGCAGGCAATGAAGCCCGCGAACGGTTTGGAAGACCACAGTGGCGCTGAAGCAGGCATATGATTTTCACTAAGTCCAACTTCACTTTGAAACACCAAGAATTTGAAGCAATTAAGTGTGAGTAAAATGTCGTAACCATGTCAGAGGTAACTCAAGAACCACTATCGAGCCAAGCCCTAATTTAGTACAAGTCCTACCATAGACTATCGACTAAGCACACCCTAAAATCTCTGAACCTTGTCAAATATATTCAAGAAATGAACAAGACGGAATCCTGTTTTGTCACCAAAAACGTAAGATCTACACACCTCGCCCACGAGTGATAGCTCGGACCCCCCTTGCACTTGCAAAGCTCCAAAACCAAAACCACTCTCAAACTAAGGGAAGTTAAAAGATTTCAAGTCAAGTGACTTGGTGCAAATTAACCGCTGAGTTCCCTCAAAACACCTAAACTAAACAACTGAAAGGAAATCTACTCTAACCGACTAAAAGGAGAACTATTCTAACCCTTGGGCCAAATGGTCCAAGACAAACTCCTCTAAGAACAGAAAGCAAACCAAACCACTATGTACAAAAGGGCTCCAGACGGAGTCCTAGGCTTGGAAATAATGCTTGAGGAATTGCCCGTTGACAAGCAATGGGACATCCCTACCAGTGAGTGTCTTAAGTCTAAATGCATTATCTCTGACAATTTCCGCAATCTGAAAAGGACCTTTCCATAGTTTGTCAAATTTATCATGCTGTCCTTTCTTCTCATGGGCTTTATCCCAATATAAGACCAAGTCAGAGATCCTGAAGGCCTTGTTTTGTGTTCTTCTGTCAAACCAACGTTTTACTACCCCTTGATGTTTAGCAAATTTTTCTAGGGCTTCATCTCTTCTTTCATCTAATTGCATCAATTGAGCCAACCTGACCTAGACTTGGTCTTCATTCTCATCATAGTACTCTTGTATGAACCTCAAGGTTGGGATTTTTAGTTGAATAGGGAACACAGGCTCCTGTCCATAAACTAGATGGTAAGGAGTGATCCCTATGGACTCTTTAACTCTTGTTCTATCTGCCCACAAAGCGTATCTTAGTTGTGTGTGCCAATCCCTTGGATTTCTGTCTAAAAATTTTCTGATCATAGTCAAAAGGTTCTTGTTTGTAGATTCAGCTAGGCCATTTCCCTGGGGATAGTATCCTAATGAAAACTTTAAAATTATTCCATGATCAAAAGCCCAATTATGAAATTTCAAGGAAATGAAAGCAGAACCATTATCACATACAAAAGCAGATGGACATCCAAACCTTGTAGTGATTCTTTCCTCTAAGAACTTGATGCCAATCTCAGCAATGCAATTCTTAAATGCTTGAGCTTCTGAACACCGAGTACAGTAGTCAGTCGCGATTAGAATATACCTGTGTTGTGCTGAGGAAGGTGGATTGATGGGACCAATGAAGTCAAGTCCCCACATCAGTGACTGGTTGTAAAGGCATTGCCGGGTTCCTCTCCCTCTTTGCCGAAGTCTGGCAAACATGACAAGTCTTCACATGTTCGTGAGTATCCTTGAATAAGGTTGGCCAATAGTATCCTACTCTTAGTATCCAATGCGCTATGGCCAAATCTAATCCATGTCCTGTTCCCCATTTATCATGAAAATGTTCCAAAATGTTCCTTGCTTCCTCCTTTCCAACACACCTTAGATATATTCCCTCATGATTTTGTTTATACAACAC
This sequence comes from Chamaecyparis obtusa, assembly GCA_027943335.1. Lineage (NCBI taxonomy): Eukaryota > Viridiplantae > Streptophyta > Pinopsida > Cupressales > Cupressaceae > Chamaecyparis > Chamaecyparis obtusa. The sequence continues at coordinate 85,191 of BSBK01003715.1, forward strand.
CGCTCCTTGTAACATGTACCTTTTACTCTTGAATTTCAATGCCCACTTCTGTACTAGATTCAAATGTGAAGGGCACCGATGATTTAGCAAATAGTTGATTATATCTTGGTACCATTCATCGGGACACACATCCTCCAACTCATATACTTGTTGTACAAGTCCAGGTCCTTCTGACGCCATTGTCTGTGCTAACTATTGGCCTCTGACCAACTTCATTGGTTGAATTTCTATATCATATTCCTAGATAGTGGCGACCCACTTTCCTCTTCTTTCTCCAAGTTCACTTTGCATTAAAAGAGTCTTTACTACTATATCAGGCACAATTGCATAAACTTTGCTTCTCAAGATGTAATGCCTGAACTTCTTCATTGCCTTCACCAAGGCGTAAGCTTGTTTCTCCACATTTGGATAATTCAATTCGGCTTCTCGGAAAGGTGCACTCATGAATGCAATTGGACGCTCTTCACTTTCTTCATTCTTCTGTGTTAAGATGGCAGCGCACACATGATCAGAGGCGAAAGAATATATATTGAATGGCCTCTCATAATCGAGACTCACTAGAACTGGGGCATTGACAATAGCTTGTTTTATCTCTTCAAATGCCTTCTTCGCTGCCAGAGTCCAATCCATCTTCGCATCCTTCTTCAACATGTCGTTCATCGGTTTTACTATTTCTGCAAACGCTGATATAAACTTTCTCACGAAGTTGATCTTTCCAAAGAAGGACTTAAGTTCTTTCTTGCTAGCTGGTAGGCCAAGCTTGGAAATAGCCTCTACTCTCTCTGGATCTATCATGATTCCTTTTTCTGAAACTACATGCCCCAAAAGCTTCCCTTTAGTCACTCCAAACATACACTTCTTCGGATTCAAGGAAACTCCAAACTTTCTACATCTCATGAAAACCTTCCTTAGATCCAAAATGTGATCTTCTCTATTTTTCAAAAATACTGTGATATCATCCATGTAGATGATGATGCACTTGTCTTTTAAGTCCTTAAAGGCATAATCCATGGCCCTCTGAAATGTAGCACCCGCATTGATTAGGCCAAAAGGCATTCTCCTGTATGCAAATGTCCCCCACTTCGTGGTGAAAGCCGTTTTCAGTCTATCTTCTTCTTCTACAATAACTTGGTTGTATCCTGAATATCCATCCATGAATGTCATCATTTGTGCTCCATTCACAACTTGCAAAACCTCATCTAGTGATGGCAATGGATAGTTATCCTTTTCTGATGGTCTATTCAAATTCCTGAAACCAACACAGCCTTATTTCTCCATTTTTCTTTCTAACTGGGACAAGATTGGCGACCCACGTTGAATGCCTTACTGGGAAGATGATTCATGCATTCAACAGCTTCTTCACCTCTTGGAAAATCAATGGTTCTAGCAAAGGATTAACTGGCCTCTGCCGCTATCTGAATGGCTTACTCCCTTCCTTCAATGGGATTGTATGTGTGATGATGGAGGGATCATATGTTTTCAAATCTTCATATCCCCAAGCAATCACATCTGGGAACTCCCTCATCAAACCAAGTATATCAGCTCTCTCCTTAGGTGTGCAAACTTTCCCAATGTGGACTATTTTGGGACTATCCTCCGCTCCCAGATTTACCTTTTCGCACTCATCACCCCCTGTGGGCTGATATGGCACTTTGTTGAATTGGTCCATGTCAAATATTCTTTCTAACTCAATCATCCCCTTTGGAATGGTGTTTGTCTTTAAGTTCATAATCTCTTCCGGATTGATTTCTGCTTCTTCGTCTATTTCTCCATCAATGATCTGTGCTGTGAAGACATCTGAATTGGTCAAGAACTTGAGGATATGTTTGTCATCTTCGAACACTTGGAAGTTCTCGACATTATCTGGTACTGATGGGACCGAAGCCAACTCAACTTTAAATTTCTTCAAGCCTTCCAACTTGATTGGTGCTAGTGAGCTTGCAGCCTGCGCGAGGGCATTAGCCACCTGGTTATTTGCTCTATAGCTAAACTTGATATTGAAGGCATCAAAGTCCTCTATTAGATCCCATACTCTGTTCCTATATCTTTTCAGTCTTTTGTCATGGCAAGTAAACTTTTGCTTCACTTACTCAGTTACCAAATATGAATCTCCAAGCACATGGAGTATCCTAGCACCTTTCTTTATAGCACACAACAAGCCAAGAATCAAAGCCTCATATTCTGCCATGTTGTTGGTGCATGGAAATTGTAATCTATGTGCTGCCAAATATGTTGCCCCTGTCGGGCTGACTAACTCAAATCCGGCTCCAGCTCCCTGCTTAGTCTTAGAACCATCAAACCTTAGTGTCCACACTCCATCGCTTTCAAAATGTTCCTTTTGGGAATCCTTAAGCTTGTCCAATTCATCATTCTTCTTTACTTCGACATTGGGTGGTGTACTTTGATTCTTTGTTTCACCCATCATGCTACTTTCTGCTTCATGGACTTGTGGAATCACAACCTTTTGTTTACCATGTAGATCATCTTGTTTCAATGCCCCTAGGACTCTCTTCTCCACTTGTTCTAACACAACCTTGCACAAAGAGCAAGATAATTCTGAATGGAAGGCGTTGTGGATTCTACACCAGTTGGGTAATAATAAGTCTCTCACTGACATTTTGTTACCCAACTCTACACCTTGTTGTACAGTTCTTAACACAAAGTTCTTAAAATTCTCGAACATGCCTTCACCCTCATCGGATGAAGTGTCAGGATCTGACTCAATTAGCATCTCTGTGGATTCCTTTGCTTCACTTATGATACTCAATGTCAGCACCTCTGCTTTCTTAGGCTTATAAACGCCCATGCCTGTCTCTGCAAACAATACTTCATTTGGTTCCCCATATTCAGTAACTATCAATCTTAACCTTGGGGTGCTATCAATTTTAATTTGGTTGGCAAGCCCTCTCCACGGGAGCCACATGTGGGAAAAGTCAGTTGCCATGTATCCATTCAACCTTCTTGCCCAATCCCTTCCTAGAATCAAACCGTAGGAATCGGGGACATCCACTACTGAAATATCTACCATGTGTTCCATCCTTGGATCAGATGCCAACTGCATGTGTATGTTATGTAATTCTCCCACCACTAGGACCTCAGTCTTGTCTAATTGAGTAACCTTCTTGTTTGATCCCAAAGGTGTTATTCCCAACCTTCTGCAAATAGCCAAAGGCATGACATTACTCGAAGCTCCTGAATCTATCAAACAATTATGAAGAAGCTTCCCAAATATTCTTACTAAGAGCAAGAATGGGGCTGGCTCATCTTTCCCCTGATAAAATACTATTGGTGCCTTGTGTACTTGCTTAGGCTTTGTCCCGAAAACTGTTGGTTGGACCGCCTCTTCTACTTTCACTGTTTCCTTATTCCTTACCGAATCTTGACTCTCTTGAGTCTGTTGTGCTACTGGCGTTGATCCTTGAGCCACATAAACTCGTTGAGGCTCTGGCTGTCTGTTGAAATTACTGATGTCACCATATGCAACCTCTTGTGTAGAGTTCGCCATCTCACCACATGAAATTCCTTGGGATGAATTCATTGTGTTCCCACATGGAACGTCTTGAATCACATGTACTGGGTTGGGAGGAGGCCTCCCTTCTGCATAAGTCGCTTGGGTGGGTGCTGCTACACCTTGAGTGTGAGACCCTTGTGACTTGTTGTCCTTCAAACTATTAAGGAAAGTATCCCTAATCTCCGTTACCTTCAACAATTCAAACAAAGGAAGACTAATTTTGATCTTCTTCATCTCCTCTATCACACTCTGTCCTAATCTCTTCAACTCATCATTATTCATTGAATTGTTTACCATCCTTCCTTTGTTCGCTTCTTGCACTGTCACGGCACTCTGTGACCCTTGAACACCAAGATTACTTTGTTGTGTGTTCTGCTGAGAACTCTGTTGTCCATTACCACGGTTGTTGTTTCCTTGTCTGTATTCAGGTGCATCCCTTCGAGGATTTGGTACATTACTCGCATTGGGATGTGGAGGTGTATTGAAATTGTTCGGAGGGATGGAGGATGTGAAGGGTCCATCATTCCTCTTATTGTTATGATTCCTTTGATAAAACCTCGCATTACTAGCTAGCTGTTGAAATGTCTGGTTGCCACCGGTTCCTTGAACTAGAACTGAGTCACTCAATGGTGGGAAAGAAAAGTCCGACCCACTGCTATACCCATTTGATCTATTACTTCACTAATTGGTCCATTGGCTGACTCGGGAGGGAATCTCCCTTGATGTTCCTCATATGCTTCAAATTCTGGTGGAAATGAAACTTCTTCAAAAGTCAAGCACTCTGGATAGCTTGGGGATGGAACAATTTCATACCCAGTAACCTTAATATCTTCTTGGTTCATCGACTCATCCACCACCTTCTGGAATAGGTTAGACGCCCTCTTGAACTTAGCACATCCTAACTCTGAATGTTGATCAGTCTCATGGAATCTACAATATTGAGACAAGGCGGACTCAGCTAGAAATATTCTCTCCACTGGCCTACTATCTGTTGGAGCCTGACTATCAAGTGGCGACACCACATTTCCATTGTTTGGGCCAGTGTTCCAAGTCCTCTTTTGATTAGACTGATTGTTGTATCCTTGATCTTGTGACTGGTTACCACCTTGGTGATTGTTACTTTGATTGTTCCTTGGATAACCACCACCTTGATTGTTTCTTTGATAATCTCCACCTTGGTTATTTCTCTGATAATCTCAGACTTGATAGTTCCTTTGGTATCCACCCTCGTAGTTGTTCCTATGATATCCTCCTTGATAATTTCCACCTTGATAACTTCCTTGATTGTTCCTCTGAGAGGCTTGGAGTTGATTATTCTGATTTCTCAAGTAAGTAACCTCCGTGGACAACTTCTTGACTTGCTCAATCAAGTCCTTTATTTCATCCTTCTCTTGTGTTCTAGTTGATGAGCTTGCACCTTGCAGATAAACTGGCATAGATGGTGGTGCCTGAGACAATGGAGGTCCTGGATGTACCACCAACTGATTATTAGGTGCTTGGTATGGAAGTTGTGGGACTGGATTGCTCGGATATCTAACACCTTGGGGTTCCAATCCTTGTTGGCCTAACTGCTTCCCTATTTCAATTGCTTTAGCATAAGCCTCATTTAACGTTGTAGGGGAAGGGTTCGCCATTCTTGTAAACATAGCCGTCTGACTATCTAAGGCACTGTAATATGCCTGTAAGGCACCCGCCTCCTGAATTGTGTAGGGGGCCTGTAATCTTGTGTAAGCCTTGTGGAAACGATTATTGAAGGAACTAATCGATTCTTTATCTTGTCTCCTGATATCCACGAACAACCTATGCAACTCCAATGGTGTGGTGGGTATGCCAAATTTTCCTATAAAAGCATCCCTGAGCTGAATCCATCCAGTTATAGATGACACTGGCAGATTGACAAACCAATAATAAGGCTCTTCCGCCAAAGAGTAAGGGAAAAGCCTACATGCCACATCTTCATGTTGAATCCTTCTGTTGCACAATGCATCTTCAAATACTTTAATATGCTCCTCAGCGGTGCGATTGGGGTCATTTGCAAAGAACTTAGAGCAAAATCCTAATGGATTCTTTGGTAGGTCATGGTACTGTTGGAACAAGATGGGTGAGGCATTGTTTTGAATCCATGGAGGTTGTTGTGGTGGTGGTTGTTGTTGTGCCATTGTAACTTGACTGACTTGAGCCTGAGCTAGCTGACCTACTGGGGTCTGTAAGCTTGAAACCTTTGGGACTTGAACTAGACTACTTGAGGAATTTGCCAAACTTGCAGTATTAGCTACCCAATGATTCCTTCCTTTCTTGTGAAATTGTAACTCAACTAAGTCCTCTTGGTGTGGTGTAGACCTTAGTATCCTTTGCTTCTTATCTGATTGCAGTTTCTCAAACCTTTCGGGAGAGAAAGACCCAATTCTCGTATCCAGCTTTATGTTCAGTCTTGATCCTCTTGAAGGGTGGATTGGACCAGCCTTTGTGTTTTTCTCTCTTTCAAGCTTCCTTTCTAGCTCTCTCTGGCGTTCCAATCTCTTTTGAATTTTTCTCTCAATTCTCTGAGCCTTTTCTTCTTCTTCTTCTAACACAAAGCTTGTTCGCATATATTCAGGTGCACTTCTTCTAACTCTCCAAGTGAGTTCAATCCTGAGATGATATCCTCTTGGTCGTCTTCAAATCCGAGGTTAGGCTGCAAGACTGGTACAATGTTTCTATGCGGAAGCACCATCTTTCATCATAGTTGAATGTCAACAAACCCTCAAAGAAACACTATCAAGGCCCTCCTTCTAGCGCCAAATAATGTTGATGTCAGTTTTGTACCACTACATAACATATAGCAATTGAATACTTGATATAGCATACCAAACACTCAACCCTCTCTTGAAAAGTATATACTCATGGAGAACACGAGAATACTCCAAGGTTCCTTACACCTGTGGATACTAACTCAATTATATTAATGTGATTTGCTGGTAATCACGTAGGCGGGCTTACATTGTTCACTTGAGGATGTCAAATTCTCGCTATGATGAGATTTAGCTTTGCAATGTATACTCAATTGACTTTCTCCTTTTATATCACTTCCAACTTTGCTCTTCAAACTTCAACTTCTAAACTACTTCTTGCTTTACTACTACTATAGAATGGAAAGATTAGCAAATGGACGGGGATCAACCTAATGAAAGCTTGCCAGCGGCGCTACCTCCATAGATGCAATGATTCAAGGGAAATGAGACTAGATTACCACACAAGGCTCCTCAACAAGCCGCTAAGGTGCTAGTGGCCTAGTATATAGATCCCTATCAAACATCTACCAATATCACCATACAACTAGCCATCTACTTCTATCCTTACTTTAACAACTTTCTTGAAATCAAATCTACTTTAACAACTCAATGAAATCTAACTTTAACAATTGGAAGTAGAAACCATGCAATAACACCAAGTGTTCTTAATCACCATGCAAGACACAACAATGACAAGAGAAGCAATTTTGGTATTATATTAGCAACAATTTTATTCAACGCTTTACAAATGAGAACAAATGGCCTTATATAGAGGCTTCAAATACAATGAGTGGCCAACATTAAGAGGCAAAAACTTTAAATCAAGGGCCAAGATTAAGAGGCAAAAGCCTTGATTAGGGTTTCCATAACCACCCACTACAAATATTTAATATCCACCCAATTACAATTAAGCACCACCATGTGGGCCAATAGGAAAATTACATTGTCATTATGGGCCAATAAGAAAATTCAAATCCTTAACAACCGGATAAGGATCAATGACATGTGGATCAATGAGAAGAGGGCACATGTAGATGAAGCCACCTCATCACCTTGGGAAATGTGCTGCTTATCCTCATCCTCCTTTCAGATTCAATGAACCTGGACATAATCTCATCAAATCGTTACAATGTGACACTTGGCATGCTTTTATTGAATGAGGATATGGTTGCCACCTCAGCAAAGCCATCTTTCAAATTTGATAAATATCCTCTAATTGTTGAAGAGAGATCACTTGTTAATCCTTCAATTGTGATGGCTCATCTTCAACTGTTCCATCTCTCATGCTCTTTGAATAGTTGTTGTCTTGAATCTTGCCCTCTTGTGATAATTGGGTTCTATCTTAGACTGCTCCTCAAAGCAATGCCCTTGACTGCTGCTGCAAACACAGTTCGCTGCCTTATTGTCTTGAATGCTCTCAAACTCGAGCCTTCATACAGATCGCTGCCTCTCTAATTAATATCGCTGCTTTTCCTGCTATAAATTTCGAACTGCTCTGCTTATACTCGGATCTGCACTTCTATCTTATGTTTCGCACCCTCTTCCTTATGTTTCGCTCCCTTATGGACCAGATCTGGCCCTCTTCTCTATGTTGCTGCTTCTTTGCTAATTTTGGTGGCCCTGCTCCTTAAAATCACTTCTCTGCTCCTTGTTGTTCGAGGGCTGGGAATGGATGAGGAGAGGAAGAGGGGCTTGCGCTCCCCTTATACCCGCCTAGGGCTCCTAATTCTAGGGCCGACCTTGCACCATGGAGAAACAAACAAATTAAATAATTGACAAAACGTTGGGGCCGACTTGCATAAAAGAAATAAATGCCAAATACAAACAATTAAATCCTCATTTAGATTTTCGAAAATTGCCTTGATCCACTTGATTTCAATTCAGATTTTAAAGCAAGCTTATATTTTATTTCCCAAGAATTACAATTCAATTGCCCAATTCGATTTTTATAGGCCAAGGCTATGATTTCAAAGCAAAATCCTAAATGATTATGCTCAGACTTTCATTTTTATGGGCTAGATTTTAATGTTAATGCCCAGATTTTGAAATTAAAAGCAGATTTTACAATTGAAATGCCCAAAGTTTCAAAATTATGCATGGATTTTGCAACATTTAACAATCTATTTGCCCAGATTTGACAATTTCAATCTCAGATTTTACAATTAAAAACAAAATATAAAATGATTCTAAGACTAAAATTCGTGATCTCAAAAGGTGGTAAGTTCAAATTTTCGAATTGCCAAAGCCCAATTTATCGAAATAAAAGCCAAAAAATCGAATCCAAATACATTGGTAAGTTTTCATCTCCCCAAATTTGAAATTCAATTTCGCACTACAATTCTCTTGGCAAATCAAAAAACATTTTAGTCCAAAAATCCATTCTAAATCGTTCTTTCCTAGTTCGAAGGTTTGACCAAGGCATCGGGATCCAGAGGAGAAAGTCAAGGCAAGACTGAAAACGGGGGTCCCCAAAATTTTGGGGCGATGATGTGAGACCTCACAACAATTACACTTTACTTAAGTAGGATAATGCATTTGCATATTATTTGTCATTGAGACACCTAGGAGTTTGCATTTTATTTTAGCACATGGTTAAGAGAAATTCCACTTTAGATGGTGATAGTTGTCATCTCATACCTCTTTGTATGTGAGATCCACCTTTAGTGCTCTTATCACATTATCATCCTCTCATTGTTGCACATATTTTGATGTACAATGGAGGATGATCCACCTTTGGTGGACATGTGATTCCACCTAGTGTGGTTGATAGTTTATCATCTCCTTATCATGTAGTCTTATCGCATTGCCTATATATTCAGGCACTCCTACATTGTATATAATCAATCAATCTATTATTTATTATCATTTGATTATTGATCATTGTTGAGTTATTCATTTGATCATATAATATTTGTCTCTCTTGTGCTATCAATTGAGCTTCTAGATCTTGGAATTTTCATTCATTGCTTTAGGCAAATTCTTACATGGTATCAGAGCCATAAGAGTTTCATTATATAGCTTATTTTGAGATAATTTTATTGCAGGTCAAAATTGGAGCTTGTTGGTGCGAATCAGAGGTTGGCATCACATTGAGGAGGCCAAAAACCCCTAAACCAAATTTTGTTTCATCCAAATCGGACATCTAAAGCTAAATTTAGAGCCATTTGAATTTACAAGGTGTGGCGGTGGCGATTCAGAAAAAATAATTTCAGAGGCGATGTTAAAACAACGATATCTAAGTCATCCAGACTCCTTTTTTCGAGCAATTTTTTTTGTTTTGGGGTAGAATTTAACGATCTACACAATGGTGCAGGTGGTTTCTGATATCTGTTGTGGATGTTTTATGAAAATCGCAAATCCCAATTTTTACAACTTTAGAGGCTTCGTTCAGGCTCATATGGACACATTTTCAGGTGCTATTTTTTTTCAAAGTGCATTATTTTTTGTATACTTTCCAGATTTGGTATCAGTTTGGATAAATTTTAGGTAGACAAAGTACTTTTAGCATTTGGTCTAGTTTGGCGTATATTTGGCACTTGTAATTTGTTGGATCCTTGACAGATCTTGTGTCTTATTTGTTTGATTCTACTATAGCTTCATATTTTCTGTTGTAAACATCAAAATCAGAAGTCCACTTTGGTTCATTTTGGCAAGTGGCAATTAAGTTAGTTGTCATTGGAAAACATCAAACACACCGGTACAACACACCGCTACTCATGATATCCCAACAATGGTTGTGAACTGGTAGAATGACCAAGTGAACAGTGTACCTTAACCGGTCACACTTATGCCGGTCCAGTCTTGTCCAACCAGTCTTGGAAAGCACACAGGGTGCAGATGACTAACGGGTTGCACACCACTTACCGATTAGTGCTTTATAATCCGATTCGGATTATGTGGAGCATTTTTCAGTCAAACTGGAGTTAGCTTTATTTTTTCTGCAAGTGTTTCGAGGTAAACTAAAGATCAATTTGCAAGCTTTTTGATCAAGAGTTTTGCATGCGTGATTTTTGGAAGAGTTACAGCTTGGGGGCACCGTTAGATGTATTTTTAATAAGATAATTTCTTATAAATACAGGTCATGATACATGAGAAAGTTGTTGAAAATCAAAAGCAAGGAGCCAGCAAAGAAGAAGAGCAGAGTCTTCTAAGAAGGAACACAGTCACAAAAGGTGAAAGAGAGAAAGATTCAACAACCAAGCAGACGAAAGAGTGAATAGGTATGATCTGAATCGACAGATATAGTGTCAAAATAAGATCGTTGCTTTTTTTGTGAAGCAAATTTAAATCCCTTAATTAGGGTGAACCCTAACAGGTTCCACTGTATAAATCCCTTCACCGGGTGACATCTTTGTTGATGTTTTAAGTCCTCTGATAAGGCAACTCCTCACAGGGTCAAGATCTTAACAGGTCTTCTATTAAATCCCTTAACCGGGTAGCACTCTGACTAGTGTTTTGTAAGCCTTTAACAGGGCAACTTTATTACTGTAGTGGAGTTTCATGGTTTCTATCCCATCGTGGTTTTTTCCTTATAACCGAGGGTTTCCACGTATAAATTTTGTGTTGACCGTTGCATTTAATTTCCGTTTATAATTGTTAAAGTATTCTTTTGATTTCAGTATTAACAAGAATATTTAATTTGAAGAAAGAACACTAGAAATTGAATTTACTAATTCACCCCCCCCCCCTCTCAGTAACCGGTTAGGAATAATAGCACTTGTACATGCACTATATATAAAGTGCCAAAATCAAGTTCTTTGATTGAGTGATACGACGGGGTGTCTTGTGTGATTGTGCCTCCTTGTCTCTTGCTCTTTTTTCATTTTGCATCATGGGTTCTCTTGATTTCCATTTTTAACTCCACATAATTATGCATCATGGAAAATTAAAGCAAGGAGTAAGATGATGGAAAAAGGTTTTATTCAATATGTTGATGGAACCATTGTTGCACCAGCTGATCCTAATGCTCATATAGAATGGGTCAAACAAAATCAAATAGCTCTTGGAACCTTGAGAAAGTATGTAATAAAAGACCTTATCTTCCATATTGAAAAATGTACCACAGTCAAGGAAGCATGGGATAAGTTTTCTAGTTTGTATGGTCAAGTTGATGAACAAATGGGCTACAAGCTTGCGAATGATCTCATGAATTTGGATCCCAAGGATTTTGATACAATCCAAGATTACATCACAAAAGCACATGAGCTAAGAGCAAAGATCAAGGATTGTAGAATTGATAAAAAGGATGTAGAGTTAATCTATAATTTGTTGGGTAAGCTTCCATCAGAGTATGCAACTTTTGTCTCTAGCTTCTATACCCACAAGTTGACTTTAGGTGCTTCATACACCATGCCTTCATTTGATGCCTTCATTGAGATGTTGATGGTAGAGCAATCAAAGTTGATGAGCATGGGGATTCTCAAGTCTTCACAATCTAAGACATTAGTGGCTAATCAAGGGAATCAAGGGCATCAAAGTCAAAGTTCTCAAAAGAAGAAGAAGAATTGGAAGCCTAAGTCTCAACAAGAAAGTGCACAAACAACTTCCACACAAAAAAGCACTTCTACATCATCTCAAAAGGGTGAGAAGAGATTTTGTGCATATTGTAAAAAGGATGGACATGAAGAACATTTTTGTTACAAGGACATTGATGAATTGATGAATCTTCTAGGATGTCTACCTCAACTTGTTCACAAAATTCAGAAAAAGATAAAGGAAAGGGTCACACATTTGTTACACAAAAAGGACAACCTTTATATGCTTCTTCAAGTCCTGATTCAAGTAGATGGCTTCTAGATTCAAGGGCTTCTCATCATATGGCTTCTTCACAGTCCATGTTTTCATCATTTGATCCTTGCAAAGGTCCACCTATTTTGATGGGAAAACACACATGAATGTGATTGGGAAAGGAAGTATTGGTGTTGGGGAGGGACACTTCAATGATGTGTTGTATGTCCCACACTTGACCAATAACCTTCTTTCTATCTATCAAGTCACAAATGGTGCTACAAAGAAGATAGTGGAATTTACACCTAATTCAGTTCTCATCAAGGACTTGGGGAGTGGAGCATTTATTGCTACTGGGATGGTGGATCACACTTCTCGATTGTACTCCTTTGCAGATTTTGTTCCTCTTGATGACAGTGATTCTTCAGCATATGATCACACTTACAGTGATGATTCAGATTTTGAGGAGAGTTTTGGCTACTTGAACTTGGGTATTCTCACACATGATCAAGTTCTTGAGCCTTCCATTTCATCTCCTCCTATTGAGACTACTTCTACTCTTGCTCCTAATGATGCTTGCATTCATACAACCATGGGTTCATGTGATTCAGTGCAAAAAGATATTCATTGTCTTCCAGACTCAGTTTCATGGGATGACTACTTGATAGACATTGCAGGTTTGTTTGTAGAGTCCTACATTTCAGATTTGGGAGACACTATTGATGACATTCATCTTCTCTTTGGTGAAGATGATCCTTCTTCAGTTGTTGCGAGGGAGCATGCTGACCCTCATCTTCATTCTCTACTTGATCATTCTTTCGAGGGTGACATGATTGTGGATACTTTGATACAACAGTTGGAGGAGGTCACTTTATCTCCAAAGGAGACACTTGGTTCTTTGGCACATGTTCTACATTTATCCTCAATTGATCCTGATTTGTCTTTTTCAGCAGAGTGGCTTAGTACACATGATTTGGAGGAGGCACCTTTCAGCATTGACATGGGGACACTTGAGAAGGTTTCAAAGATTCTATACATTTTGAGGTTTCTTCCTACAGATTGTGGAGGGGGCTTCATACATACACCTTTGATCTTGTTTCTTCCTAAGGGGAGGAATATTGTTTTACACTTCTAAAAAAATTTCTACATCGAGCCAAGAGCATCTACCATTGGTGTTCATTCTACATTGAGGGGGGGGGCTACTTGGTCCCTCTTCCACTTCTTCTCTCTTATGTGGGGGATATTTTCCTCACATGAGATCTTCTCTCTCATATTCTATTATTGTATTCATCTTTCTTTTGGGGGGAGGGTTTTTCCCATGAGGTTTTCCCTCTTTCTCCACTTCATGAGAGATTGCATTGCGCATCTTTTGCACTTGCATATTGTACATGGGTACCTAACATGGCCTAGTAGGCGGGACCCATCATGAATTTTCATCTAGCTTTGTGAGCTTAAGTGCACTCCCCTAAGTTGCACTTAAGGGGGGGTGTTGGTGTAATTAAGTATTTACTAATTACACTTTACTTAAGTTTACTTAGGATAATGCATTTGCATATTAGTTGTCATTGAGACACCTAAAGGTTTGCATTTTATTTTAGCACATGGTTAGGAGAAATTCCACTTTAGATGGTGATAGTTGTCATCTCATACCTCTTTGTGTGTGAGATCCACCATTAGTGCTCTTATCACATTATCATCCTCTCATTGTTGCACATGTTGCACATATTTTGATATACAATGAAGGATGATCCACTTTTGGTGGACATGTGATTCCACCTAGTGTGGTTGATAGCTTATCATCTCCTTATCATGTAGTCTTCTCGCATTGCCTATATATTCGGGCAATCCTACATTGTATGTAATCAATCAATCTATTATTCATTATCATTTGATTATTGATCATTATTGAGTTATTCATTTGATCATATATGTAATGACCCTTACTATAAGGCCACTAAAAATTCTCAAAACTGAACTGTGACAATTCGTCAAACACTTGGCAAACAACTGATTTGTTTGAAATGTAGTGTTTCAATGCTGTAATTGTTGAGCAACAAATTCACAAGGTACAATCGATATAACAGGCCAATATTGAAATGGAATGCAATGAACAATTATAGAACTCTAAATAACAATGCAATGGAGTCAATGCCAAATGAATTTTGAATTACCCAAGGTCTGATTACAATATTCAATAGACTGATTTTTTTCTGAATATGTATGACTGTTTCAACTTCTTACACATGAACACTGAATCATGACAAGACCTTGCAATGCACCCTCATTACTATATCAATCCAATTACAATGATGATAACAGTGACATATGATGGACTGTTATGACAATGACTGTTTTTACATATACTGGACTATGGTGACAATGTCTGAATATATGCAATGTGATACAATTTTTGACATCCAAAAACAATGTATAAGAACCTGGAATCGCTCCTTTAATGCTGATGATATATGTTGATGAAATGATGACAGTCTGCAACCCAAACTTGCCCCTTTGTCCCTGTCGTACAGCTCCCAGGTACAGGCCGTACAGTATGGCACCTGTACTAATTTTTGTGCAAAGAAATAGCTGCCGAAAATGATAGGAATAGGATTGCCTAGGGTTAATTAATAACCCCACAAATGCATAAAAATAATCTCTAGCTGGCCATGAAGTTATGAGTAAAAATGTGAGTCCAGGCCCTGATATGAACTTCATTGAAATTACACAAAATGGTCTCCCAAACTCTATCAAATTGATTCTCCAATGCAATGATGAAAATCAGACCCTTATTCAATCAATTTCAAATCCTCAAAAGTCAATCCTCAGATTAATCCAGCATGAAATGGCTAAATACCATCTCCAATGTGCAACCCTTCAGAAGATATTTCACTTCCTCAGTTATGCTAACCTAAGGGAGTTATCGTTCTCAAAGATCAAATGATATTTGCAGACCAAATGACTACAAATTGCTCCACAATGGAAGAAGTAGAAGAAATTCCAAAACAGCTTGTGAAAATGAATACCCAAGCCCCCTATTTATTCACTTTTTAAGAAGTTACTAAGAACTTCTAGAAGCATCCATTATAAAATCCCATTATAATGCACTTTTATAATAAAATAATTTTATAAAATAAAAAGTGCAATCTCAACTTAAAATTATAACATATGGGCCCTACTAACACATAATAATAAAATATAAGCTCAACTTCACTTTTCCAAGAGCAAATATGACCAACTGATCTCCAAAAATGACTCTCTCTCCAAATCATTTGCCTACGAGAGTCGATGATAGGCAAATCCGATATGAAAAATCATGTCGCTAGAAAGGGGACATGACAATATAATATTTGTCTCTCTTGTGCTATCAATTGAGCTTCTAGATCTTGGAATTTTCATTCTTTGCCTTAAGCAAATTCTTACAAATACCAGTGTTTAAACGTAGATGTTTTGATGTGACTTAATTGATTAAATGTAAATCAAATGCTTATAACTAAAGTAAACAAACAGCTAAAAATATTCTGATCATGGGAAACAAAAGAGCTAAATACAATTAACAAATGTCGCTCTGCAAGCTCACTGTCTCGAACAAATGCATGACTCTAGGACTATAGCACGGATGTTGGACCTCATCACAGTGTGCTGGCATCTCGTACAGACAGAGTACGAACGAGCGAAACAAAGTACAAAACTAACGAAAAGAACTATTCTAAAGACGTAAAATAAGAATGAAATAACAGAATGGCAAACTGCGAACACAAAATAGAAATAAACTAGAAATAGACTAAAATAGCGAGATGATAAATGAACTTAAAAGAAACATAAATAATGAGGAAAGATGAAATGAAACTTGGTTATGACGGTTGATAATGCGATCCTATCGGAGTCCACGAATCCGTGAAGAACCTACACACAAGAAAGGAGAGAAAAGGGTTTGGGTGGCTGTTTGGAGACTTGCCCCGGTCAAGTCTCTGTGTTGGTGGTTCCACCTCAACAACAACTGTTTAGACACAATGAAATCGGTGATAGATAACCAAGTAAAGATAATAAAATAAATGTAATACTAATGAGAACAAGATAAGAATAATAATATGTTGTCAAGACACAAGGAAAGGTGAGGAGACTCCCTTACAAAGGAGAAGAGCTGAGGCACGGAAAGTGGAGACAAAGCGTAAGAGCTTGAAGACTTCAATGGAGAAAACCTGCAACAAAAAGGTTTATATGGAGAGCCAAGCAATCTGTGAAGTGAGAGAAAGTAGCCAAGAGGTTTGAATGAATCACCAAGAAGTGCAAAATGAGTAGCCAAGCAAACCAAATGAAGGCAAGCGAAGAGTTTAAAATGCATCCGGATGGAATCTTGCGTAGATGAGCCCATGATTGGGGCGTTACGAATGCAGGAAGATAGTTCGTAATGCTCCAATGGCAACCTACACGTCTGCAAATTTGCAGACGTTAGCGCGAAGCATGGATGTCTTCGCGGTGCGCACTTTCCAAAATTGTCAATGATGTGTGGCAAGAGTCTTAGAATGAGCGATGAGTTGGCTAAAGGTGGCAGATGATGAGGATTGCATGGGTCTTGAGTCTTAGGCTAAGGTAGGGAAATGCGAAAATGGCCTTTTGCACAAGGGTGTAAAATTGAAGCCATTACAGAATCTTACTATAAAGAACCAACTTTCTGGTTGTACATTATCTTGCTTGGTAAAGAACTTCATTATCTTGATGCACATATATGCATGAGTATAGTATGCAGAGATAGCAAGTGTTTTTGTGCATGTAGTGTGTAGAGATAGCACGTATACACATGCGTATAGTATGCTAAGATAGCATGTATATGTATACATGAAGTTTGTAGAGATAACATGTATATGTATGCATGTCGTGTGCAAAGATAACACATATATGCATGTGTATAGTATGTAGAGATAGGTTCTACATGTATGCATGTCGGATGCAGCTATGGCACATATTTGAGTGCATATAATGGCACATATTTGAGTGCATATAGAGGCACAAATTGATGTTTTCCCCATGGGGTCTACATTTAGAACAGAATATAATGCATATAAAACATAACAGTAAGCATATACAATGTATTTGAGGGAACTCAAAATTGCATATCCATTAATCTCAGAATCATTACAATATATCCCAAAGACAGTATTATGACCACACCATACATAACATCCCATAACAACACCTAAAGGTATGTACAATGCATATATATAAAGAGGTGTTCAGCGCTAACCATTGGCAACCGTCAGCTAACTGTCGTCCCCTCTACTGTTTTCCCTCTCGGGGTAACAAAAAGTAATTGCAAAGATAGTGAAATACTCAAGTACTCAGCATATAAAAGACTATTGTATTCAATTCATCATAAGAGTTTCCGTACATAACAATCATGTCTTCAACACAGAATAAGTTCATACATATAACATCTGAAGGGACATGACCGAAATGTCGCGTCATAACTGTCTAACCTCTCGGTTACTAACAACCGAGAGTAACATACTACTTTATTACATGACAACCCGTACATACAATTATCGAAAACATCATCCCCCCCCCAAAAAACAAGTTGCTCCGACGACTTACAAAATGGAATTGAGCAAAATTGAGCCTACAACAATTTATTCAGGAGGGGGCGTAGGAAGCGTCCCTGATGAAGATGGCGCTGACGCTACTGTTCGGAAAGCCACTTGAGCCCACAACTCGTACACCTGATTTGTCCGCATCCGCCGATCACGTTCTGCTATCATCTTGAGCTCCATGGCCATCCTTACCATTCCAGCTGCTTCCAGCACTGCTTTCTCCTTTGCATCAACATTCTCCAAAGCACTACCCAAGCGAGTTTCGAGTAGGACCCACTCAGCACGCTCGGTCTCTAGCTGTGCTTGAAGGGTTTCTAGCTCAATCTTCATACTACTCCGTTCCACTGTCCAGGACTCTGTTTCCTTAACCAAGGTTGCCTCTACTGCTGCCAGGTGTAAAGTCACCTCCTCCCAAGCTGCCTGTGCTGCCACCCCTATAGCCTCATGAACTGAAGAGACATGCTCAACACGCCGGAGAGTAAAATACCCTTCACGAAACACTTGTTCCAACTCCCGTAGAAGAGTCTGAAGCCTACTTTCCCCCACTATCTCCCGGAGAGCCCAATCTTCCAACATGGCAAGGGACTCGTTGGTAGGCCCTCCCCTCGACTCAAAACACTCTGCAAAAGCCATCGGACAGCCCACCTGTACGAAGGTTAAGAGACGCTCCAACTCCTGCATGACCTCTTTGCGAGCCTGGAGTTCTGTTGAGGCGATGATCCTCTCCGCACCTGTGGCTACCTCTGCCAAATACTGCTCTAACCCACTCCTCATGGGCCTAGACCCGCTGGCCGGTTCTCGCAGCTCTTTATTACTGACCACATGCTACTGTCCCTGTTTCTCGGTCAGCTCCTCTATCTCCATCTCTTGCTCTTGTCTATCTGGTGACATCACGGAGTTGACATCTACTACCTCTGGAGAAACTACCACTGCGCGCGATGGTGAAAGAGAGGTGGATGCTGTCACTGCTATTGGGGGCATCTTAAACTGATCTAGCCAAGTCAGCACAGAGGCGTCCCTGCTCTCCATGGGTGATTCCTTCAATGGCTCCTCCAACACCCCTAGGCCTACTCTCACAAAAGCCTCTGTCCCCACCACATCTAGAGTGACCTGAGATCCTCTCTCTGGCAGAGGCTGCTCTACTTCTTTCATCACTGTCCCTTCCATATCTTCCGCCAATCCTACTACTTCAGCCATTGTAACCGCTGGAACTGCCCTCCCACTAGTTGGTGTCATGACAACTCGAGCTCTCAACTCTCCAAACCGGGGTACCAGAACCGAGTCTAAGGTATTACCCACTGGTACAGAGGGAAACACTGAAGCAGAAGTGTCTGGTGGTGTGAACAAAATCTGAGCCGGTGCAATCCCAAAGGGTGGAGTAGGTATCTCTGTGCCGAGGGCGTCCAAATCCCCTACTGCAACACTCTCACTGCCCTCCTCCACCGAGTCCTCACTGGTATCCTCTCGGCCACTGTCTGCATTCTCTCCTTCCGACTCTAAGAGGGTCTGGCACTTCCTCTTCGAGCCTGCCTGTGTCCCTCCTATATCAAGGTGGCGCCAATGAAAAATGGGAGGCTCTCCTATGGCTATGTCAACTGGCTTTGGCCTCAGCCTGTCTAGTGGAATTTGTTCTTTGGCGGCATTCAGGAATAAGCCAATGGCGAAGTGCGGCATGTAGAAAGTCCGATGTTGAAGTGTCATGAACTCAAACATCCTCTCTGCCAGGATTGATGCCCAGTCGTACACGATACCATTCCTGAGCCCGTTCATAAAAACGATATGTGCTACGGCAATATCGGAAGCCCTACTCGCGCCTGTTAACCTACTTTTGATGATATCCATAAGGCACCTCCACTCTCCTAGAGCCACGAAGGACCTCTTGATGCCACAATTCCTTGTAGAAGCTCTTGCTACAGACTCAAACTCGCTCTGAGACAAACTCCTCGACACTAGCCTTATGTACTTCTCTTTGTCCTCTCGGGACATTTTTCGGGGCTTCAAGTCTATCTTTTTGCCGTGCGCGCCAGGTATGCCAAAAACCCTCGAGATCTCGCCTGCAAAAAATTTGACCTATATCTCTGTCCCACAATATTTCAAAGTGTTGCTCCTGCTAAACCTGTCAAATGTATCTATCATGCCCCTAAGAGGGCCTTCATATTCTTTGATAGAAAACAAGGGCATTTGAATTGCCCAGTGCACTTGTGCTTTGCGTAACTGCCCTTTGAGAAAATGTGTATCGGGAGTTTCGTCCCACCATGTCCGGCACTCGAGTCCAGTCAACCCTTCAAATGTGACATTCTTCCAAGTGATCTCATCTTTCTGATTCTGCATCTGCAGCCGTGGGTGAATTTTCTTCTTTGCGCTATCCATGATTCCGGCAATGCGGACTCCCGACTGTAGAATCCTTGTGCCTTTACTGCTGCTTGCTAGTTTTGAGACTTGCAATTTTTTCCTCCAATCTTTCGGCTGTTGGCGTGACCCCATGCTAGTTCTCCAAATAACTGTCTTAACGGCTTTTCAATTTCTTCCCACTTTGTTTCTTTAACCGTACAAACCTTTCTTTTGTTGCTTGAATGTCGTACGACCCACTTGTATTCTACCCTCTGAATGTCGTGGGCAATTGCGTCCGTACTGTCGTACGGTGAATGTTTTGCCTCACTACTTCTGTCGTACGTTATCTCTACAATACGGAACCGTGTGGCGTCTTTGTATTAATGATGTCTTTGGCTGTACGGTGTATTGAAATGCCGTTTTCACTTGTTCTGTTTTGCCTGGCTGCCGTACGGCCCTTTTCCCTTTTATCATACGCCCGCCGTACAGACATCTAGCGCTGCTATATGTATTGACCGCCATATGGATGCTCAGCACTTGAAGACACTTTACCGTACGGTACTGATGCCTTGCATTTTGATTCGTTTTTGTACTTGGCCGTACGGTGCTTGTTTATACCCCTGCGTTTGCTCTGAATGCAGCCTTGGCCGTATGGTTGGAATACCGTACCTATCCTGTCGTACGGTACAAACTCCAAGAGTTTCGTGCGCTTGAATGTCGTACATCAGCCCTTCCCTTATGCACTTTTAAATGCCGTACGGCTGTCTTCTGTGGTGCAATAACTTAAATGCCGTACGGTATGTTCACGGCCTCCCTCTATATTTTTTTTCCTTTGCAAACTATCGTACGGTGCTTGAACTCTACATGTCGTGGGTTGTATTGCCGTACGGCGCTCTATAATGTCATGGGTGCTATTGGCATACAGCACTTGGTCACCGTATGGTGTTTTATATTGCTGTCTCGCCTTTGAATGTCGTACGGCCGTACAGTCTGACTTTTTTTTTTTAATAAAATTTATTTTTTATTTTTTTTAAATTTTTTTTATTTTTTATTTTTTTAATAATAAATTTTCTAGCCTAATACTGTATTGGGGTCCCTTCATTGTTCGCCCCTCTCATGATAGATTTTCAATTTCGACCCATTGACGACCTCCGCCATTTCCTGTCCATCGAGAGTCCATAGCTTGATCGATCTGTTAGCTGCAACTTCCCGAACCTTGTAGGGGCCTAGCCACTTGACTTCAAATTTTTTGGGCTTAATCTCATTTCATCCATTGTACTTCAGGACGAGTTGTCTGGGAGTGAACCTTGCCCATCGTATATGCTTATCATGCCAATGTTTTCTTCATTGCTAGACCACGTCCATTGCCCATTGTGCCAGCATCCTCCTTTCATCCAATTTATTTAAAGCATAGAGGCGTTCCCGAAGACTCTCCATATCGCCCAGTTTGTTATCAATAGCTATTCAGAGGCTTGGCACCATAAATTCCATTGGGACCACAGCTTCCTGATCATACATTAGCTGAAAGGGTGTCTGGCCTGTCGTTACTTTGTAGGTGGTGCGGTATGCTCATAAGACCGATGGTAGCTTCTCTTCCTAGTCTTCCTTTTCCACACCACACGACTTGTAAATCACCGAGACTAGAATCTTATTTGTGGCCTCCGCCTGACCGTTGGCTCTCGAGTAGTAAGGAATAGATAGGGAGTGAAAAATCTTAAATTCTGTTGTGAGGAGTTTAACTACATGGTTCACGAAATGTCCTCCCCTGTCGCTTGTTTGGTGGATCGGGATGCCGTACCGAGTGATGATTTGTTCATAGATGAACCTTGCTGTGCTCACAGCCGTGTTGTCCGGTAAGGCCCGTACTTCTACCCACTTTGTTAAGTACTTTGTAGCCACTACGATGTACCTGCACCACCTCGGTCTGCTGGTTTTCAACGGTCCTACAAAATCAAGTCCCCATCTCTCAAATAACTCTTGAGTAGCCGAGGGGTTTAATGGCATGAAAACCCTCTTCAGTGGTTTTCCCGCCCGCTGACATGTATCACAGCTCACGACCCACTCCCTGGCGTCATTGTGTAGCGTCGGCCACCACAGTCCTACAAGTAGTACCTTCCTGGCTGTTGTATCCGACCCCATATGTCCTACCGAGCCTTCGTGTGCTTCCCTCAGAATGCTAGGAACCTCTTCCTCCATCACGCATCGTCGGAGTACTTGATTCGACCCCATCTTGTAAAGAAGTCCATTAATAAGTTGAAATGTTCGGCTTCTGAGGACTAGTTTGCGTTGTTCCCCAGGTGGCATTTCTCGGGGAAACTATGATGTCGAGATGTATTCACCGATGCTGGTGTACCAAGATGGTAAACCGCGATTCGGAATAGATGTGCGTCCGGAAAATCATCATTCACCCCGTCGGCTTGCTCTCCCGATCTAATTCTCGACAATTGGTCTGCAATCACATGCCCGGCCGTACTATAATAGTAAACATGAATTCCTGTAGCAGCAGCAACCATCGGCTCACCCGTCCTTGGATTATTGGTTTATTCACCAAGTACATTAGAGCTTGGTGGTCTACATAAAATGTGAAGGGTGTCGCCAACAGATAATGTCTAAATTTCTGGACGGCATAAACCATGCCGAGTGCTTCCCTTTCTGCCGTACTATAGTTCTTTTCCGCCTTTGAGAGTAGCCTGCTGGCGAAGTAGACTAGGTGATCCAACCCATGGTTCCCAACTTGTGCTAATGTCGCACCTATGGCATAGTTGGAGGCGTCAACATGCACGTGGAACTCTCTGTCCCAATCCAGATAGGCCAATATGGGTGCCTCTAGCAGTCGAGATTTTAATTCCTCAAAAGATTCCTTCTAAGCCATTCCCCATACATAGGGTTCTCCTTTCCTGGTAAGGTTATCCAATGGGTAAGATATCTGGGAAAAAAAAATTATGAACCTTCAGTAGTAGCCAATATGTCCCAAAAAAGATTTTACCGCCGTGACATCTTGTGGTGGTTCCATCTCCACAATCACCCGAACTTTGTTAGGGTCTATTTTCAGTCCTGCTTTGCACACTATATGCCCCAATAGCCTTCCTTGAGGTACCATGAATCGGCATTTCTTGGGATTAAGTGCGAGCCGTGCCCTTCAGCACCTGTCCATGCACTCACCGAGTGCCTTCAGATGTGTCTCTTCCCTGCTGTAGATGGACCAATCATCCAGGAAGGCCTTGGAATTACCCACAGACATCTTATCGAAGATATGAAGAATTATCCTCTGGAACGTTGCACAGACCGAATGGCATCCGGTTGTAGGCATAAACTCCATCTTCCACCACAAAGGTTGTTTTCAATGTATCCTCCTGTGCGATTGATATCTGGTTGTAGCCAGAGAATCCGTCTATGAATGAATAGATTTCGTGGCCAGCCACCTCCTCGAGGATAGAATTTGTAAACGGAATGGGGAATGGATCCTTAATAGTAACTGCATTCAAACGCCGGAAGTCAACACAAATCCGGATTTGGTTTCCATCCTTCTTGAGGGAAATCACAATGGGAGATACCCATTCACTCGTTTGAACCCTGAAGATAATTCTAGCCTCCAGCATCCGTTCGATTTACTCCGCTACTTTTGCGGCATAATTCTTGTTCATTTGGTATGGCCGCTGCCGTACTGGTACTACGCCAGGTATCAACAAGATGCGGTGGATGCATAGTTCAGGTGGGACCCCCTTCAAGTCCTTGTACGTCCATGCAAACACATCTTTGTATTCAGTGAAAATTTTAAACGCGGCCGTTTTCAAAATTGGATTCCAGTCATCCCCTACGAGAATGACTTTTTCTTCCGCCTTCGTGCCGAGATTCAGAGGTTTCACGGACGGTTCCTCATACTTCATGGCATTCTTGTCTGTAAACTAGTGTGTCGGTGCGGTATCAATTGTAGCCTCTCCTTCCTTATATTCCCCGTACTCTGGGGGAAATTTGTCTGATTCTTCCTTAATGCTTAATACGTTGCATGAGGGTGAGAACATCTCGTAGTCCTCCATCTACCAATGGAACAACCCGTTGAGTGAATTGATATCATCCTCCGAGCATCCTCCCAAGTTTAGTACACCTTCATTGGGTTCCATTCCATGCCTTCCTTCGTCTCGTTGATCGTTTTCCCCTTCGGATTCTGACCCTGAGGAAGAGGCGAGTTCCTCACTCGCCAACTGGGTCTGGAGATCGATGGTAAATTTCCTGCCTCCACTCTCCATCGAGAGTCTATTCCGTTTCCAGTTATGATTTGCCTTTGCCGCCACTAGCCATCCCCTTCCGAGGATGGCGTCATACCCCTTTTGCTTAAGTGGGATGACCACGAATTCAAGTACAAATGGTTGTGCACCCACCGTAACTAGTTGTGCCATCAATGTCCTGAGGGGTTTAATCCCGTGCTGATCGGCACCTAGCAGATTAAATGTTGGTGGCCACAGGGTAGGCTTGCCTAGTTTTTTCCATGTGTCCTCAGGTAGGACGTTTACTTCAGAGCCGCCATCTATTATGGTGTCCGTTAGAATAGTGCCAAGAATGCCCATCTCCACCACAGCTGGGTGTCTGCCATTATTGATGGCTAGTAGCATTGGATCAGTTGCGGAGCTTCCAGGTATGGAAGTGTCTGTGTGCTTTGTGTTGGTTTGGCCACCCTGTGTGCCTAGTAGGACTGTCCCCAAATGTGGCATGGTGTGTAGGAGGTCCTGGAGTTTCACGGACACCTCTAGTCGGAGCATCTGCCGTACAATGTTTTGTTCGGCGTCTGTGTCGTAGGGTCCTGCTGATTCTTGTGTCTCCCGTTGGGCTTTCATAGCTTTTTCTATTTCTTCCCGTGCTTCCAGCATCCTTTGTTTCTCCATACGGGGATGGGGGTACCTTGCTTCCTTCGCTTACCTTCGGGTAAGAGCCAATATCACCTCTCTTATCTTTGCATTTCCTTCAATATCCAGCAGGTTAGTCCCTATGCCAGACTTAGGACAATTGGCATCTTCATGGTCACCAGGGCCGCACCACCAACACATCTGCTGAGGGGCATCATTACTATTACACTCTCTTGCGTAGTGACCCCATTGGTTGCATGCCCTACATTGGATCATTGGGCATCCCTTGGTATCGTACTGGACCCTGTTACGGGTGGAATTATTATTGTTCCCTCGTCCACCTCGCCTGTTGCCTCGGTAACCCCCTAAAGATGCATTATTGTTTGATTCCGTCATTCCTGATGTGGATGGTTGATCTTGTGTATAGAGCACTTGCTAGTTTCATGTCTTCATGTTATATGAGCATTCCTTTGTTGAATGTCCCATAATCTGACAGATGTCACAAAATGCCTTTTTGGGACAGGCACCCTTCATGTGGCCACTTTCTTTACACTCCGTGCACCAGAGTTCGTCGTCCTTACTCGTACTCCCCTTCATTGACTTAAATTCTTTTAACATCCTCTCCATGTCTTTCTAGAGTGTAGTGACTTTCTTTTTCGGCTAGTCATCACTGCTGCTATCTTCTTCCGAAGTGTCGTCGTCTGATGACGAGGATTTGTTCTTTTTTGACATTTTATTCTCACTCTCCAGGTCCATGGCACGGTTATATGCATTCTCATAGGATGTTGGAGGTACTATTTTCATCTTCCATCATAACTTGGAGTTCAAACCCTCAACGAACCACCTCTTCTTTAAACCATCTGTTGGTTGGCTTTCCATCTTCCCGACTAGCTCCTTTAGTTGGCGGCCATACGCTCGAACAGTTTCCTTTTTTCCTTGTTTCATTCCGTAGATTTTCGAGACTATCTCGTTGTCATCTCTCAGGAGCCGGAACTCCTTCTCGAATGCTTTCTTTAGTTCATCCCACGTGGCTATCTTGGTTTTATCCAAGTCTGAGTACCAGTCAATGGCAACTCCTCTCAGTGTGGCAGGGAATTGCTTCATCCATTCGTCTTGGTCAATAACCTCGTTGGCTAACCAGATGGTTTCACACGTACGGCAGTGCCGTGCTAGGTCATCCTTACCGTCGTCATGAAATTTTGGCAACTTCTCCTTGTGTGCCGCCATGGGTGGTTGGGCCGGTTTTGGTCGTCGGTTTCGTGCTCCGACACCACTTGTGCTAGCACTCGCACCCACCCTTGCTTGGTTGTTTTGTATAGTATTCACCAATGGCACTTGTCCCTGTCCCTGTGTAATTGGTGGAATTGTATTGTGTGGAGTCGTTGGCTCTAATGGGGGGTCTGCATGTGCATTCATAGTACCTTCGACGGTACCGTCCTCTCCGCCGATTTGGTTCTCCGCACCTGGTGTACGGGTTAAATCTTCAAACCCGTCCCCCTCTTCCTACAGTAAGACTTTTCTCAATCGTGTTTCTTCGAGTAGTTCTTCTCTACTCCGCACTCTCCGAGTCTCCAGCGAAGTGAACTGTTCTCCGTCGGCCTATGCACCCTCCGTACCACTTCCGAGGTTCCCTTCGGGCAACCCTCTGGCAAGCTGGTCTTTGGTGAGCTGCCTTAGCCTATACCGACGTTCTCATTGTTGCACGGAGATCAAAGCCGTGTGTGCGGTCTCCCCTTCGTCATCTATTACTTTCTTATTTCTATCCTTATTTAAAGTATTGGGCATCAAGACTGAACAAAAAACATTGCCTTTCAAAAAGAACACTTTTTTTTTTTTTTATATTCATGTTGATTTACAACATTTCCAATTGCCTTACAATCGCATTACAATTGTTTGTGTTCTTTTCCCTCTTTCGTTCATATTTCAAAGACCCCGATGGTTGCCATCACCTTCTTCCTGACGATGGCGGAGATGCTCTCGAGCATGGCATGCACAAAGGATTTCCTGGCGGTGTTCCTCTTGGGCAGTTTCCTCTTGACGAGCGCATTGTGCCAATGCTGCTTGTGCTAGCAACCGAGGAAGATGGTTCAGCAGTTGATTGGCTGCAGGTTAGCCCCAATCGTGTCCCACACTGCGCCCGTCGGAACTTCCTTGCTCGTGGCTTCTCTTCTAACGTAGGTTTCAAGTGCTACTTGGAATAAGATTCTAAATTCCCGTGTCTGGATACCTTCCCCTTCGTACAACTCTGTACGGGCATCATCTGCTTCTGGGTTTATGTCACCAACCAGTAAGCCTATTACGCCATCCGGGTGCGTCTAGGCAGCGGCGCCAGATGTTTTCCCTCTCGGGGTAACAGAAAGTAATTGCATAGACACAGTGAAATACTCAAGTACTCAGCATATAAAAGACTATTGTATTCAATTCATCATAAGAGTTTCCGTACATAACAATCGTGTCTTCAACACAATAAGTTCATATATATAACATCCGAAGGGACATGACTGAAACGTCACGTCGTAACTGTCTAACCTCTCGATTACTAACAACCGAGAGTAACATACTACTTTATTACATGACAACCCGTACATACAATTATCCCGACATCTACAACAATCCCTCAACTAACGAATGTTAATTACCTGACAACGTCATCCCCCCAAAAAAGAAAGTCGTCTCACGACAACACACAACAAAATGGGGAATAAACTTATACATAAAATAAATCAAGAAGCAGGGGGCCGAGAAAGTGTCCTTGACGAGAGAGGTGCTAGGGGCAACTGGTGAACCTGCTGAGTCCGACTTTACAAATCCCTCTCAGCTATCATCTCTTGGTCATGGGCTTTCTTCACGATAAATGTTGCCTCCAACACCTCCTTCGGCTTTTTATCAGTCTCCTCCAACGCTGCCACCAAGCGAGCCTCCACTACTGCACACTCAGCCCTCTCGTGATCAAACTGCTCCCTGTACTGAGCCTCCAAGGCCTCCCTCTGAGCCCAATGTTGTGCTAGCTCCTCCTCCACACTTCAAAGCCGAGCGGCCAACTCCTCCTGAGCTATATTGGCTGCCCCCCGCTTGGCTTCTATTGAATGTTGAGCCCTCTGTACCTCATAATATGCCTCCCTGAATGCCTGTTCCACCCTCCTAAGAAAGGACTGGGTCCTAGTATCCCCCTATAGTTCCCGAACCCTCCAGTCCTCTATCATGTCAGGGGTCTCTCTGTCAAGTCATCCCCGAGAGTCAAAACACTGCAAAAACTCCTCAGCACCACCTCTTGTAGCAAATGCAAGCAAGAGCTCCAAAGCCTCATCAACCCCCTGGGCCCGTTCCCGTACTGAATCCACCACCCTTTGTGCACTAGCCTCCACCTCTGCCAAAAACTGCTGGAACTCACCCAAGTCACTGTGTGTCTCAAGTACCCTATGTTGAATGTTGCATGTTGGAGCCCTACCCTCACACTCCTCTCCATGTACACCCATGTCAGGCTGAGGGGCCAACTCCAACTCTTGCAAATGAGAACACCCCTCCTCTAAATCAACAATCTCGAGTGGCACCTGCTACTGTAGCGAGAGGGGTGCGGGTTCGACGAGAGCCATAGGGGTTAGCTGGAAGCGAGTTAGCCACGCATCCATGGTCTCCCTTGGATCCTCCAACTCAGCACCCATACTCATTGTCATCTCAATTCCATCCCTTGACATCTCCTCTCCTGCCTGTTGCACTTTTGCATCCCTCAACATCGTGTAATATCCCCGATGGATATTACCCTCTAATTTTCATCCAAATTATCTCAGAAGTTTATTTGTTTAACATGCACTCAACTAGCAGTTGTTGCTTGATAGAACACAAAAAGAAACATACAAAGATTCAATTGATGCATTACTTAATCAATGTATATCCAGTTCAATTAAACACTCCACAATATATTTCATTTGTTTATTGTTAATATCAAAGGATAGAAAATAACCAATATTGCAAAGTAGTTTATGGTAGTTACATACGATTTGTCCAGCTACAAGGTCCAGTTGCCAAATGAGTGCGGATTGGCCTGTCCTGCGAAGTCCTCAAGCCACGCCCAACACAATGCCCAGCCTTGGTGAATGTAGCCACAACCAACGGTTTTATATGATGGTACGCAGTGACTTCAAATGCCTCCTCCCATCCGTAATCAGTAGCCACGTTACTTAGGCTCGGCTTCCACACCAATACCAGTCGCGCGACCTCTGATGTCAATCACTACTGCCCATGCGAAACTTCACTATGATTCCAGTGTGTTTAACGCGACCCAGTAACTCCCCTTTTGCTACTGCTGTGTCTAACACCAATCGCGATATACTCCAAACGATGCCTCCTTGTTGATATTTAGTATTTACTATTAATACAACCTTCTAACACCAGCCGCAATATACATAGAATGACTTCTCCTTGCTGATAATCACGGTTAGAACAAACTCCAGCCCACGTTGATCTCCAACAATAATCAGTCGTATGTATCCAAGGAAAACGCTACACGCAACTACCTTGGAGTTTTGATAATGCCCAACTATGTAGTCATGCGTGAGTCCACGAAAAAACATCCCAAGCAACCAGTTCAATGTCACTTAATATGTATTAAGGAAATGGCAGATGTAGCAACTCAACAATCCGCGGTTTATCAAAAGGTGTGCAGACCAGTATGCAAACGTGGTCACAATTGTAGTATGAAGACCTGTTAAAATGCATGGAATGCACAGTTCCTTCACCAACACATCTGCTGCAAATGCAAGTTCAATCTCAATGCCTAGCAATAAGTTTGAACTAATATAATCAAAATCTGGAGTGATACCTATCTTACTGCTTGCTAAGTCTGATTAAAAACACTAGTGCAATAACACTTCTTATACTTACGCATTAAAAATCCAATGTGAAATCTGAATGAATCCACTATTATCGAGATGTTGGGGCTACATCCAACTTCTCAGTTTTTCCTCAAGGGATTCCGTCCTCAAGAAAATAAAACCAGTCACACAAGTAACTAGAGATTTGTTTCCTTGTTTATAATATCTATGGTGTCTTTCCCAAGGAGAGCTTTATGCGTTTATAACCTCGATAGGAGGGAAAGCACAAAAAACTAAGCAATGTGGGATAAAGTGCCTTCACTTAAGTCACTTGAGTTACTTTTTAAAATAAAATGACTTTAAGTCATAAAGTAACTTTATAATCTCACTTTATAAAATAAAGTGACTTAACTTTGGAAAAAGGTTCCCAAATATTTAAAATTTACTCAACTGAAGCCTATGACTGACCGGCATCCCCAAAAATTAGTCGTTAATCTATCCAGATGGGTAGATAGACTAATCAGGCGTCATAATGGCCTATCGCGGAGAAGGGGACATTATAGTCCTCCCTTCCTGGGATTGTTTGCCCTCAAGCAATCTCAACACAAGATGCTGCAGAATAGACTCACCCTCCCAAGTGGCATCCTCAATAGGTAAGTCCTAGTGAATCAAATACTCTCTGACAGCCCTGTTTTGCAGTTTCCTCTTTCTAACCTCAATCACCTCAGCTGGAACCAAAACCAATTTACCTTCCTCATCAAGCGAGCATAATCAAACTAATGGAACTATCTGCTGCCCAATCGCCTTCTTAAGGCAAGACGTGTGAAATACATTGTGAATCCTACTATCTATCGGGAGCTTGAGCTCGTAAGCCACCTCACCAACCCTCCTAGAAATGTGATAGGGACCATAAAATCGGGGCTTAAGCTTTTCTGACCCACTCTTCAAAGAACTCTACCTATACGGTTGAAGACGTAGGTAGACCATATCCCCTGACTCAAAGCTCGGCTATGTCCGATGTCGATCAGCGTACATCTTTTGCTGACTCTGTGCCCTCTGAATGTTCTCCCTAAGAGATCTAAGAATAACCTGATGATCCTGTAACCAATCTATCGCAATCAGTGCCCTGTTGTCCTGTAGAGCCAAGTCTATAAATGATAGAGGTTCGCTGCCATAGAGAGCTCAAAACGGTAACATGTCAATAGTCGTGTGATAGGTGCAGTTGTAGCAAAACTCCCCCAAATACAACCATTTAACCCATGCCCTCTGTTGTCCCGCTACATAATTTTGGAGATAACCTTCCACCCATTTGTTCACAATCTTCGTCTGACCATCTGTCTGTGGGTGGTAACTGGTGTTGAGAGTCAACTCAGTGCCTGCCAGTCTGAATAACTCTTGCCAAAAGGTGCTGAGAAACTTACTATCTTTGTCGCTTACAATGGTCTTGGGGAGACCATGCAATCTGAAAATCTCTCGGAAGAAAAGCTTAGCTAACTGCAAAGCTAACCAATCAACTGCGATAGCAAAGAAGTGGGCGAATTTAGTAAGTCTGTCCACCACCACAAAGATGCTATCCCTACCCTGCACTCTCGGCAACCCTATAATAAAATCCATCGAAATACCCTCCCATCTCTAAACTGGAACAGGAAAGGGCTGCAATAAGCCAGCAGGATGCTCGTGCTCGGACTTGTTCTGCTGACAAATCTAGCACTCTCTGACATGCTAAAGGACATCATCCTTGAGGCCCTTCCATGAGAACCTCTCCCTGACCTGCCTATAAGTTTTAAAAAAACCCGGATGTCCTATTGTTGGCGCATCATGAACAACATTCAACACCTTAGCCTTAAGTTTGGAGCCTGGTACTAGGTAGATCCTATCCTTATAGAAAATAATATCATCGATTACCTTGTACCAGTTGTCCTAGAGCTGACCATCCAAAATCTGACAAGCTTGAGTATTTTTTGAATACTCAACCACCAAATGAGATTTCCAATCTGCAGAGATCTCTAATAAAGCATAGCAAGCTGCTACTAGAGGTCTCCTAGAAAGTTCATCAGCCACAATGTTATTTTTCCCTTTGACATACTCAATGTCGAAGTCATATGCCTGGATTTTATTGACCCACTATTGTTGTCTTTCATTCAACTCTTTCTATTCCAAGAAGTAGTGCAGGCTATTGTGGTTTGTCTTAACTGTAAACTTGCCACCCACTAGATACTGTCTGAATTTAGCCAGGGCGTGCATAATGGCAAGCATCTCCTTGTCATAAGTAGAATACAGTCTCTCATTGTCCTTAAGCTTCCTGCTCTCGTATGCTATGGGGTGTTTGTCCTGCATCAACACTACACCAATCCCATTCCTTGAAGCATCGCACTTTAGAACAAAGGGACGAGAGAAATCCGAGAGCGCTAGAACCGGGCAAGTACTCATGACTGTCTTAAGCCTATCAAAGACTACCTCTACCTCATCTGTCCACTTGAAAGCCCCTTTCCGAGTAAGATCGGTGAGGGGGACTGCTGTCTTAGAGAATCCCTTCACGAACCTCTTGTAATAAGAACATAGTCCAAGGAAACCCCTCAAATCTGACACATTCCTCGGTGGTGGCCAATCAAGAATTGCCTGAATTTTCTCCTAGTGAACCTTAACTTTGTCTACCCCTATCACGTGTCCCAGGTAGAGAATCTCAGTCAATCCAAACTCACACTTGGATTCTTTCGCAAACAGAGACTACTCCCCCATAATGCTAAGAATCCCATCCAAGTGTTGTAAGTGCTCCTCCCATGTCTTGCTGAAGATCAGAATGTCGTCAAAGAATACCAAGACACTTTTGCGCAACTGCTTTTTGAATATATGGTTCATGCATGATTGAAAAGTAGCAGGTGCATTAGTGAGCCCAAATGGCATCACTAGAAACTCATAGTGCTTGTAGTGACATCTGAACGATGTCTTATGAACATCCTCCTCACGGACCCGTATCTGATGGTATCTAGATCGAAGATCTATCTTCGAAAAATATACTGCCCCATGTAGCTCATCTAATAACTCATCAATCCGGGGAATGGGATACATATTCTTAATGGTTCTCTTATTGAGTGCATGGTAATCAATGCACATACGAAGAGTACCATCCTTCTTTCCCAGAACTACTAAAGAAGCAAAGGGGCTGGAACTAGGCCTAATGTGCCCCATGTCTAGAAGTTCCTTTATCGTCTTCTCTATTTCTTCCTTATAGTGTTTGGGGTGACGCTAAGGAGTAGTGATCACGGGCTTGGCACCCTCCTCCATCTCAATGATGTGCTCAAAACCTGCGTCTGGAGGTATACTTGGAGGGATGTCCTCAAAAACCCATTTGTGCTTATCAAGCACAGTCTAGATGTCAATGTGAACCTGCTGCCATGAATCTGGTGTGGGTTTAGAGGATATGAAACATTGGGCTGCCCACTCCATATCACTATGCCTCATGATGGTCTCCATCCTGTGAACCGATACTAACTTGGGCCCACCATCTAGCATGGCCTTGAGAACAATTTGTTGATCACCTTGCATAAACTCTAACTGTTTCAACTTGTGATCAATAGTGTATCTTTCTATGGTTTGTAGCCATTGCATACCCAAAATGGCGTCAAGACTATCCAAATCAATGACATAAAAATTAGACTCTAGAAGATAATCCCCAAAGTGAATCGGGAGTCCGTAGATCTTCCCTGTACAGCTCAACAAGTCTCCTCTGGCAACCTTAACCTCAAACTCGGGAATGCCATCTACCTGTAATCTCCTCCTGGAAACCATACCTATGCTAATAAAGTTGAGTGCCACTTGTATCCAATAGCAAAATGATTCGATGTCCTCTAACCACTCCCTTCAAGTGAAAGGGGTGACATGTGGGTATCCCTGAAAGAGATGCTAAAGTAACAGGGAGCTGCTCATGGGGGGCCTTCCCCTTCTTTTCTTTTGTCGGTTGCTCTTCCCGAGCCTCCTCATCGCTGTCCTCAACATCACTGCCCTCATGTTGTTCACGTTCACCATCGGAAGCCACCTCAATGTAATGTATCTTGCCTTTCCCAAGGCACCTGTGGTCTGGAGTCCAAGGCTCTCTACATGTGAAGCATAATTTCCTCCTCAACTCATTTCTTGTCTCAAAATCCAATCTTGGGGGCATACTCTTATTCTGATTTTTGTTCTTTTGAAATGAACAGGATCCCTTAAATGTTTTCTTAGGTGGCTGCAATATAGAAGAAGGTGAATCCAAGTCATGTGCTAATTTATTAGCATCATCCAAAGTGTTTGGCTTGAGGACTCTAACCAACCCTCTGAATCTATCATGTAGGCCCTCAATAAACAACATCACTTTCCTCTTCTCAGACATATCCGGAACCATGATGGAAATCCTCTGAAACTCATCAATATAGTGGTCCAAGGATCCACTCTGTCTCAACTGGGCTAACTCCCTGTAATAAACCTCTATGTCCTTCCTATCAAAACAGGTAATCAATTTTGTGTTGAAAGTCTCATAAGAAGTAATAAGCCCATGATCCTAGGTGACAAGGCCATGATGCCACCAGTCATATACGGCTCCCTCTAAATGCATTGTGGCAAATTTAATTGCCTCCGTTTTTGACATGGGTTTGAGGGTCAAGAAGGTGTCTAGCTTGTGAATCCAAGCTCTCGCGGATGTCTTACCGCTACCATCAAATGTAGGGAGGGTTAATTTGTTCATTGCATGTTTTAAATCCCTGTTCTAACTCTTGGGTCTCCTATCCTGCTGAAACCTGCCAAATTCTCTCTTCTGAGCCATATATTGGGGAAAGGTTAAATCATCTTTGACATTATCCGATAGCATATTCCACTCATCATGCATGGTCATCACATTCTCTGGAAGAATGCCCGTTGTCTCAGGCTGTGCTACCTCTTCCCCTACATTATTCTCTGCGAAGATAGGCATAAGGGGTCTATTTGAACTACGCATGGGGGCTCTAGCTGCCCTCGGCGATCCTGCTACACTGCCTCCACCACTGTGGTGGCTCTGGGGTCTCCTGGGTGCTACTGCTAATTGCTAGATAACCCCAGTAAGCTGCTGTAAAACATCAGCAATATGATCATGCTCTTCGCGTATGGCCCTCAATGTTTCCCTAGCCTCTCTCTGTGTATCATCAGCCATATTTGTACCTCGTGTATCCTGTTCAAAAACAATCTCCTTGTCTTCTTCAGTATGACTGTTTTCTATATCAACCTGTACTGAAGATTTTGTATGTTCCTGTTCAGCTCTGTTATGTTTAAAACTGTATGGTTTGTGCCTGCTATGCACCTGCTCAACATCGCTACTGCTATACCATCCTGTTAACCTGAAAGTCTAGCCCACTAGGATGGCAAGATCAAGGCTCTGATACCACTATAATATCCCCGATGGATATTACCCTCTAATTTTCATCCAAATGATCTCAGAAGTTTATTTGTTTAACATGCACTCAAATAGCGGTTGTTGCTTGATAGAACACAAAAAGAAACATACAGAGATTCGATTGATGCATTACTTAATCACTGGATATCCAGTTCAATTAAACACTACACAATATATTTCATCTATTTATTGTTAATATCAAAGGATAGAAAATAACAATATTGCAAAGTAGTTTATGGCAGTTATATACGATTTGTCCAACTACAGGGTCCAGTTGCCAAACGAGTGCTGATTGGCCTATCCTACGAAGTCCTCAAGCCACGCCCAAGACAATGCCCAGCCTTGGTGAATGTAACCACAGCCGACGGTTTTATATGATGGTACGCGGTGACTTCAAATGCCTCCTCCCATCTGTAATCAGCAGCCACATTACTTAGGCTCGGCTTCCACACCAATACTAGTTGCGTGACCTCTGATGTCAATTGCTACTGCCCACGCGAAACTTCACTGTGATTCGAGCATGTCTAACGCGACCCAGTAACTCCCCTTTTGCTACTATTGTGTCTAACACCAGTCGCGGTATACTCCAAACAATGCCTCCTTGCTGATATTTACTATTAACACAACCTTCTAACACCAGTTGTGATATACATAGAATGACTTCTTGTTGATAATCACGGTTAGAACAAACTCCAGCCCATGTCGATCTCCAACAATAATCAGGCGTATGCAGTGAAACGAGAATCGTCAAAATCGCCAGTTTGGCGATTCGATTCAAGGCAGATGATTTTTTATGACTCGTGAATCTTCTCGGCCGATTTTTTGGCATGAATTGCCTAAACCGTTGATTCATACAAAAAATCACATCGAGAAATCGAACATGAATCGGCCACACGACTTGGCATTTTGTTAAGTCAAAAACATAAAAATAACATATTTTTTTTAGGTTTCTTTTTGCCTTTTCGTTTTGTTTTAACCCTAAAGGGTCTTCTAATTGCTTAGTATGAGTAGAAGAGGGGAAAAGTGGAGGAGAAGAAGAGAAAAGCAAAACCACAAGTTTGCAACCAGCAAGAAGGAAGAGCACCAAAGAGAACATAAATCCATTTGGGGAGGCCATAAGATTGGATTGGGAGCATTATGGAGTCAATAGCAACACTCCTCAACTCATTTGCAAGAGATAAGTGTTGATATTTTTTGTATGTTAGTGTATTGTTCATTTTTTGTTAAATTTTTTTAGTTTTCATTTGCAAATCTTGAATGTTTTCAGTTTTACTAAATTGCAAAGTAGGCTTTGTTGTTTTGTTTATTAGTTTAAATTTCGAAACATAGACGTTTTACTTGAATTTTCTTATTGCAGCAATCTTAATTTTCTTTTTCCACAATGGGTAAAAAAGACGAGTGTTGGAAATATACTGAAGACTTTCCTGGAAGAACAAAAATTCAAACAAAATGTGTGTTTTGTAAAGACATAAATTCTGGTGGCATTTATAGATTCAAATTCCACATTGCTGGCATACCTGGACATGATATTACAGTTTGCACTAAACAAACAGCTAAGACAAACGCACTTGTTTAGTGGCATTAGAAAAATTTGAACAAGAGAAAATAAATAAGAAAAGGCAACTAGAAGAGATAAGGGCTATTGGCTCCCATGCTCCCACAGCCGCATCTACATCTACATCTGCATCAGAGTCTACATCTGTAAAGTCCCCTCCTTGCTAGGACCTTAAAACCGCTTAACTTCTTACTTGGAATTTTGTCAAACACTTGTCATGCAATGTATATATGCTGCTCCTATGAAATTTCAGAATAACAAACATACATCCAACCACTTCTATTCACTTAAGAAAAATGTAGAAAGATACCATGATCATTGTGCCATATATATATATCATCAAATTATGACAAAGAAGTACATTTCCAGCCAATAGCTTTTTATCAATTACAATTCTTTTCCAATACAACTACTAAACCCTTCTTATTTAATATTGGCAATCAATAACTTTTACAATACTAAAATGCACAAGTGCTGAAACTACAAATTCACCTTCAGCTGAAACTTATATTCTTAGTTACAATGCAAGATAAGACCGAGAATGATAGAACCTGATTGGCTGAGAGCAGTAGATGAACTGCGGATGATGTTGCAACCAATTTGATCATCCAAATGCCTTCCAACTGAAAATCTATCTCTTCCCAAAAAAAACGTCTCTAGCTGACACTTGCGATTTTTCTAGAAAATAAATGTGAGTGTTTTGAGGGCTCAAAACACCCCAAACTTGATCGCCATACTCCTAGAAATCCAATGCACTTGGTCCCAAGCAAATCCGGCTAGGTATGAGGAAGATACGAACAAAAATGTGCTTCCTAGGTCTGTCCTGAAAACTCTGATTCTTATGTCAGACTTGCAGATGATCATGACCAGCATCCAAATACCTCTTCTCCTTCAAGATTGATGCCCTGTAATGAAGCTCCTCGGTACAAACCCTCGCTGAAATGTAGATGTCCTCAGAATAGGCTTATGCCTCAATGATGCCCTAGTGAAGTGACTGAAATATCACCTCCACAAATGCAACCCTTCAAGAGATATTTCACTCCCTCAATTATGCAATCAATTGGGAGATTCCATTCCCAATGACAAGCTGAAAATCTGCAAACCCAATAGCTCCACAAATGCTCATAGAGAGAATAGCAATAGCAATAATAACTTGGATGTCCAAAATGAGAGACCATGAGGTCTATTTATTCTTTTCCATTGGCTTCCACTAGAAGTCACTTAAAACTTCTAGAAACATCCCAAATGTTCTATTAAAATATTTGCACTTTATGAAATATTACTTTTTAATAAAAAGTGCAACTCAACAACAAATTATAACAAATGGCCCCGATAAAGTAATATAACAATAAAACATAATAAAGAGCCATTCCCCCAACCACATATAAAGTCATCTAATCTCCAAATAGTCGCAAAAAATGGCTCCCTCTGCAACACCATTAGCCTACGAGAGCCCGTAATAGGCTAATCCTCGAAAAAAGTCCATGTCACTAAGAAGGGGACATGACAGCATCTGTAGGTTGTGTTGGAGAGGGTTCTTCCAGGCCTCTTTTTCGTCCTAGTGCTGGTGCTGGTGCTAGTGCTAATGCTAGTGCTAGTGCTAGTCGTTCTTATTCTCATATTGAGTCTAGCGGCCTATTGCAGCCTAGAGTGCGGAAGAACAGATTGGATAGTTACTTTGTGCCCTACACTACTCCTGGCTCACAACCCACGCTTGAGGGCATGGGTTTGAACAAAGAGATTCATAATGCTGCCAGAAAAGAAATTTGCAAATTTTGGTACTTTTGTAGCTAGGTAATTGATTCTTTTTTATTGGTTTTCTTTAAGTTTAAAGTTAAATTTTAATTATATCATTATGATTTGTCATCTAAATTTCTAATCATAATCTATTTGTGATAGGGCTCCTTATTGGCAAAACATGGTAGATGCAGTTGCTATTT
The DNA here is from genome assembly GCA_027943335.1 of Chamaecyparis obtusa. Lineage (NCBI taxonomy): Eukaryota > Viridiplantae > Streptophyta > Pinopsida > Cupressales > Cupressaceae > Chamaecyparis > Chamaecyparis obtusa. Next base: position 123,661 of record BSBK01003715.1, read on the forward strand.
GTGGTTCGGGCTTTAAAGCCCCAACTGAGGCTGAGTTGAGTGGATACCTCTTAAGATGAAATGGTTGAGGATATGAGGGTGGAGCTTGAGGACCACCGAAAGGAGTGGATCGAAAAGGGTTGCACCATCATGACTGATGATTGGACGGATAGGAGGAATAGAACACTCCTCAATTTTCTTGTTTCCTGTGGAGGTGATTGATCATTCTACAATCTACTTTCCTACATGCATTGTGAATCGTGATTGAATAATTTAAATTTTGATTTGTTGATTGCTAATTTGTTGATGATCCATGATAATTCATTGTTTTGTAGGATATACCATGTTCCTCAAATCAATTGATGCTTCCGCTCATATAAAAAATGCCACATACTTATGTGAGGTTATTGAGGAAGTCATAGCAGAGGTGGGGGAAGAAAATGTGGTGCAAGAGGTAACGGATAATGCAGCAAGTTATGTTGCTGCAGGTAAACTTTTAACTTTTCAAGTTTTAAAAATAAATTTATTTGAACTTTTCTTATTCTAAGTTTCCTAACATGTTTAAATTTCTAATTAATTTAAAATTGTTGTAGGTAAACTTTTGATGGAGAGGCACCCCACCATATTTTGGTCTCCTTGTGCGACACATTGCCTTGACCTCATGTTGGAGGAAATTGGCAAGCTTGAGTGGATCAAATCATGCGTAGAAAGGGCCAAGAATATATGCAAGTTTATCTACAATCATGCATTCGTCCTTAGCACAATAAGGGAGTACACAGGAGGCAAGGAGTTAGCTCGTCCAAGCATCATGAAGTTTGCCTTGAATTTCATCACACTACAGTCCTTGTTGACATCAAGGGATGATTTGAGGAGAATGTTTGTTGGGCGGGAGTGGACTACATCCTCCTATGCTACGACCACTGCAGGGGTAGATGTGGCGAATTGCATCTTTGATGAGGATGGTTTTTGGAAACCTACTAAAGAAATCCTTGAGGTAAATTTCTTACAATTTAACATTTAGTATTTAGTATTTAATATTTATTATTTAATTGTTTAAAACTTTAATGATTTAGTTTTACTTTTAGTTTTATATTTAAGTTTTGACTCAAATGTTTTTTTTACATTATATGCGGGTCACTAAGCCCCTCGTATCTCTCCTACAAATTGTTGATGGGGAGAAGCCCTCTATGGGCTACATATATGAGGGCATGGATAGGGCCAAGGAGGCCATTAGAGCCCAGTATGCAGGAGTGCAGGAGAAGTATGCCCCTATTTGGGAGATCATTGATAGGAGATGGCAGAATCAACTCCATCGACCCATCCATGTTGTAGCTTATTATCTGAATCCAGCATTTCATTTCCGTCCTGACTTCAAGGCGGATGAGGAGGTTGTCACCAGCCTATATACAGTGATCCAGAGGTTGAGTAGTGATGAGGATAGTTTAGCTGCAACCATTGAGCTAAACAAATTCAATAATAAAGAAGAACCAATGTTCTCTAGCAAGATGGCCATAAATACTTGGACAGCACTACAGCCAGGTAAAAATAATATATTCTTGAATCTTAAGATTATGGCTTATAAGTTGTGCATTTTAATTTTTTATTTTGTAATTTTAATGTTGTAATTTTGTAATTGAGACTAATTGTTTTTGTTTTCCCTTATTTCAAATAGATGGTGGCAAATGTTTGGGCCCACAACCCCAAAACTTCTTAAAATCGCCATCCGTATTCTGAGTCAGCCAAGCAGTGCTTCTGGATGTGAGCGCAATTGGTCCATGTTCGAGCATATCCACTTGAAGAGGAGAAATAGGTTGTCTGTGCAGAGGTTGAATGATCTTGTCTTTGTTCACTACAACCTCCATCTTAAGATCAGACAAATTTTGGGCGCTGACTCCTCTCCGATCATTCTGGAGGAGATTGATCCAGAATCGGAGTGGCTCACTGAGGCTGTGGATCCAGTCTTCACTAAGGAAGACCATGAGTGGTTTGACCAGGTAGATAGAGAGGCTGAGGCTATGGCCATGGCAGAGGAGGCGGCTAGAGCACGTTCAGACACTGGCAGTCGCACATGCACGGACACAGGCCCTAGTGATGTTGTTCGTGAGCCCATCTTACATGCGGGGGCTATGGCTCAACAGTCCTCTAGGACCTACCTTAGATGCCTTTGTAGAAGGCAGACAGGATACTCTGAGGCTGAGGTTGAGGTTGCGGCCGAGCTTGAGGATGATGATGAGGCTTGAGCTAGAGCCTTGTTTTTTCATTTTGTTTACACTTTACAGATACTGATAGATATACGTTTCATGGATCTTCATCTTACATACATTCTATGATTTGACTCATTATGATTCTATGATTTCTATTTACTTCAAAGTTCAGCTACAATTTACATTTTACGTGTAACGTATGTGATGGATTTATCATTTATGTTCCTTGTTTATGTATGTTAGCTTCTAATTGATGATGTTATAGTGTGTTTAAGTTATATTCAATAAAGGGTGCATGAAATATGTTTTAAATTGTTAAAATCTCTAAATATCAAGGGTTTTTTAAATTTGCCAATTCATGGCCAATTCGATTCCGATTCATGGCTGATTCACGATTCGATTCGGCCTTGCCGATTCCGATTCTCGTTACTTTGGTCGTATGTATCCAAGGAGAACGCTACACGCAGCTACCTTGGAGTTCTGATAACGCCCGACTATGCAGTCGTGTGTGTCCACCAAAAAACTGAAGAGCACACGATTATATTGAGAGGGGGGGGGGTGAATCAGTATAATAACCTTCTTAAATTTTAAATGCTTTTAATCAAAGATAACTTCAATTACTCAAATAAACAATTATGCACATGACCACAATATTTACGTGGAAACCCAATATGGGAGAAAACCACAAAATAATTTGCTTTTATATAATATTGTTCTTTTACAATGTTTTGTAGGCACCAACCTACTAGAGGCTCCAACCCCTATGTTTATGAGCATCGACTCACTGGAAGCACCAACTCCCACACTTTGCAGGCACCGACCTACTGGAAGCACCAACTCCCCCACTTCGCAGGCACCAACCTACTGGAAGCACCAACTCCCCCTGACTGGATTCTGAGCACCAACTCACTGTTTTCAAACTTTTCTTCCACCTTGACAATGTTGCTATCTTCAACTGATGATGGACATTACAATCTCGTCATACAAGTCTGTCCTTAATTTCTTCATATAATATCGCCTTGAATGTACTTATACCTTTTTCACATCTGCACTTTTATTCCTTTATATCTGCACCTATTATATCTCTGTTTGTTTTTATCATTATCTTTAAATCTGTATATGCATAATAAATATATCAGATTAAAATCTGAATATATAATCATTTAATTCCCCTTTTTTCATATTCACTGCTCTTTTTATTTTCTTTTATTTGCTGACTTCTTCTCACTTCTTTTCTCCTTATTACATTGCTGACTTCATCTTATTTCAAAATAATGGACTGAATATATATATTCAATTATTCAAGATGAAACATTATGTCTCTCATAAGACATGACCCTTTATATATGAAAAGGTGTCTTTTCATTTGAAATATTATTAACTTAAACTAAATTAATTTCTTTTATAAAATATTATTAATTTTTTTAATAAGTTAATATCTCCTTTTCTTAATCATACAAAAAGACTTTGACGGCAGACTTCAACCTTTTTTTTTAAAACCCCCTTATATATATCTTCACTATGCCAATATCGCTGGTGGTAACAAATTCCACTTAGTAATGCCCTTAAATCTTTGGGGCACCTGGACAAATCCAAACTGGTGTCCTGTGTGCGGGTCCATAAAAACATAACATTTCGCAAAGTGCCTGGCATTTATTAACGTACATGTCGCAGTCCAGGGTAAGAATAAACTTTGATAGCAAACCTTCATCGCATGAAAACTTTTATCAACGTGCTATGGTCTGGAATTTTGATATACCCGCAAATCATTTTTATCGAACATCTTTCACATATTTTTATCGAACATCCTTTACGTGACATATCGTATACACATTCGTTCTTGAGCTTTTCTGTACGTAGTTTGATGATTGACGACATCCATCCAGGCATTGATGACAATTTTTTATCAATCGCTACTGTCCCTCTCTTTTCAGCAGTTACTCCTACCCTTATCATCAATAGCATCTGAATTAATCATGGCTTCCAGCATTCGTATGACTGCAACATAGATGCATTTTGGTCGAAAATCATTGGCAATAAAACATTAAGAAGAATATCCTGAGCTTTGATCATTCTAACTTTGCCACAGTCCACATCTACAGTCATTTCTTTCTTCTATTATAAGATCTTCAGTTGTATATACCTTTTCGTTGTATGTAAATATATGGATAGCCAACAGCACAATAAGAGGTATATTTGGAAAATACCTTTGTTTATGGTTAAATGCTCATGCTTTCACCATTTTTCAAATAGTTATTATTTGAGAGATCGCTGTTCTGTATACTGTTCTGAATCTTGTACATCGCTGTTTATCAAGACGTATATGTTCATAACGTATATGCTGTTCATACGTATTATATACAGATATAAATATCTGTTCATAATCTTTGTATGCATATGTTAGTATGCTCTCTGTAGTCTTCATTGTCGTCTCTATTTGCTGTCAGTATTGAAACCTTCGATATATATTAACTACTCAAACTTTTGACAAGATCGTTGCAACGTAGTTCATCATTATTTTCACAAAGACTAATTTGTGAATTGTTTCTTTGTAGAAGATCGACTGTGTTATCAAACCTGTGTTTATTATCAATGCATGAAAATATGATGCGATCACAACTCCATTAACTTTCAACACCGAAGACACCTGTATGTATTTTTGCTTATATAATTAAGTAACGATATAAATCTTAACCACAGGTTTCATTCCTCATCAGCAAACAAAGATGTCATCAGATAGCGCATGATCTTTGTCTCAAAACAATTTGGTTTTGCCCTTTTTACATATCCATGCTATCGTGGACATTATAGTAATCTCACTTGTGCTGACGTGGATGTATTCTCATACTGTTCATATGTTGTGAACGTTTTCTCCAAATGCTTGACTCACATAAACAAACCAATCGCTGAATGAAATCTTTAGATGCAATACACACACTGTCTTCAATGCTGCATTCTTTCGTTTAGTGCTGTGACCTCCTTGACTGTCATTATCATGCCATATAATATCATCATCTGAATCATTAGCTTGAGTGATCATTATCATTATGCTGATTATTGCTGGAAAGAATATGCAACTACATATACAGATTTATGATATTTTGAAGGCTTATTCAGTGATCATTCTATTATCCTTTGATCACTCAAGCTTGGGACTTTGGATGCTTCATCTATTCTGGGCTTTCTTTATCAAGTCTGAAGATTAACAGGTCTGCAACATTATTATGTCTGATTTGTACTGCTAAACTGTTGTATGAAATTTGAAACACATCTATTGTTATCAGTGCCTTATCTTATCTTATGTCATATTACTTAGTCCATGTATATATATATTATTTCCAATTCATACATACGTATACGTTTCTGCTTTCATCAAACATCTCTGTTATATATGCTCTGTTATATATGTCATTCTCTGGTATGCTGAATATATGCTTCTGATTTTGACATCAATGACAATATGTTCATCAAAAACATCCCGAGCAACCAGTTCAATGTCACCCGATATGTATTAAGGAAATGGCGGATGCAGCAACTCGACAGTCCACGGTTTATCAGAAGGTGTGTAGACCAGTATGCAAACGCAGTCACAACTGTAGTATGAAGACCCCTTAAAACACATGGAATGCGCAGTTCCTTCACCAACACATCTACCGCAAATGCAAATTCAATTTCGACGCCCAGCAATAAGATCGAACTGATATAATCAAAATCTGGAATGATACCTATCTTCCTGCTTGCTAAGTTTGATTAAAAACACTAGTGCAATAACACTTCTTATACTTACGCATTAAAAATCCAATGTGAAATCTGAATGAATCCACTATTATCGAGATGCTGGGGCTACGTCCAACTTCTCAGTTTTTTCTCAAGGGGTTTCGTCCTCAAGAAAATAAAACCAGTCTTCACTAAACAATCTTCAGGATAACACATCCAAGAGTGAACTGACTCACTTATTTTTGCATTTCATATTTCATCAGTACCTTTTCTTGGCTCGAATCTGTAAAAGTTTATTTTGAGACTTCTGGGGTTGTTCTCTCAAGCGCATAGAGAGCCTAATAATGCAAACATTGTAACGCAGCTCTCTCTTTCTTTTTGAAAAGCCCTTCCATGAGGGTTTGGAGAGCTTCTTTTCTCTTGTTTGTATTCACTTTCTTGAGCTTGAGCCTGCAAATATCGTGACTGCCGAGAGCTAGCATCTATTTTATGCTTCTTCCTTGTGGGTATTGATGGACATCTGGCTGTTATGTTAACTTTGCTTACCTGATCTCTGTGATTTTCCAACTTTCTAGGAAAACACATACTTCTGTTAGGATGATTACTCGCTGGCTTGTATTTTCTTTGAGGTGAAAATTGTTCACTGTGTTTTGCTAAGCATTCAGGTTGTCTGGAAATGGCATTTTTCATTGTGAGACTCTTGGAACATCTTTGACAAGCTATTAAGAATCCATGAATTGTCCCATCCATCATTTTTAAAACAGGCTTCTCATTAAAGTTCTTCAAATCCCTTTTGATCATAAAATTGAAAATTTATGCATGGTATTGTCTATACATAATATGAAACATCCTGTATCTTTATTGGAAGAGATAACTGGCATGCTATCTTGTTGCTTGATCATAAGATAGTCAACATCCTTTCCCAACCGGAATTTAGAATGAAATAAGTTAACTTGGTCACCACTGTCCCTGAGGACAAGTGCCTCACCTTCATGTGTATCATTAAAATCAACCTCCTCAAGCAGCTTTAAACTGATTTCAAGAACAACTCCCTGCTTAACAGAAAAGAAAAAAAAGTTCTTCAATCTGTAATTTCAAGATCTGCTAGCGACTACTGGGATACGTATTATTGAAGAAACTTCAATGTATGTCTCTATGGGTTTGTTGATTATAGTGGGCTTCCCTTCAGCATTGTTCTGAGTAATTAAACTTGCTATTACTCCTGCCCCTGATAACACTATTTCGTATTATTTGCAAATAGTTCTTGACTGCACCTTGCATTTTCTCCTATATTTCCAACTGCCATTATGATAGTATCTTCATGAGCACTGAAATCATTGGTACCTTTATATTGTGCTTGTCATGAAAAATTCTATACTATTACCTTAAAATATTTCTGTTGATTTTTGGATATGTTGTAGCTGTTCTATTTCAAGAACAATTATCACTGCCTATATATTGCTGCTCTTAAAGTCTGTCTTTTTCTTTTTTGAATTTTCTGGCCACTTCACATGTTTATGAGTATCTTCTCATACATTTTGCTGCTTGCTTCCCTTAATGAAGTCTCCATGATCTGCACTTTATTGTTACTTCATGTCAGCAAGCTCTTGAGTGAATGCTCTTTGCATCTATGTTGGCTTGATGGATATGCATTGATTCCAAGCACTTGTTTCTTCATACCTGTAACATGAATACTTTCCTATAGCTGATTATTGCCCCCTTCTGAGGTTGCTGCCAAGTCCAGATTATTTGCTTTGAATGCACAGTTCACTGTCTTATGATATTGTGATAAACTTGCCCCTTGCATCTATCCTGTAGCAGCATGCCTTTCTGTAACAGCAACTATACTTATTTATTGATTGTCATTGTATTCTGTTAATTTGCTATCATATAGCACACAGCTCCTGTGATATCTGATTTGATTATCTTATGTTGTATACCACTGTTTAAGAAACCGAAATAGTAACCTTTTGTGCTTTATATGATAGAAATAACATCTAATTGATTTGCATTCTGTAAACTTGACTTTATTTCCACTCTTTGTCCTTGAGATTATTTGCACTTCGTTGCATCATTCATGTTTGATTAAATTGAAAACATAAGATTGATACTTCATATCTGTAACTTGTCTCTCAATGGCATGTCAGGCTCGAACCCGTGTGGAAGCCACATTTGCGTCCACATGCCATTGATAGACAACTATGGCTGCACAAGAAACAAACATGTTAGGAATAAAACTGTACATTTTGGCTTTGAATCATGTATATGTGTATGGGCAGGTGTAGGTGAGATAGGACTTGTCATTGCTTAGGTCCTTTGGATCTAACATCTCTTTTTTTGCAATTTTTTAGGACTCCTGGCAGCGAGGACATGGAAAGCAAGGCAGCGAGGACACAACACACCATACCAGTGAACCTCAACCAGTCATTCAGGCAATGGCTGGCCCCTTTCACCTATATCTATTTTTTTTGTTTCACATATGTATATATATCGTTTAAATTCAAAATGTATGAATTTATTCCTAGCTAGTTTCACGGCTTGTGTGAAGCATTAATACAAACTTTGATGAATGAAAATCACATTTTCGGAAAAGATACGCAAAGTGTTATTTTTCTGTTATAATCTTTTTTTCATTAAATGTAATAAATCAACTCATGAAGCAATTCAAAGTTATACATTTGACTGAAACACAAAAGCAACAAAAACTAAGAAGTACCTTATTCGATCTGAAACACAAAGGCTCCATCAAATCGAGCCTGTAGGTGAAAATTTGATAACAGTTACCATGTCGTCCTTATGGTTTGGTTTTTCTTTGTGTTGTACAGTTCTTAACCCATTTTTCTACCTTCCAATCAGTGTAGAGTTCGTTTATTCCCTTCAAATTGCTTCTTCCTTACTTTTGTGGACTTTCACCATACGGTCCTTTAATTCATTGCTTTGTATGGTCTTTTGTGTGGACATTGGTCTCTTTTTTTCCATCAATTCCCTACTCCTTAATGTCGTACAGTGTTTTTATCCTCTTCTACACTAGTCTTGAGCTCAACATGTCGTACAGTCCTTCTCCCTCGAATGTCGTGTTGGTTCCCAAAACCGATGGATTGAAACCCTTTAAATCTCACCAACTCGATGATAGGATATTCAACTGGTCGTGCCCAACTTGACGGAACCAAGTGATATTATCTCGGTTCCCTGCACTTCTGGCTCTGCAAGGCCAAGGCGGGTGCACCTATTCCTGAATTGACACACTCAAACCCAGGATGTTTATAGCAAAATAATATAACTTTTCGACGCAATGAAAGGATCCTGAATTGCAAATTGATAGGAAACTTTCGACTTTACACAACGATTATATATTGCTTAACAACGCTATTCTATAACGTTTGAAATTCTGTATTGCAAAAATAAACAATTATGTGATTATATGAATAATTTTAAATAAATTTGTAATTATAAATGAATATAATATATTTATTAATAGCAAGATATAAACAATTGCCAGCATATAAATAACTACGTTAAAACAACAAATAAAGACCAGTGTCTCATTTAATTGGGCAAACTGAATCTATATTCAAAAATTGAACATACAACTTTATAAAATTTTAATAAATTTAAACTATAAATAAAATAGTAATTCAGATGCGACAGATTAATATATTAATGCAATTTTAAAATAATCCAGGATGCACTTTAACTCCTTTACGGAGACAAACCAGACGTAAATAAAAGAACAAATAAATATGTCACAATATTTACGTTTATTAATTTTAAAATACAATATTAATCTAATCCACTTATCTGAAAAATAAAATATTTATAGAAATTATTAAAATACTAATAAAGGACACAACTGAAGAATAAAATAAACAACTCTAGTCTGCACAAATAAATTAAAATTTTCTTACAGATTATGCTTGAAAACAAAATTAAATCGGGGACGCTCCTGGGATGATCAACCCGATAAATCTGTATCAACGCTCAGCAAAAAATATATGTTGCCTCTCAGACAAATTTACAAGCTTTGTTCAAAGTTTATATCTTTGCTAAGAAATAAAAATATTATATATCAATGCTCTTTTCAATTTTTTCACGGGCTGTGTTCGTCTCCCCTGTTCGTTTTTACAATCTTATATTTATATTAAAAGGAAAAGGCATGCGGTTGCTTTCCCAAGCACCGCACCTTTTCATAACAACTAATTAACATTTGGTGGTTTGTAATAGAACTTTACTTAAGGAAATGTATCGAATGCTTTATCACAGACATGAGACACCTTTCATGAATGAAACAGGCAGATGTAGCATTCTTGAAGCATCGTGTCTCTTCACATACTTGTCCGATAACTCCATGCATCTGCGCGTGTTTATCAATGAGACAAATGGCATAATTAAAACAACCTACTTATTTATTTAAACTTCCGCTCCCATCTTTTTTCATTTGGATGCACATTTTCTTGTTTCGTGCAGACTCCTCCTCGCATACGTCTTGAGTATCTGAAGACATCCATCTAGTTTATGAAAAGCCCGATACATTTCAAATTTTATCGGTGCTTCTAGATCTTAATTGCAGTTGCCTGTGCTTCAATCTAGCGCCCGATATTTAACCATAAATATTTGTCGGGTCCATATGCGTTTGCAAATGTTTCAACTATTGGAGACAGCTGTTTCAATACAGTCTTCCTCTGTTGGCGGCATTATATATGAAAAGGTCCTGACGTTATCATCTGCTTGGTACGTATGGTGTGTGAGCGTATTGAGATAGTCTGGCGGAAGAAGATGGTCGTGTAGTCAAGGCAAGGCACCTATATATAATGGTTGCCAGGATGGATATAGTCTCCTATAACTTCAACGTCCTCAATGACTCTTCTCACAATCGTGCCTCCCTCTTGCGCACATCTTTATTTCCATACTGGTCATTATTTTCCGTATACATCTTTAGATGGTTCAGTTTTGAGTCACATAGTCAATCTTCTCTCTGTCCGATCATTTCATGCGTAGTCTTTGTGAAATGTTACAGCTCTTGCAACATTCCCTTTTGTTTTGCATGACTCCCTGCAAAAACATAGAGTTACTAGAGATACGAAAAATCAAGCTATCAATTGATAATAAGCGATGTAATTTCTCTAAGCTTCAAATAAATGGAGTGCAACTATCTTGGCGTGATTTCTGTTATTGCCATTTATTTTATAACCAACGTTGCTGTCATCTTCCTGAATGCGTCTGTCACTCAACATTGTGAATGGTGGAACACAGATAACATCGAAAAGGTCACTGCTCGGACATGATAAGGTGGTGCATAGGATGAACTGATCCTTGTACCTTAGATATTGGTTCTAAATTCTTGGAAATATTCCTCATATCTGCAGGTAAAAATACAATCTTCTAGAAATTCATATAAAAATGAAAAGCATTCTTCTTGGCATCCTATAAAGCTAATATATATATTAGTTGTGTTCACTTTATTACTGAAACCATTAGGAACTGCGAATGCAATTATATTTACAACCTTCAAAAGATCTGTGATGAATTCGGGCTCTGAAAAACAGGATGCATTAACAACTCGTCATAGCACAGAATAATTAAATCATAAATATTATTACCATCTACAGTAGGGAAATTTACTTAGTATGAAAGCTTAATTCTTAAGGAAAAAGATTAACAAATTTTAAAACGTAGAAAAGGGATAAATAAAATGGTGATCAAATGGATGCCCTGATTTTTTAAAATCAGGGCTCCATCATGTCGTACGAGATTGCAATGGTGCGGTGTGTTGTTTTTTTTGTGCGGCTATCTTTCTTTCTTTTTTTTGGCATACGGTGATTACCGTACGGTTTATATCTTGCCATGCGTTGAACCACTATACGATAAGTTCTCTTTGTTTTTTCAATTTTTTTTCCATTTTCTTTTTTTTTAGATTAATTACATACCTTGGTCATCTGTCTAAACTAGATCGTCCCTTCATCTTCTTTCGTGGTTCAACTTCAAAACTTTCATGGCCTACGGAACCTCCTAACCATCCAAAGTCCATAGCTTTATTGCTCTGTTCTCTTTGAATTCACGAATTCTATAAGGGCCCAATCATCTCACCTTGAACTTACCTAGTTTTATCACATTGTGCCCATTATATTTCAACACCAACTGACTTGGATTGAACCTCATCCATCTAATGTTCTTATCATGCTAGAGTTTATGACATTGTTGGGCTGCCTCGGTGGCCCACTGATCCATCATCCTTCAGTCGTCTTGCTTATTTAATGCGTACAACCCCTCCCTTAGGCTTTCCATATCGCTCAACCGATTCTCCACCGCTATCCACAGACTTGGTACCATGAATTTGGCTGGTACAATTGCTTCTTGGTCGTACATCAATTGGAAATGTGTTTGGCCTATAGTGACCTTGTATGTTGTTCTATAGGCCCATAACACGAACAAAAGCTTCTCCTCCCAATCCTCCTGCTCAACACCACATGATTTATATATCATTGATACCAGTATTTTATTCGTGGCTTCTGCTTGTCCGTTTGCTCATGGGTAATAAGGGCTCAACGAGTGAAAGATCTTGAACTCAATTGTCAACAGTTTGACCACATGGTTCACGAAGTGCCCACCTCGATCACTATTCAATTGGATTGGAATTTCGTACTGAGTGAGGATTTTCTTTTTATGAACCTAGTTGTACTCAAAGATGAGTTGTCCGGTAGGGCTTGTGCTTCAGCCCACTTCATCACCACAACAATATACCGACACCTATGTACACGACTGACCTTCAGTGACCCCATAAAGTCTAGTCCCTATCACTCAAACAGCTCCTATGCATGGGAAGGGTTTAGGGGCATAAAATCCCTCTTCAATGGTTTCCCCGCCCTCTGGCAAGTGTTGCACCCCATGACCCATTCTCGAGCATCATTCTACATTGTAAGCTACCACAAGCCTATAACAACACCTTCCGAGTTGTGGTGTCTGGTCCCATGTGGCCTCTGGCGAGTCCCTCGTGTGTCTCTCTCAGAACATGTGGAACCTCTTCTTCCATGAAGCATCTCTTCAAGACTTGGTCAAGTCCCATCTTATAGAGAAACCCCTTGATCAACTGGAATGTCCTTATGAGGACCAACTTTCTGCGTTCTCCTAGTGGCATGTCCCTCAGAAAATGTGAGGGTGAGAGATACTCCCTGATGCTAGTGTCCCATGAGGGTAGTGCAGCTATGTGAAAGAGATGAGCATCAGGAAAGTCGCCGTTCACTCCCACTGGCAGCTCCTTGGACTTAATCCTTGACAACTGGTTGGCAATTACATGGCTTCATCCCGATCGTACAATAATTGTGAAAGTAAACTCTTGAAGTAGGAGGAGCCACCTTCTAACCATCCCTTGAATAATAGGTTTGTTCACCGGGTACATAAGCGCCTGGTGGTCCACATAAAATGTGAATGGAGTCGCTAGTAGGTAATGATGGAACTTATGCATGGCATAGACCATCCCGAGAGCTTCCCTCTTTGTCGTGCTATAATTTTTCTCTATCCTGGATAATAATCTACTTGCAAAGTAGATCGGATGATCGATCCCATGTTCCCCCACCTGTGCCAACGTGGCATCAATAGCATAATTGGAGGCATCCACATGGACGTGGAATTCTTTATCCCAGTTCAAGTATGCCAAGATAGGTGCAACCACCAGTCTTGTCTTTAATTCTTCAAAGGCTTCTCCTTGTGCAGCCTCCTAGGTGTATGGCTCACCCTTCCGTGTCAGCTTGTCCAGAGGGTAGGAGATCTTTGTGAAGTTCTTTATGAACCTCCGATAATACTTGATGTGTCTAAGGAAGGACTTGACTCCTGTCACATAGGTTGGGTGTTCCATTTCAATAATTACCCTTACCTTATTCAGATTTGTCTTCCATACAACCTTACACAAAATGTTTCCAAGCAACATCCCTTGAGGCACCATGAACCTACATTTCTTTAGATTCAATGCCAATTGGGCTCTTTGACATCATTCCATACATTCCCGTAGGGCTACCAGGTGAGTTTCGTGTTCATTATAGATGGACCAATCATCAAAAAATGCCTTAAAATTTCCCACAAACATCTTATCAAAAATGTGCTAGATGATCCTTTGAAAAGTTGTTGGAGCGTTGCACAACTCGAACGACATCCTATTGTAGGAATACACACCATCCTCAACTACAAATGTAATTTTCAGCTTGTCTCCTTTTGCAATCAAGATCTGGTTGTATCCCAAAAAGCCGTCCATAAAAGAATACATATTGTGCCTTGCAACCTCTTCAAGGACACTGTCCGTGAAGAGTATCGAGAATGGGTCCTTGATGGTGACCACATTCAGACACCTGAAGTCCACACATATGCAGATCCAATTCGTATCCTTCTTCAATGAGATCACAATAAGTGAGACCCACTCGTTGGTCTGTGCCCAGAATATAATGCTCGCTTTGAGCATCCGCTCAATCTCCTCGTTCACCTTCACTGCATAGTTCTTGTTCATCCAGTGTGGTCTCTTCTGCACTGGTTGAGCTCCGGATACAAGTGGAATACGATGCATGCATAGTTCAAGGGGCACCCCTTTCAAATCTTTGTAGGTCCATGCAAAGATGTCCTTATACTCCATAAAAAAATTGAAGGTTGCAACCTTTAGCACTGAGTTCCAATTGTCCCCCACCAATATGTTCTTCAGGTTAGCTTCATCTCCCAAGTTTGTCTCCTTTAGCTTGGGCTCCTTGTATCGTATGGGTTTATCGTTGTCAAACTGATGTGCGGGAGTCTCATTGACTCGGGCCTCCCCTTCGTTATATTCCCCATACTCACAAGGAAACGTGTCCTCCCCTAACTCCTCTTCAATCTGCAACATGTTACATGACAGGGTGGAATAACTCGTAATCCTCCATTTGCCAATGGAAGAGCCCATTCATGGAATCTACATCATCTTCAGAGCAACGTTCTAATTCCAAAACACCCTCCTCATTCAGCTCCATTTGTCATCTTCCTTCATCCATTCCCATAGGCTCTTCTTCTGACTCTGATCCTGAGGAGGTTGCCAACTCCTCGCTCAACAACTATGTTATCAAGTCGATGATAAATTTTCCCCCTCTGTTCTCCATGGATAGTGTGTTGCTCTTTGAGTTATGATTCACTTTAGCATGAATGAGCCACCCCCTGCCGAGGATAGCATCGTAGCCCTTCTTTTTCAATGGAATTACTACAAAGTCAAGAATGAAGGGTTGTGTACCGATCATTACCTATTGTGCCATTAAAGTCCCAATTGGCTTGATGTGGTGTTGGTCCGTGCCCACCAAATTGAGCGTTGATGGCCACAATGTCAGCTTTCCCAACTTCTTCCAAGTCTCCTTAGGCAACACATTCACCCCCAATCCTCCATCGACAATGGTGTCGGTCAGGATGGATCCCAAGATACCCATTTGTACCACCATGATGTATCGTCCACTGTTTACCGCCAGTAGCATGGCGTCTGTCGAAGGGTTGACTGGGACTTCCGTGTGGTTTTCCATACAAGTAGGTACATTTAAGGTGCTCATGATGGCCGCCCTTAGCTGCAACATAGTTTCCAGGAGATCTTTGATTTTCACTCACCGGCACTTCCATCTGCAACACTTGTCTCATGATATTATGTTCAGATTCCGTACGTAGCAAAGTGCTAGTAGTGTCATGTGTTTCTCTTCGCTTTTCCATCATCTCCTTCTCAATGTTGGCCTTTGCTTCTCGTAATCTCTCCTTTTTAGTATGAGGATCTGGGTATTTGGCTTTCTTCGCCTAGGCCCTTGTGAGTGCCAACACCCCCTGCTCGCCTGACCCGTCGATATTCAACAGGTTCAGTACCAACTTCGAGCAATTGGTGTCGTCATGGTCGTTGGGACCACACCATCTGCAAAGGTGTTGGGGACTCTCCTTCTGACAGTCTCGAGCAAAGTGGCCCCATTGGTACAGGCACGACATTGAATCATCGGTCGGGCATTGGCATCATACTATATGCAGATTTTGTTGTTGTTATTACTATTACTATTGTTATTATTTCTTTTGTTGCCCCTTCGGTTATTTCGGTAGCCACCAGACAATGCGGTTGTATTGGCCAATTGTTGTAAGGTGGTCGCGGCAGCGGTCGTCAATGGTTGCTCTTGTGTGAAGAGCACTTGTGCACTTTGGGTCTTCATGTTGTATGGGCACTCCTTGGTGGAGTGTCCCTTCACCTGACAAATGTTGTAGAAGACCTTTTTGGGGCACATGCCTTTTGTGTGGCCCTCCTCTTTGCAATCCGTGCACCATAAATCCCCTTTAGTCTTGTTGTTGCTCCCCTTCATAGATTTAGATTCTTTCATCATCCGGTGCATATCCTTTTGCAATGCCTGCACCTTGTTGTCTTCTTCGTTGCTTCTACTCCCTTCAAAGGAGTCATCATCATCAGGCTTGTGCTTTTTCCACAATGCCTTGCTCTTGCTTCCAATATCCATGGCATGGTTGCATGTGTTGTCAGGATAATTGTATGTACGGGTTATTATGTTAGTAAAGTATTATGTTACTCTCAGTCGTTAGTGACCAAGAGGTTAGATAGTTACGTCACGACGTTTCGGTCGTGGCCCTTCGGATACTTTATATACCCTCTCGAAGGTTGGACAAGGGAGATATTATGGTATGATGGATTATGATGTAAATGTACTTGCCAGTCTGGAATGATTAATGAAAGTATTTATTATTCTATGATATATTCTGTGTTTATTATATTTCCTGTACTATGTCTGTGCAATACTAAGTTTACCTCAGCGGGTAAACAGTATGCATCTTCGTATGACATGAGGGGATGACTTTCATTGTCTTTCTCAAGGAGGATTTCAATCCCTCCATGAACCTGGGTTTCTTTAGTCCGTCAGCCAGTTGGTTCTCCATTTTTCCTAGTAACTCCTTGAGTCACCGTTTGTAAGTCCGCGCGCTTTCATGCTTGCCTTGCTTCGTGCTATAGATCTCTGTGACAATCTCATTGTCGTCACGAAGCAGTTTGAATTCTGCCTAGAATAGCTTCTTTAAGTTGACCCATGAGGCTACCTTGGTTTTGTCTACTTTGGAAAACCAAATGATTGCCACCTTGCATTGTGTGGCTAAAAATTGTGTCACCCACTCATCCTGATCAATCTGCCCATTGGCCGGCCAAATTGTTTCACATGTTCTGCAGTGTCATACGGGGTCCTCTGTTTCGTCCCCCGTAAACTTCAGCAACTTTTGTTTGTTTTCCATTGCGGTGTTCTTCTATGACCCACTCTTTGTACCGCCTTAAGTATTAGGTCCGTTTTGTGTACTGCTTTGAGTATTAGGTCCGATTGAAATTGCCCCCAAGTCCGGTGCACTCAACTCAAATAGATCATTTTGACTACGACTCCCCTGTGTCCTTCCGACACCTTTGGCCTCGCTTGTAACCTCTACGGGTTTGTCCTCTTCAAGGTGCTCCGCACTTTGTGTTCTTCCATCCTCTGATCCCCTTGACTCCCTTCAATACAGGGTTTCTGGTTCTACCCCTCAACAATCTCTACTTCCTTGCAGTGTAAGAGTCAAATGTCCCAACCAATGTCGAGTATTTTCAATTGGTTCAAATACCTCGTTACCTTCAATCAATCCACCTTCGACACGGGAACCCCCTTCGAACCTTCATTCCCTTCATACCCTTCAGCACAAGCACCTACTTCGACACTTCCTTGGTTCCCTTTGAGTATCCCTTCTTCTCCTTCAGGTAGTCCTTCAGTAATTTCCCGTAGTCGTCGTCTCCTCTCTGCTTGTTCCTCCAACCTTAGTGCTTTTTGGATGGCCTCAGACTCATCTTCTTGCCCCTTTGGAATACAATTTATATCCTTGTTCAATGTCAGCGGCATCAATTACCACCTTCGTAGGGGTTGAGAGTGTGTTATCATCGACGACTCTCATCCCACTCCTCTACCCTTCAAGTTCTTTCCTTGTATTGTTGTAAGATTTGTTGGCGGCGATCTTCTTTGTTTTCTCCTTCTCGAAAGTTATGTAAAGCAATGAAATGTTGTGCCAAAAGCCTTGGTAAGTGGCACATCAAATGGTCCACTGTTGGACTTGCCTCAAGTGAAGTCCACATTGCACTCTCAAAAACTTCTCATTTTGCCTCCCTTCAGATGTAAGTTGCAATGGATGCCTGCAATATGTTCGCACAATCCACCGTCAATGCTCTTTCCCCTTCGAACAATTCTTCTTCGTTACTGTTATTGATGCCTTCTTCACTCACTGGTTGGCTCATTATATGATTCTTACCATGTGATATCCTACTGTCCCCTCAAGTAGTTCATTCCCACATTCGCCTAGGCAACGACACCAAATGTTTGCCCCATGGGGTCTACATTCAGAATAGAATATAATGCATGTAAAACATAACAGTAAGCATATACAATGTATTTGAGAGAACTCAAAACTGCATATTCATTAATCTCATAATCATTACAATATATCCCAAAGACAATAGTATGACCACACCATAGCAACACCCGAAGGTAAGTACAATGCATATATATAAAGACGTGTCAAGTGCCAACCCTTGGCAACCGTCGGCTAACTGCCGACCCCTCAACAACAACCCCTTGACTAACAAATGCTAATTACCCGACAACAATTGACTTACTGATCCCTAAGCAATGCAAGTCCTATTTCATGCAAAGAAATGTCAGTAGGCTAGTGAGCTTAATCTGTAATGGAATTACTTAAAAGGAATCTGCAACTCTGTAAACTTTCTAATCAGCCATCCATGAAAAAGTAATTGGCCAGTAAAACCCAGTACCATGGTAAGAGTGATCAGCTATAATGATATTACTAACTTAGAACCCAACCTTACACATATACATAAGTGGACGAAGTTGAGTCTTGGTTTATGTCTTTGTATGGACGTGCAATCCCAACTATAACTAGATTGATACAACATTTGTCAGAGATGGAATGCAGAAAGAACATGTCCCCAAGCCACTTGTCTTCCTATATTATTGAACATTTGCAACCATTAGAAGATGCGAATATCAAGTTGAATAAGGGTGGGTGGATAGTTGACTGCACATATGTCACACTTAGCAAGAATAATTAAAACCTTTGGCCAAGCTGGCGCAAAGTTTTGCTTGCACCAATTCACTAAAACTAGATACATAACCTAATCAGAGGTTCATACATAGTTAGCAGAGTCTACAGCTGTGTAACCGACTAGAGTTGTGTAGGTATCTAAAGATTCTAAGCCCTGATGACAACTAGACTTAAACCTGTGTCTGTACCCTTGTGCAGGGTAGGGCCACTTCCACAATGAAGATGTGCGAAGGACTGTCAGGCCTGTGGTTAGAGGAAAAGTGCCCTAATGATGCTCTCCCTCAAGTAGAGCAACCCCAAACTTGATTGGAAATCAGAATGAATAAGCAGAACTATGTAGACTCTAAACCCTACTTTAAACTTTTAATTTATTGTCAGCATGTATACATGTGATGGTAACAATGATTATATAGAATCTCTTACCTTTATGTCTTCTTTTCATTTTGTACTTAATGTTTACTTGTCAGATCAAGAAACATTATAGTATATATGCAAAAAAATTGTTTATGCAAATTTCCAGCAAGCATCTCTTTGTTGTAAGTAGCATAAAATTTCCTTTAACTTCTTGTTAGAATGAAAGTTACTGTTACAGATAACATTCTTGTCCAGTAATAATGAGCCCAAACAAAAAAAAAATCTCAACATAAAAAAAGATGAATTAAACATTCTTCTTTCCCTTGGCTTTCTTTTTAGCCTATATACTCCTGTGTTTCAGCAAGTCTCTAACAGATTGGATCCTATATTCAACCAGGTACAATCTGAAAGGAAAGGGTAGATACAATGCACTAGCCTCATTATCACTACCCAAAGAGTCATCTCAACAAATGAAAATGGAGGAAAAGGCAGCAGAAGGCAAGTATTCAGGATCAGTAGTCTCACCTAGGTTCATCTGAACAGGAAAACCATCAGAATTACACTTTGCCTACAACACTATGTCATAGATGCGTACATGCTCGGTTCATGTACTTGTATTTCTCCATTATGTTCAGTTATCTAATAGGATAGTTTGTAAGACAAATGCTAAATATTTGTAAGATATTTGCCATGAACATGAGGTATTCCCATCAACAGTAAGCAAGCCAAAATGGCATAACAACGATGATGTCATCTCACAACATGATTGAATCTTAATAATCATAACTCCTATGCAAATGAGAATTCAAATATAAAATCAATTCAGAATGGACAAATTTCTACAAAAAACAAATTAATCCTATGGTTCTCAATGAAAATGATAATAACTTATATTCAAAGGGTGCTTCCACTGAGATTTTGCATATTCAAATAGAGATATTCATATCATTTTCTTTTCTCTGGATA
Source organism: Chamaecyparis obtusa (assembly GCA_027943335.1). Classification (NCBI taxonomy): domain Eukaryota; kingdom Viridiplantae; phylum Streptophyta; class Pinopsida; order Cupressales; family Cupressaceae; genus Chamaecyparis; species Chamaecyparis obtusa. The sequence continues at coordinate 143,970 of BSBK01003715.1, forward strand.
ACACAATTCCATGCCAGCAACTGTGACAAAATGATAAAACATACTGCCCTCAAGTGTCTCCCAAATGACATCTGACAAGCATTGTCACATTATAGCATCAACTTGAATCACTGGTGCTAAGCTTAATCCAATTCCCTCAACTCAAACTGCACAGACCACAACGTAATTTTAAAATGTTCAAAAACTTCCTTACATCATATGCCAGTTGACTTCCACTAAACTACTAGTCTGTTACCATTTCTGTTTTCTTACTTTCCAAATACAGTTTTATGCCTCAAGTTAATGTGCTTTGTTGCAGAGAGATAATCATTGTCATAGTTTCACAGAGTTTCCTGATGGGGGGATGCAAGGATGTAATGTCCCAAACTACGACACTGTCAATTCCCAATGATTGACATACATTTCTATGCATCTAAATCAAATTAATTTAAGAAAAATAATGAATAATTCATAATACATTTGATAGTTAACATATGTAAATCTCCTTAACTCAACCCATAGGAGGATGGGGATTCCCTTGTCATGGGGCGCTTGATGCCAATCTACAAGTCGCCTCCCTCAAGGCTTCAAGACCCAACCCTATCCCATCTTGGAATTCACCTACCTTGTGCGGACTTACTCTGCCTCTACCTACACAACACCAACCTATCCGCTTAAGGGGATATAGCGAGTGATTACAGACTAGGCTATGTATATATTAATAACTTATAATATATATATACATATACATACATACACACACACACACACACACACACATATATATATATAATTTTGATTTCATTTCATTAATATCAACAAATACATGTGTTGGCAAGTGGCTAACTTATGAGCACATGGATGTTGTCATTATTGGCAACACTTGGCCCTTAGATCATCGCAAGGCATTCTAATTCTATTTTAGTAATCAATGACGTGAAAAATGCCTAAGTCCACAGTCGGTTGCTGGCAGACAGTCTCAGTATTTTAGTCAGCAAGCATGGTACAGACATAGTTAAGCTATGTGAAGTTATATTTGGGTAGAGAGATGTATGAAGGATACTCAGGCAAGATCGCAAACGTATTGGATGTGAGATGATAGAGATACAATCTTCTAAGTGCATGTGAAGACAGGAAACAGTGCAACAGGGCAAGCAAAGAAGTATAAGTCTTGGCCGACTTATGTTATCATATTTATTGTATTGTATTGTATTTGTTAACGGCCCAAAGATATTGTAACGTGGGCAAAGCCGCACAATGTAATTTGTATTTTTTAAATGTCCAAGGACATGATAGAAAGCTGACCCCGGGGATTATACTCTTAATCGGGTATAAGTATGTAATGATATTTTGTATTTGTTAAGAGTAGCAGTGGATGCAAACACAATCAGTGAAGTGCAGGCTGAACAGAAAGTGAGAACAGAGAGTGCATGCTATGCAGAGGTGTAGTTCTCATATATTCATTGTAGTATCTTTGTAATACTGGACTGGAAGTCCTATTTTGTAAAGTGCAGTGTGCACAACTTTTGTATACCCCTAACAGGGTTTATCAATCTTCTAACAAGGATCTGCATATTGTTATACTTAGCTCCTAATAGGGCTAGGGCTCCTAATAGGGTCTCTATATTATAGTGCAGATATTTGTGGGTATCATCCCCACCAGGGTTTTCCCTTAACAAGGTTTCCTCAAAAACAAATAACGGTGTTATGAGTACTCTTGTGTGTGTACTTGTTATGGATTGTTGGAATAACTTTGTTCTTTATTAATTGATTAAGAAAAAGCATAAATTATTGTGATACTAATTCATCCCCCCTCTCAATATCACTTAATCCTAACAACATGTATATATTAGAATTATATATATAAAGATATAGATATAGATATAAGACCATAGAAGAATTTCTTATCCCTAACAGAAATCAGACATAATATTTTGTAAATCAGTATGTAACTCATACGTGCTTACTAGCAATATGAATGATTCCTTTCCTCTTTCCACTTTTCCTTGAAGATTATCAAATATATTTATAATCTCTTCCTCGGATATAATATATATATATATATATATATATATATATATATATATATATATATATTCTCTCAATCCCTTGATGAATGTCCGATATAATTAATCTGATTCTCTGCCCCCGCCTGAATGTTTTGGCAAAGTCTTATATATATTGTTGTGGAATGATGAAGCACCTGATGAAAGACACATCCCCTATCCTTTCATATCCATCGTATCTTTCAATAGAAGTGTTCATGATAATTAGTAAACATACCCATTCCTTATGTTTAGATTTGCATCCTTTCATTAATCAATCAGACTTTAGATCGCATCCTTCCATAATAACAAATATCAATTTCTAATAGTTATTACCTACTAGCAATTGAATTAGCCAATTTGATAATTCCTATCACTGATGGATACTTGTCCGTGGTCGTTGTTCCTTGGCTTTGGGACTCGGTCATTAATCGTATCATTCTTCTGATGCTAAGGGAGTCATTAATTGTAGTTGTAATTGTCGTTTATCATTGGTTATATCCTATGTTCAATTAATCCCAGTAATGTGTAAAATCTCTACGTAACCTTGATTAATCAACTTTTCCACCACATATCCAGCATAACACGTCATCGCCTTTGCTAATAATATTATTCCTTGATAGCCTATTAGTTTTCTTGTGTAAATACAATACCTATTTTTAAATCGATATTACTATGCAAACTTACTTCTTATGCTATCCATCAATGCTCTATTCTCTGGGTAGTCAGTCCTTCGCTGTTGTAGCCTCCATGTGGATTTTTCCTTGCTGAGGTGGCCTTTATTCTTACCTCTTACGTGCTTGTATACTTTTGCAATTTTTGTCTTTTAGAGACTTCACAAAAATTGTGATACTAGGTTGACTCAATTAGGTTTCCAAAATGGGGGACATGACAAAGGACATGAGGGCAGGTTTCGAGGACAGGATGACCAAGGGCCTAGGTTTGGGAATGGCAAGGGGATAGCAGCAAAACGGCAGTGGAGAGACGGTGCTGATATACAAATCAAGGTGAATTGAAATCTAAGGCAAAATCTTCAATATAACAATACTACAAGTGCCCCGTGAAAGGAAAACTAGTTGCCATGAAGTTAATGGTTGCAACCAAAATGTAATGGCATGTGCCATACAGTAAACAACTCGGCCAAGGTGGTGATGTTGTGGGGGGACGCTTCCACCAAGTCACCGCATCCCAGAATCATCCCCGTCACGGAGACATAGGGGCTTTTTTATCACCCTATCAGTTTGTTGTCGGGATAATTGTATGTACGGGTTATTATATTAGTAAAGTATTATGTTACTCTCGGTCGTTAGTGACCGAGAGGTTAGACAGTTACGTCACGACGTTTCGGTCGTGGCCCTTCGGGTACTTTATATACTCTCTCGAAGGTTGGACACGGGAGATATGATTGTATGATCATTACGAGGTAAATGTACTTGCCAGTCCGGAATGGTTAATGGAAGTATTTATTATTCTATGATATATTCTGTGTTCATTATATTTCTTGTACTATGTCTGTGCAATACTAAGTTTACCCCAGCAGGTAAACATCTGGCGCCGTTGCCTAGACGTACTCGGGAAGAGAGTTGAGGGAAGGATTTATGCCCAATGTCTTAAATAAAGATAGAAATAAAAAGGCGCGAGATGACGAAGGGGAAGCCGCACAGAAGGCTTTGATCTCCGCGCAACAGCGTGAACGTCGGTGTAGGCTGAGGCAACTTGCCAAAGACCAGCTTGCCGGAGGGTTGCCCGAAGGGAACCCCGGAAGTGGTACGGAAGGTGCAGGGGCTGACTGGGAATCGTTCATCTCGCCGGAACATCGGAGAGTGCGGAGTAGAGAAGAACTACTCAAAGAAACACGACTTAGACAAGTCTTGCTTCAGGAAGAGTGAGACCAGTTTGAAGACTTGAACCACACGTGGCGTGCGGAGGAAGGGAACTATGAAGGTGAGCGCATTGCCGAAGGCACACGGGGAAGCACAGCCGAAGGCACACGGGAAGGTACGACCGAAGGCACACAGGAAGGTACGACCGAAGACACACAGGACGCGCAGGCGAACCCGCCATTGGAGCCAATGACTCCACACAATACGGTTCCACCCGCTACACAGATACAAGTACCATTAGTAATCGGCCAAGGGAACGTGGGCGCCGGTTCTAGCACAGGCGGTACAGGAGCACAAAATCCACCGCACACGCAACAACCAAAATCAGCCCGACCAACCATGGCGACACATAAGGAAAAGTTGCCAAAATTCCACGATGATGGAAAGGACGATCCAGTACGGCATTGCCGTACGTGTGAAACCATTTGGGCAGCCAATGGGATTACTGACCAGAACGAATGGATGAGGCAGTTCCCTGCCACACTGAGAGGCGTAGCCATTGACTGGTACGCAGATCTGGATAGAACGAACATAACCACATGGGATGACCTGAAGGGGGGATTCAAGAAGGAATTGCGGCTACTACGAGACGATAATGAGATAGTCTCAGAGATTTATAGAATGAAGCAAGGGAAGAGGGAAACCGTACGAACGTATGGTCGCCGGCTAAAGGAATTAGTCGGAAAGATGGAAAGCCAACCGGCTGACGGCCTAAAGAAGAGGTGGTTTGTCGAGGGCCTGAATCCTAAGCTACGACGGAAGATGAAAATTGTGCCTCCGACATCCTACAATGATGCATACAACCGGGCCATGGACCTAGAAAGCGAAGATAAGACGGCCAAAAAGAAGAAGAAAAGATCTTCGTCATCCGAAGACGATACGTCTGAAGAGGAGAGTGGCAGCGACGAGAAGCCGAAGAAGAAAGTCACGGCCCTTCAGAAGGATATGGAACGGATGTTAAAAGATTTTAAGACAATGAAGGGGACAATAAGCAAGGATGATGAACTGTGGTGCACGGATTGTAAGGAGAGCGGCCACACGAAGGGTGCCTGTCCCAAGAAGGCATTCTGTGACATCTGCCAGATTATGAGACATTCTACGAAGGAATGCCCATACAATCTGAAGGCGCGTAACCAGCAAGTGCTCTATACACAGGAGCAGCCTTCCACATCAGATTCAAACAATAACGCATCTTCCGGAGGCTATCGGGGAAACCGAGGAGGCGGAAGAGGGAATAATAATAATTCCACCTGAAGCAGAGTCCAGTACGATGCGAAGGGATGCCCAATGATTCAATGTCGGGCGTGCAACGAGTGGGGTCACTTCGCAAGGGAATGTAGTAATAATGATACCCCTTAAAAGCTATGTCAGTGGTGTGGGCCCGGTAACTATGAAGATGCTGATTGTCCGAAGTCTGGCATAGGGGCCAATCTGATTGATATCGAAGGCAACACATGGATTAAAGAAGCTATACTTGCTCTTACTCGAGGACAAGCGAAGGAAGCCCACTACCCCCATCCCCGAACAGAGAAGCAGAGAATGGCGGAGGCAAGGGAGGAAATAGAAAGGGCGATGAAAGCCCAATGGGGAGAGACACGCGAATCATCCGGACCCTACTGCACAGATGCAGAGAGGAACATTGTATGGCAGATGCTTCAACTGGAGGTGTCTGTCAAGCTGGAGGACCTCCTATACACCATGCCTCAATTGGGGACAGTGCTGTTGGGTACAAAGGTTGATAAACCCAAACCGAAGCACACGGATGCTTCTGTACTGGGAAGCTCGGTGACAAATCTAATGCTACTTGCCGTCAACAATGGCAGACATCCAGCCGTGGTGGAGATGGGCATCCTGGGCACCATCCTAATGGATACTATAGTAGACGGCAGATCCGGGGTAAACGTCCTTTCGGAGGACACATGGAAAAAGCTAGGGAAGCCCACTCTGTGGCCACCTACGTTTAATCTGCTAAGTGCCGACCAGCACGGGATTAAACCCCTCAGCACGTTGATGGCACAACAAGTCATCGTGGGTGCACAACCATTTGTGCCCGACTTTGTGGTCATTCTATTGAAACAAAAAGGGTATGATGCCATACTCGAAAGAGGATGGCTAGTGGCAGCAAAGGCAAACCATAACTGGAAATGGAATACAGTCTCGATGGAGAGCGGAGGCAAGAAATTTACTATTGATCTCCGGACCCAGTTGGTGAGCGAGGAACTTGCCTCTTCCTCGGGATCCGAATCCGAAGGGGAGAATGACCCACGAGACGAAGGCAAAGAGGGGATGGATCCGGATGCCGAAGGCATACTAAAACTCGGAGGATGCTGTTCGGAGGATGACACAGATTCATTAAATGGATTGTTCCATTGGCAACAAGAGGACTATGAGATATTCTCACCCTCCTGTAACGTATTAAGCATTGAAGAAGAAGAGCCAGATCAATATCCTCCAGAGTACGGGGAGTATAAGGAAGGAGAAGCTACAATGGACACCGTACCCGCACATCAGTTTAAAAACAAGGAGGCTATGAAGTACGAAGAACCGACGATGAAACCTTTGAATCTGGGTACAGAGACGGATGAGAGAAATCCGAAAACCATCGCCACGAGAGACGACTGGAATCCTATGTGGAAGACTGTAACCTTCAAACTCTTGATTCTCCTTCTTCTTCTTATGTACGGGCAAGAGGCTGTGGTCCCTATAGAATTTATGGTTCCAAGCCTTTGGATGGCCATTGAAAATGGACTCGGCCACAAGGAAAGCTTGAGGGAACGGCTGCACAATGAGATTAAGCGAGGAACATGTCGGGAAGTCGGCTACGACAGGGCTGTCAAGTTATGGACTCTCGACGAACGGATACATGACGCCATCAACGGGACCAAATTGAAACCTTCCCTGGAGAGGATGGACCAGAGGGGAGGGATAGAGCAACCGAGAGGATGGAAAATGACTCAAGTGGTCATGCAGGCGACCCGAGAGCCATCCGTACGGGCGACCAGAGAAGCCTCCAAACAGGAATTGAAAAACACCCGTATGGCTATGCATGACCGTACGGCAGAGGGGGAAAAAAATTTGGAAAAAAAAAAAAAGCAATAAAGACCGTACGGCCGTACGGCAACTTGGCAAAGTGAAGGAAGCTTTAAAAAGGTATCGTACAGTTTGTAAGTCCAAACCGATGGCCGTACGGCAAACAAAAGGAAGAAACTTCTAAGCGATAAGGAATGGAAATTCAAATATCATAAACCGTACAAGCAAACCACACGGCATTCATTGAGAAGCAGGAGGTAAACCGTACAGTCGTACGGCACTTAAAAGACGTGGGGAACACACTACCATACGGCCCATTCAGTTGTACGGAGTAAGCATGCACCATACGACATCATCAGACCGACTGTAGACCGTACGGTATTCAGGTGGGACCGTACGACATTGCAAGTGTGGGTAGTACAGCATATATATCGTACAATCAGGTCAAAAGGACGTAAACAGAACCACCATACGACAGCAAAAGCATCATAAAAGGGGTTTTATAATTGTCATTTTATAATTGCTACAAGGTATTCGTACGGCAATTTTCATGTGCATGTTTCATATGTAATTAAAGACCGTACGAGCCTGGAGGATGCGTCGAATCCGTACGGCATTAGAGGTGTGAGGAGAATTAGTACGACATTGAAGGCAAGCACTTCATATTTTCATAAACAAGTAATAACGTTTTGGGCAAGCATTTAATAAGCATCCATACGGTGGTCCACAAGGGAATACAAACACAGGCCGTACTAAGGGGAATAACAGTTGGTGAAAGGGAAATCAACAAAAGTACGTAGTTCTAGCATTCCGTACTTCCAGCAAGGACTGGTAGTAGGGAGGAGAAGATTAAAAAAAAAAAAAAATGACGACAAATCAAAACAGTTCAAAATGAGTAACTTATGGTACCGAAGGGAAGGGCATAACGAGGTAGTAAGGAAAACATAAGCGCTTTACAGAAAAGAGTATGGGATCAGAAGAAAATCACAAAATGGTGTGTTCCATAGACTTCTGTGTGGGTTTGAGAGTGCTAAATTGGTCTTGGCGACGGGGGCGCTGCCCCTCGACCCCGCCTTGTACTATGACAGGGAGCGCGCCTGGGGCTCTGCCCCAGGACCCCACGAGGGCGCTGCCCCTTGACCCCTCTGGGGGCGTTGCCCCCTAGACCCCCAGTCGGTTCAGTTATCAGCCCTTGGAGAGTGACCTATTGATGAGATCGGAGCTGCTACAAGCATGGAGTGTCTGCATGCCGGAGGTGAAGAGAGCACTAGAGCAAGTCTTTCAAGAGGGGTACTATGCTTTGAGGCACTTGGAGTAGGTGTTGGCTGGACGTGAGATTGTCTTGGTGGATGCATAGAGAGCTCGGGAGGAGCTGACCACCCAGTTGGAGGCAGTAGAGCAACACTTGGCTCAGCGTACCCAGGAGTTGAAAGCAGAGAAGTTGGCACGGGTGGCTATCAAGGTCAGATTGGCTAGGGAGACAGTATGGTGTTAGCGGAGGCTATAGCTGAATAGTATGTTTTGGAGACAAGTTTGGTGCAGGCACAGGAGGAATGGGATGTGACGGAAAAGACCTACTGGACGCAGCATTGATGGGGAGGGCGGCACTTCATCTTTTCAGGGACACCCCTCTACCCCTTCTCAGTGATTTTCTTCTTCTATGTGGTGTATTTCATCTCCCTGTTGTTGTAAGTCGTCGGAGACGACTTGTTTTTTTGGAAGGATTCTGTTGTCGGGATAATTGTATGTACGGGTTATTATATTAGTAAAGTATTATGTTACTCTGGGTCGTTAGTGACCGAGAGGTTAGACAGTTACATCACGACGTTTCGGTCGTGGCCCTTCGGGTACTTTATATACTCTCTCGGAGGTTGGACATGGGAGATATGATTGTATGATCATTACGAGGTAAATGTACTTGCCAGTCCGAAATGATTAATGGAAGTATTTATTATTCTATGATATATTCTGTGTTCATTATATTTCCTGTACTATGTTTGTGCAATACTAAGTTTACCCCAGCAGGTAAACACAGTTTGTCCTGAATAAAGTTTTGCTCCAATTTCAAAGGGAGTTCCAACAAAAACAGGCATGTTAATTGCAGCCGAAAGGGATTATATACTACCGTATCTATAAGATAAATAATCAACATAAATCTTGGCATCCTTATAGTGTCAAGTAAAATCAGATCTTATCTAACAATCAAACTTAAGATTGCATGAGGTAGCACAAATCTGGAAGAATAACTTCAAAAAGGAGACAAGTGTTAGGAATGGGTTGCATATTTTACATGTTTTACACCCTTGTGGACTATACACTCAACCACAGTTTTATGGAGCCCAGAGCGTCACCTTGTCTCGGGGACTAGGGGGGGCTGCAGCCCCAAATGGTGTGGGGGTGGCAGCCACCAAGAAAAAACAAAAATTAGACCCTTTTTCAAGGCAGGCAGCTGGCCCTTGGTTTTAGGCCAATTATATTGTAAAACCACTTAATGGTTTCCTATAGTAATTGCACTATAAATAAACACACACAAAATAGGACTATTGTGGGCGAAAAGCATATTACAGTAAAGAGTATCTTTGTAGCATGGTTATGCTGTAGAAATTGCTGCAGATTCACAATATACATCTTTTGTGAAGCGCTAAGACACTAATATTGTTTTGTAAGACTTATAGCTGAATAATACATTAGGCATGTACTTAATAGGCTGCGTTTTTTCCTTATTAGGGTGCTATTCCTTTGCTGACCTGTTTAGATCTAGTTTATTTGCATATTCCTGTCATTAAATTAGTTAAAAGTCTGTTGTACTTTCTTTGCATTTGGTATATGAGCCTAACCAACTTGACATATCTGTAGGAGGAATAGGCTATGATATTAATCCTTGTTTGAGTGGGAGGCTTGTTTAGAGATCTTGTTTTCAAGAAACAAAGATGGCAAAAATAAGGATGGTGATTGAAAAGTTCAACAAAACCAACTTTTAGCTTTGGAAGTTCAAGACGAAGGACATGCTCGTAGAGAGAGATTTATGGATTGCAGTTTCTAGAATGAAGCAAAAAGACATGAAAAGAAAAGACCAGGCAAATCTTGACAAAAGGGCAAGGAGCCTTGTTTGGCTTTGTTGTCGGTATATTTTGTATGTAAGGGTGTTGTGTAATAAACTTATGTTAATCTCGGCAGTTAGTACCGAGAGTGTGAACCGTTACGACGTGACGTTTCGGTGGTGTCTCTTCGGAGGTTATATGTACATATTGCTTTGAGTGTGAATGACATGATTTGGTTTTCTGAGTACTTTATGTTTACCGAATTGCAATACTTTCCGGTGTTCATGTTTATCAGTTAATGTGTGTTTATGCAACTATTCTTGTTGACCCGAGAGGGAAAACATCTGGCGCCGTTGCCTAGACATACCCGGATGGCGAGTAGGCATAATGGGCTTACCCGTTAGTGCGATAAACCCAGAAGCCGAGGAAGCCCGTACCGAGTTGTACGACGGAGAGGATAATCTGGCACGTGACTTCCGAATTTTGTTTCAAGTAGCTCTTGAAACTCACGTCCGAAGGGAGGCAACGAACGGAGACGTCCCTGCAGGCGTAGTGTGGGACGCGATTGGGGCGAACCCTGCAGCGAATCGGTTGTTGAACCAACTTCCACGGTTGTTGGCACAAGCAGCACTCGCACGACGTATTCGGCAAGAGGAAATTGACCGAGAGGACCGCCGCCAGGAGATCCTCCGTGCATTCCACGCCCGAGAGCATCTTCGTCGCCGTCGGGAGGAAGGAAATGACAAACAGTAAAGTTGTTGAAGTTTGAAACAAAGGGGAACGGAACACAAAAATTCCATTGTAGTTCAATTGAGAATGTTGTAAAGCAACATGAATTAATAAAAAATAAGTGTTCTTTTTTATTGAGCAATGTGTATAGTTTGTCTTGATGCCCAATAATTTAAATAAAGATCGAAATAAGAAAGTGATAGATGACGAAGGGGAAGCCGCACAGAAGGCTTTGATATCCGCGCAGCAACGTGAACGTCGGTGTAGGCTCAGGCAACTTGCCAAAGACCAGCTTGCCAGAGGGTTGCCCGAAGGGGACCTCGGAAGTGGTACGGAGGGTGCAGAAGCCGAAGAAGAGTTCACTTCTCCGGAACGGAGAGTGCGGAGTCGGGAAGAGTTACTTGAGGAGACACGGGCGAGAAGAGCCTTTCTCCAAGAGGAGAGAGTACGGTTTGAGGTGGGTCTCCGTACACCAAGCGCGGAGAACCAAACCGGCGGAGAGGGTGATACTGCAGAGGGTGGCACGAGCACACCAGCAGACCCTCCGTTGGAACCGAGAACTCCACACGGTACGGTGCCAGGAGAAGGGCAAGTACCACCAGCCCAGCAACTACCGCAAGGACAAGTACCACAAGTCCAGACTACACACAGCACTCAGGGAGGTGTGGGCACGAGTGGTATCGGTGCACCGCCTCCACCGCGGCCAACCATGGCAGTGAATAAGCAGAAGTTACCGAAATTTACGGGGCAATACAAGGAGGATCCAGTTCGGCACTGTCGAACGTGTGAAACGATATGGACTGCACACGGGGTAACTGACGAGAACGAATGGATCCGTCAGTTCCCTGCAACACTGCGAGAGGGTGCCATTGATTGGTACTCGGACGTTGACAAGACAAGGCTCACGACATGGGACGATGTCAAAAAGGCCTTCCAGACAGAGTTCCAATTGTTACGAGATGATAATGAAATATTGGCGGAGATCTACAACACGAAGCAAGCCAAGAATGAGTCTGTCCGTGCGTATGGCCGACGACTCAAAGAACTCATTGGAAAAATGGAGTCGGCCCCAGCGGATGAATTGAAAAAGAGATGGTTCGTGGAGGGACTCAAAACATCCCTCCGAAAGAAAATGAAGATAGTACCGCCTACTTCGTATAGTAATGCATATAACCGAGCAATGGATCTCGAGAGCGAATGTAAGACCTCGAAGAAGACAAGGTCATCTTCTGATGATGATTCAGAGACGGAAAGTAGTGAGGACGGGTTGAGCAAGAAAGTGCTCGCATTGCAAAAAGACCTTGAGAGGATGATGCGAGAACTTAAAGCCGCCAAAGGAAGTGCTAGCAAAGCCGAAGAAGATACAGTGTGGTGTACGGACTGCAAGGAGGCAGGCCACACAAAAGGGTCTTGTCCGAAAAAAGCTTTTTGTGATATCTGCCAAATCGCAGGACATCCCCTTAAAGAATGTCCCTATAACTTGAGGGCAAGAGGCCAACAAGTACTCTATGCACAGGAGCAACCTTCCACGTCTGGTACGGGTGGACAACAGAATGCTGCATCATCTGGCGGATATAAAAATAACCGCCGGGGAGGCCGAGGCAACAATGAGAATAAGCCCCGGATCCAATATGATGCCAAGGGAAGACCCATGATACAATGTCGGAGTTGTAATCAGTGGGGTCACTATGCTCGTGATTGTCAGACGGAGCTCGCGACTCCGCAGAAGTTGTGTCGGTGGTGCGGACCGGGCGACCATGAGGACGCTAATTGTCCGAAGCCCGGCTGTAACATCCTGGAGTTGGAATGTAGAGGTACTGAGAAGGTCCTGACAGTCACCCGTGCCCAAGCCAAAAAGGCCACGTACCCACACCCTCCGACGGAGAAACAGAGGGTACTGCAAGCGAGGGCCGAGATCGAAAAAGAGATACAGGACCGGAAGGAACCTGCCGATGCCGGCACTTCTCACCGAGAATTGGCGGAGCAAAGTATACTATGGCAGATACTGCAAATGGAAATACCCGTGAAGGTCAAGGACCTGTTGGAGACCATGCCACACCTAAAAATAGCTCTATTCCTAGGGCCTAACACGCCACCTACGACGGTGGAACGAACGGAGATCCCAGGCGGCTGTGCAGCCGACCCGATGACGTTATCAATAAACCATGGACGGAACCCGACAGTAGTAGAAATGGGTATCCTGGGTAAAATCCTCACGAACACCATCGTTGACGGAGGGTCGGGCGTCAATGTCCTTCCGGAGGAAACTTGGAAGAGTTTGGGGAAACCGACGCTGTGGCCACCAACCTTCAATCTGTTAGGGGCCGACCAGCACGGTATTAAACCACTCGGTATGCTGATGGCACAGCAGGTGACTATCGGAACCCAGCCTTTCACCTTAGACTTCGTCGTAATCCCTCTCAAGCAAAAGGGGTATGACGCTATATTGGGTAGAGGGTGGTTGGTGACAGCCCGAGCCAATCACAACTGGAAGAAGAACACCCTCGCATTTGAGAAAGGGGGGAGGAAATTTGTGGTAGACCTCGCCACACAAATGGTTGGAGAGGAAATGGCGTCCGACTCAGACTCCGATAGTGGCGGGATGGACGGAGAGGAAGAAACTATGGAACCGAACGATGAAGGGGTACTTGAGATAGAAGGAGATACGGATTCACTAGATGGTCTCTTTCACTGGCAAATGCGTGACTACGAGGTATTTCAGCCATCGTGCAATATACTGGAGATCGGGAATGAGTTCCCTACGGAAGAAAACACAAACGAGTTCCCTCCGGAGTACACAGAATATACAGAGGGGGAAGCCCAGATGAGAGTAAGTCCGGCCCACGTGTTCTCGGAGGGAGAACCTATCCAATACAAAGAGGCAAAACTGGAAACAATAAATCTCGGGGACGAGCAGAATCCCAAGACTATCCTGGTGGGAGATGACTGGGATCCCGTGTTAAAAACGGCAGCCTTCAAAATATTCACAGAGTATAAGGACGTGTTTGCCTGGAATTATAAAGACCTGAAGGGCGTACCTCCGGAGCTCTGCGTGCACCGCATCCCTTTGGTTCCTGGAGCCCAACCTGTGCGGAAGAGGCCGTACAGGATGAACAAAAACTATGCTGCAAGGGTGGAGACCGAGATTGCGCGGATGCTAGACGCGGGGATAATTTTCCGAGTAGACACAAGTGAGTGGGTGTCACCAATCGTGATATCTCAGAAGAAAGAGGCTAACCAAATCCGCATCTGCGTAGACTTTAGGTGTCTCAATGCGGTGACCATTAAGGATCCCTTCCCGATACCCTTCACAGACAGCATACTCGAGGAGGTGGCAGGCCATGAGATCTATTCCTTCATGGACGGGTTTTCAGGATATAACCAGATATACATTGCAGAGGAGGACAAGCTAAAAACCACCTTTGTAGTGGAAGATGGTGTGTACGCTTACAACAGGATGCCCTTCGGCCTGTGTAATGCACCTACAACTTTTCAGAGAATCATCCTGCACATCTTTGACAAGATGTCGAGAGGGAATTTTAAAGCATTTCTGGATGACTGGTCCATTTTCAGTAGCCAAGACAAACACGTTGTAGCACTCGGAGAGTGCATGGAGCGGTGCCGAAAGGCACGTCTGGCACTCAACCCGAAGAAGTGTCGTTTCATGGTACCGCAGGGGAAGCTACTCGGACACATCATTTGTAAGGAAGGGTTGAAGACGGACCCCGACAAGGTCCGGGTGATAATTGAAATGGAGGCTCCCAGTGACGTAATCGGTGTCAAGTCATTCTTGGGCCATATCGGGTACTACCGACGGTTCATAAAGAATTTTTCTCGGATTTCATACCCGATGGATAAACTTATGAAGAAAGGGGAGGCGTTCCTCTGGGCGAAGGAGCAAGGGGAGGCATTCGAGGACTTAAAAATGAGATTGTTGGCAGCCCCCATCTTGGCATTTCCGAACTGGGACAGAGAGTTCCATGTTCATGTGGATGCGTCAAACTACGCCATCGGGGCCACCCTGGCACAAGAAGGCGAACATGGGCTGGATCACCCAATCTATTTTGCAAGTCGGTTACTCTCGAGGGCGGAGAGGAACTACAGCACTACAGAGCGAAAGGCCCTCGGAATGGTCTACTCGGTTCAGAAGTTTCGGCACTACCTATTGGCGACGCCGTTTACTTTCTTCGTGGACCACCAGGCTTTGATGTACCTGGTTAACAAGCCCATCATTCAGGGAAGGGTGAGCAGGTGGTTGCTGCTCCTTCAAGAATTCACCTTCAGAATTGTTGTACGGCCAGGACGTAGTCATGTGATTGCGGACCAATTGTCCAGAATTAAGTCCGGCGAGCCTCCAGTAGGAATAAACGATGACTTTCCAGATACTCACCTGTTTCACATCGCCGTACTACCGAAGTGGTACACAAGTATCGGTGAGTACCTGTCCACGGCTCGATTTCCAGAAGGAATGCTCCCCGGAGAGCGTAGAAAATTGGTTCTGAGGAGCAGAACCTTCCAGCTTATCAATGGACTGCTGTACAAAATGGGTCCAGATCAAATATTGAGGCGTTGCGTAATGGAGGAAGAGGTTCCGAGAGTGTTGAAGGAAGCTCATGAGGGACCTGCCGGAGGGCATATGGGCCCCGACACCATCGCCAGAAAAGTCTTGTTGGTAGGCTTATGGTGGCCGACGGTGTACAACGATGCCAGGGAGTGGGTCGTCGGCTGTGACACATGCCAGCGGGCAGGGAGACCTCTCAAACGAGACTACATGCCACTTAACCCCTCTCATGCACAGGAATTGTTTGAACGGTGGGGACTGGATTTTGTGGGGCCTTTGAAGCCCAGCCGCGCTCGACGCTGTTGGTACATTGTTGTGGCAACAGAGTATCTGACCAAGTGGGTGGAAGCACGAGCACTAACGGATAACTCTGCTCTAAGTACAGCGAAGTTTATTTATGAGCAGATAATAACGCGGTATGGCATTCCACTGCAGTTGACGAGTGATAGAGGTGGACATTTTGTCAACCATGTGATCAAGCTACTGACGACAGAGTTCAAAATTTTTCACACACTCTCGAGCCCGTACTACCCTCGAGCGAATGGTCAGGCAGAGGCGACTAATAAGATCCTGATTGGAGTCATTTACAAATCCTGCGGCGTTGAGGGCGAGGATTGGGAAGAAAGGCTACCCTCGGTACTATGGGCCTATCGAACATCTTACAAGGTGACCACCGGGCAGACACCGTTCCAACTCATGTACGGACAGGAGGCCGTGGTACCGGTAGAATTCATGGTTCCTAGCCTGCGGATTGCAATTGAGAATAAATTGGGAGATATGGAGAGTCTGAGGGAACGACTCTATCTCTTAAATAAGTTGGACGAAAAACGGGCTTTGGCATAATGGGCCACTGAAGCGACGCAGCAACGGAGGAAGGTCTGGCACGATAAGCATATCCGACGAATGCAATTTACACTGGGCCAATTGGTTCTAAAATACAACGGCCGAAATGAAATCAAGCCTGGAAAGTTCAAAGTGAAATGGATAGGCCCTTACAAGGTTCGGGAGGTGGCCGCAAACGGGTCCGTAAAGCTGTGGACCTCGACGGACAGGAAATTCCGGACGCGGTGAACGGCTCGAAATTGAAGGTGTATCACGAACGGCCGATGACATCACTGCGAGGACCAAGTACTTAGAAAAAAAAAATGAAAAAAATAAAAAAAAAAAATTATTAAAAAAAAAAAAAAAGAGGAAAAAAAAAGAAAAAAGAAAAAGAGATAAAATTTTTTTAAAAAAAGCAATATCGTACGGCACCGTACGGATCTATAAAGCATCGTATGACGCCGTACGATAAAAAAAAAAAAGACACGGCGACAGGGAAGTATGGTACCGTACTGAAGCATTATTGTGGTCGATACATTTACAAGTATTGTACGACACCGTACGGAAAAGTGACGACATACAAGCTGAAACAAAAGAAATAAAGGTGTTGTACGGAACCGTACAAGGCGAGGACTGCAAGCAAAGCACCGAACAGTGGATTAGTGTACGGATTGTACTGACCGTACCGCATCCAGACGCAGCACGGGAAGGAGGCATAGTGTACAGTCATCAGATTGCAAAGTATGAGTACCAAGTCATATGGTAGCTGACGCATAACATAAGGGCATTTGTACGGCACGGTTGGAGGAGGTCTGAGGATTCAGTACAGCATTGGGATGTGTTAAGGGAAAGCATGAAGGAAGAAATTCATATGGTATAAAAAAAAAAAAAAAAACGACGACAAAACAAAGCAGCTCATATTGAAGAACGAATGGTACCGAAGGGAAGGGCATGAGCAGGAAGTAAGGGAAACATAAGCGGTTTGCGGAAAAGAGCATGGGAGCAGACGAAATTCACAAAAATAGGGTGTTTCATAGACTTTGAAGGCTCTGCCCCAGGACCCCGCGGGGGCGCTGCCCCTCGACCCCGCTGGGGGCGTTGCCCCCTAGACCCCCAGTCGGTTTAGTTATCAACCCTTGGAGAGTGTGACCAGTTGATGAGACCCGGAGCTGCTACATATTTGCATTGGCTGAAGGAAGTTGATTTGTACTATAAGAGGAGGAATTTTAAAAAAAAAAAAAAAATGGTTAAGACCGTTATTGTTGGACACTGCACAGTAGTATGGGATCACGACAGCAAAGTACTTGGAGACAGAAATTACAGGTTTCAAAACCAGCCAGTAGCAGCAGAGGACCGAGGGTTTCACAGTCTAGAGTCCGCATTGCTGGTAGCATGGATACTGCCAGAAAGCACCGTCCACACGTACAGCAGCCACAAGCACAAAAGGAAGAGATTACTTGGAAGACTGTGACATTCGAGGGTTTGAGTGGAGTGGAGTGCCGAACATGGTGGGATAACACTCCAGACGCACATTTTTTGAAGGGACAGCTTCGAAGAGCAGGAGTACACTGGGCAATTCAGATGCCTTTGCCTTCCATTAGAGAGTATGAGGGACCTCTCCGAGGCATGATTGATACATTCGATCGGGATAGCCGGCGTAGCACTCTGAAGTATTGTGGCATTGAGATACAGATTTCATTTTCTGCCCAGGAGATATCGAGGGTTTTTGGCATACCTGGCATGCACGGGAAGAAAATAGATTTAAAGCCCAGGAAACTGTCCCGCGAAGAAAAGGAAAAGTACATTAAGCTGGTTTCCAGAAACCTGTCTCAGAGTGAGTTGGAGTCATTGGCTGGCGCTTCTTCAAAGAATCGGGGAATCAAGAAATCATTTGTGGCTCTTGGAGAGTGGCGGTGTTTGATGGACATCGTGAAGAGCAGGTTGACCGGGGCTAGTAGGGCCTCCGACATTGCCCTTACACATCTCATTTTCATGAACGGGATCCGTAATGGGACGGTGTACGATTGGGCTTCAGTTATGGCGGAGAGGCTGTATGAGTTCATGACTCTACAGCATCGGACATTTTACATGCCCCATATTGCCATCGGGTTGTTCTTGAATGCTGCCCGAGAGCAGATTCTAGCAGAGAAGCTGAGGCCACAGCCAGTTGATATTGCTACGGGAGAGCCTCTTATCTTTCATTGGCGTCACTTGGATGCTGGCGGAGTACAGACAGGGTCAAAGAGGAAGCGCCAAGTCCTCTCAGAGTCGGAAGGGGAGAATGTGGACAGTGGCCAAGAGGAGTCGAGTGAAGACTTGGAGGAGGAGGAGGAAGGCAGCGAGAGTTTTGCAGTGGGAGACTCTGACACTCTCGATACAGAGGTACCATCTGAAAGTGCATTTGCTCCAACTCCACCGTTTGAGAGTGCACCACCTCTTGTACTATTCACGCCACCAGTACCCTCGGCGACTGTTGCAGCGGGGACCTCTGTACCGTTCGGTACCACATTGGAGGCTGTACCCATGCCACGGTTTGGAGAGCTCCGGCCCCCTGTTGTGCTACACCCGGCGGGTCAAGCTTCCGAGCCACCTACAGCTCAGCCAACCGACCCAGGACAGACTAGCAAAGATGGTGTTGGAGGTTTAGAGCAGGAGCAGACACAGTCGCGAGAGCAGGTTACATTGGATGTTGTTGGTACTGAGGCCATTGTGCGAGTTGGGCCAGGGGTATTGGAGGAGCCGGCTCGAGCGTTGCCGACGGGGGATGAGGACTCTTCAGTGCTGTCATGGTTGGAGCAGTTCACATTACCCCCGATAGCAGTGGCAGCTCCCATTTCACTTTCCCCTGCCAGAGTAGTGTTAGAGAGGCCTTCAGAAGTTATTGACCTGGATGCAGTGATGTCGCCACCAAGAGAAGAGCCAGTAGCCCAGGAGAGAGAGATATCCGAGAGACCAGTTCCTATGGAGGGACAGAGACCGCAAGCTGAGGCTAGTGAGGAGCCACCAGCCCTGCCAGGGTCACGGAGGGCGGTGCCAGCGAGGGAGTCTGCGCAGAAAGTGTTGGAGCAGTACTTGGCGGATGTAGCCGCAGTAGCTGCTGGAGCCCAGCGGGTCATAGCCTCAGCAGAGCTTCAGGCTCAGGAGGGGGTTGCTGAGGAGTTGGAGCGCCTCTTGACCTTTGTGCGGGTTGGCTGTCCACAGGCATTTGCAGAGTGCTTTGAGGCTAGGGGATGGCCTACTCAGGAGTCTCTTACGATGTTGGAGGATTGGGCTCTTAGTGCGACGGTGGGCGAGAGCCGGATTCACGGTCTTATCCGAGAGTTAGAACAGGCCTTTCGAGAGGAGTATTTCACTCTCAGGCGGTTAGAGCATGCTTCCTCAATACATCAGGCTACGGGATTGGCAGCAGAGGCAGCTCGGGAGGAGGCAGCTTCCCGTCTTACAGCTTTGGAGACTGCAGTGGTTCAGGAGAGGGAGTCTTGGGTGGCTGAGCGGAGTACTATGGTGTCGGAGTTGGACACTTTACGGGCTGCATTGGAGACTGAGCGTGCCGAGCGGGCTCTTCTTGAGACTCACCTTGGTTCTGCTTTGGAGACTGTGGATGCGAAGGAGAAGGCAGTGCTCGAGGCAGCTAGCATGGTTCGGACGGCTATGGAGCTTAAGATGAGGGCAGAACAGGCTTTACAGCTTCGGACAA
The DNA here is from genome assembly GCA_027943335.1 of Chamaecyparis obtusa. Classification (NCBI taxonomy): domain Eukaryota; kingdom Viridiplantae; phylum Streptophyta; class Pinopsida; order Cupressales; family Cupressaceae; genus Chamaecyparis; species Chamaecyparis obtusa. Next base: position 163,757 of record BSBK01003715.1, read on the forward strand.
CTCAAGTGTACGAGTTGCGGGCTAAAGTCACTTCCGGCACAGCCACAGCCGCGCCATCATCATCAGGGACGCTTCCTACGCCCCCTCCTGAGTAGTTTGTAGTAGGCTCATTTTTGTCTATGTTATATTTTGTAAAAGTCGTCGGAGCCGACTTGTTTTTTGGGGGGGATGATGTTGTCGGTATATTTTGTATGTACGGGTGTTGTGTAATAAACTTATGTTAATCTCGGCAGTTAGTACCGAGAGTGTGAACCGTTACGACGTGACGTTTCGGTGGTGTCTCTTCGGAGGTTATATGTACACATTGCTTTGAGTGTGAATGACATGATTTGGTTTTCTGAGTACTTTATGTTTACCGAATTGCAATACTTTCCGGTGTTCATGTTTATCAGTTAATGTGTGTTTATGCAACTATTCTTGTTGACCCGAGAGGGAAAACAGGCTTTGTTTTGCAAGTTAGGGCTCCAGAATGTTATTGGAGAGGCCACCTCAAAGAACCAATAAAATAGGTTGGAGAAACAAAACAAAGTCCCCTGTGAACAATTTTTTTATGGAAGAAGCTATATTCTTTGAGGATAAGTGATGGAGACTTTGTGATGGAGCATGTAAATGAATACAGCATTATAGTGAGCCAGGAGGACCAAAGAAGATAAAACCTTCCTACGCTCTTTAAGTTTTTAACTAATTGATGAGATACCCTTGTTATGATAGTCAGTAGTACTATCTTGTTGAAGCTTGATGAGGCAACATGTACACTACCCTCTGAGGAAATAGAGGCAGAAAACATCAAAAACCATCAAATATTATAAGGGCAAGAATAATAGGACATCCAATCGAAGTCCATCAGGAAATCTAAGCCTCCTAGCAAATCTAAGGCCAAGTGATGGAACTGCAAAAAGACCAGCCACATAATGAGGGACTGTAAGGGGAAGAAAGCCAAGGAACCCACTTATGATTCAATCTCAAAACCCTCAAATGAAGGCTGTAATGATGCATTTGTTGCAGCCTTCCCACACATGTGAGAATGCATGGACATTTGACTCTGGAGCATATTTTCACATGAGTCGCCATAGGGAAGTGATTTATTGAGTACAAGAGTTTTGATGGTGGAAAGATCTACTCATGGGAGATTGTTGGTCATGATAATGTCAAGCTAGATTTCAAAGATGGGAAGGACTAAATCCCTTTTTGGTATTTAGCACATCCCTAGTTTGGCAAAGAACCTATTTATTATCTGTGAGCAAGATCAACAGCTCGGGTGTCAATGAAGCCTTCAGAAAAGCTTGCAAGAAGGTGCTTGAAGCCATGGATTTGGCTGAGAGGATTTTTTCTAGTACTGTGTTTCTTTTTTATGGAGGCACCTTTGAGTGCAATAGCTTTGAGGTTACCGATTTTGAGAACTAGAATCTCCCTGGGAAACTATGTTGTGACACAAGTGTATGGGTCACATTGATGAGAAATGCTTAACGTCCTTGAAATGTAAAAATTTGTGTGAGGGGCTAAGCGATTTTTTCCTAGATATTGATTTTGTGAACATTGTATATATGAAAAACAAATCATATCCAGTTTTAGTCAGACTCTACTAGATCTGTAAAGATTTTAGATTTGATTCATAGAAATATTTTTTGTCCTATTGATGTATCTTCACTAAATCCCTGTATCATGTTTCTTTTATTAATGATTCCTCTAGAAAAAAATGGCTGTTCTTCCTTGGGCACAAATCTGAAGTTTCCTTGAGATTAAAGAGCTCAAAGCTCTTGAAGGGAACCAAAGAAAAGAAAAGATCAAGGTTTTGAGGACAAACAATGGTGAAGAGTTTTGTTCTACACAGTTTGACAAGTTTTGCAAGAAGCATGGTATTGCAAGGCATCAACTTCATACACCATTCCAAAAAACGGAACCATAAAAAGAATAAAGACCTTAACAAAGAGAGCTAGGAGTGTGCTCTATAGAGCTAGTTTGGATCAGAAATTATGGGCAGAAGCTATATGGCTTGTTATTTGTTTAACATATCCCCTACGTCAACACTTGTGGACAAAACCCCTAAGTAGTCTTGGATGAGTAAGCCCTTGTTGTGCCATATCAAGGTTTTTAGTTGTGAGGAATATGTGCATTGCCTAAGGAGAAGAGATCCAAGTTGGACTACAATGCTAAAAAGTTTATCTTGATTCAATAAAGTTGGAATGTGCTCTCCAAGAAGATCAGATCTTCTCCTAAACCATTACAACCTGAAGATAAGGATAAAATATTGGTACAAGAGAAGCCAAAGATTGAGGAGACTGCACCTAAGGATGAATTCAGAGGTTCAGTATGGACTTGATGAGGAAGTCTATTCAAAAAGTTCAACGAAAGATAAAGAACCACAACCCCACTCATCCTCTGCTCGCAAATGCATCTAGAAAGTTATAGCCCACCTAATATCCTTTGCATTTTTCCTATCCACTAATAAAGTGCTGCATCCTTAACCTCTACCAGGTATAGGGATATCTGTGGACTAATCTATGGCTTACTTTCAATTTATCTTTTTATACATTAATTGGTTGTTCTTTAGGCTAACACAATTAGGATGCGGGTGTGTGACCTAGTTATGTCTATAAGTAAAGGATGAGCAAATGTCTCCCAAATCATCATATTGCAAAGTATATTTTTATTGTTGTAAGGTTGTGGAGGTTAACCCCTTGAAGTGGCTTGATTATTTATTCACTATTCTATTGTTTTTCAATCATGCTGAAGTAATTTAATTACAAGTGGTATTAGAGTGATTTGGGCCAAAAAAAAAAATTTCATCATATCTTTCAAACTCTTATAAATGTTATATTTTTCAAGAATCTGAAAAAATATGCAAGGAAGCTACGATATGAATGTCATACTTCTAAAATCAATTTTGAGTGAACTATTGAAATGTTGGTGTTTTTCATAAATATTCCTATAGACCACAAATCACAACACTAATCTGAAATCTTTATATTTTTAGAAAGCTCTGAAAGTCTAGTGAGGGCTCTAGTTAGTTCTTTGACTTTATTAATTTAAGGCCAACTTGAGTCCAAAATCATCCAACTAGAGTTGGTCGAAGGGGGAAAACCAAATCTTACTCTATCAAGCCTTAGCGTGACAAGTTTACAAATTTAAGGCCAAGGCAAAATTCAAATATACCAAGAAAAAGTCCTAACAAAGAGAATGTGGATCCAAAAACAAGAATCGTTAAATTTGCAATTAAACTCATCAAATTGACCAGCAATCACTAACACAACCCAATGCAAACCCAAATATTTATCTTTGACTGATACCCATTCGAGGCTACATAAAATGATGGCAAAAGTGGAAATGCATTAGTTTAATGGGAAGTATTCGATCACCTAGATCAACCAAATGACAAACTTTATAGATGCATATCGGATCCAATGTGAAGAGGTGGTAATGGCATCTTTATATGTGGAACCTAAGCAATTCATTTGGTATCAATTGCTCTGTTGATTGTTCTCAAAAGAAGAGTCTCAATGTCGATCATTTTTTATTAAAGAATTATTGTTGCACTATCATGACAACATGGAAGAAAACTACTTTATCCAATTAGAAAAACCATACCAAACAAGAATTGTCAAGGACTATATTCAACAGCTCTAAAATCTATCATCGCAAGAAGAGACAATCAAAGGTGAAACCTTGTATTACTTGTTTCTTTGTGGGCTCAAGGATCACATCCGACAAAAGGTGCACATATTTAATCCATGTTCCATATTGGAAGTTGTCACTATGGCATATAGATTAAAATAAAGGGCACCAATCATCAAAAGACAATCATTCACAAGTATAAGAGATAGGAGCACTCCTGCGTAGTAATTTCCTCAACCTGTCGAACTGAATTCACCACAAATTGACAAGAAGAGAGCAAAAGAGTTATGCTTCGACTATGATAGCAAGTATAGCTAAAGTCGTCAGTGTGGTGCAAGGAAATTATTCTACATTGAAGTTGCCAATGAAGAAGAGAAGAGAAAATACTTGGCTTGGGAGGTTGATAAGGAGAGGGAAGAAGTTAAACACAACCATTTCTTGGCAAACACTTTAAGGCATTTGTGCTCCACAAGCCCTCAAGGTAGTGGATTTTTTGAAAAACTGGGAGGTGATGGTATTAATTGAGTCAACCAGCGCTCACAACTTCATAAATAGTAAATTAATTCTATGCTTGAACTATTTTGTCTACCCAACAATAGGTTTTAAGTCAAAATACAAAGGATGAACTACTCAACTATTCTAAGAAATGTCATAGTTTTAAGCCCTCCATGGGACAATATAGACAGGATAGTCCTAGTTTGCCATTCCCATGGGGAGAAATGACATTGTCTTGGAAGTCCAATGGCTAACTACCTTGGGAACAGTTGGAATGAGTTTCCAAGAGCTTTTCATTTGTTTCCATATAAAGGGAAATAAATTTCAACAACGTGACTTATGTAACATTGCCACTAGTGAGTTCTTGTCAAAAGAAAAAGATTTGAGATGGGAAAAAAAGGTTTGTGGCTCAATTATTTTCAATGGAGACCCAACCACCAAAGAGGTCTACATTTCCAAACCTTACAGGTTAAGGTTACTGTGGAGAAACATTCAATCATCTTTGAAGATATGCCAAATGGACTTCATCCAAAAAAGGAATAATGGTTGCACTATTTAACTACTATCTAGGTGCCAACCACCCAACATTAGAACTTATAAGTATTGAATTATCAATATGTCCAAAAGAGTGAAATTGAGAAGATGGCATAAAAAGATATTGGAAGCAAGCATTATCCATCGTAGTCAAATTGCTTATTACCATAGTCATTGGGAGACTGCATCTCCCCACCGGACACATGTCTCTGAGACCTTGCGCGTACCCAGAAACTTCAAATTTGGGTGGAGACTTCATGTCAAAGTCTCCCGGTGTCTCAAAGTCTCCCACCATGAATTTTGACGTCTCCAGAGGAAAAAGCATATTAAAAAGTAATAAAAACAAAAAAAATATTTGTTTGCAATGTGAGTTTTGACCTATTTGACTCTATATGACACAATATTAAATGAGTAAATGACATTACTATTAGCATTACTATTACTACTATGTGTGTGTGTGTGTATAATTCTGATTTTGTTCTTATATAGAATCTAGATAGATAGATAGATAGATAGATATATGATCATATAAATATTTTTTATCCTTAATAGAATTCAGATATATTACTCTATAAATCATTATTTAACTTACAGCATGATTTGCTGTCACCCAATGCTTGCCGGCAATGTAATATGATTCACTTCCTTTGATGGGCGCCATAATAATCCTCATACTCTGACGACTAACAATTACAATTAATAATCCTCTGATTTCCAATCTATTCTCTTTTATAGTTCCTTTCATGCTCCCCTTTCCATCATTCAAAATAACTTGTTCTTATATCATTATCTTCCAAGAGTCATACTCTTTGGATTTAAGAGTCACATCTTCCCACTTAATCACAGCCTTTTGACTCTTTCAATTACTGTTTTCTTATAGCACTTCAGTTTCCAAATCAGCCCCTTTGATTTACTCACACCAAATCATTCTTAATTGCACCTCCTAATAATTCTCTGACAGAACTTAATCTATTATTGTCATGCCTCATCCAACAGGTATTGATAAGAAGATAGTTAACATCCTTGCCTTGACCAATATTGTTAATCAGTAGTTGTATGTTTGTTGTTTTGCTAATGATCTTGATCTATTGATATCATTAATTGATTGTATTTTCTCTTATTGGATTCTCTCTTAAGTTTGGGCGGCTTCTGCCATTATCTAAATAGTCATCATTCTCAATTATCTTGCTGAGCGGCATTGATCGATGGTAATCTCCCATTGCAGAGACACGACTCTAAGCACTGACGAAACCCCTTAATGTTTATTAACTTAAACATCAACCACTACATCAACGTTTATCAACATAAACATATTGACAACTTTTAATGGAGCCGTAATCAGCTACCATATAGAGTCAGCCATCAGCTATGAGTTTATATCGTTGCATTTCTTTTTATTATTTGTCTTTCAAATGTATAGAATCAGCTATCAGAATCTTAATCTTATCAGTCTGATTCATGCTATGCCAAGAATATAAAGTTAAACTATCAACCATATTTCATACTTGTAACAATAAAGACCATTAATCACGGCAAACATTACATTCTTTGACTACTCTTAAATAATCTTAATACTCCAAGTCACCACAAAGAATGCAACATCGTCACTAAATTATCTTTGATAAAGTTCAATCAGTAATCGTAGAATTGACCATTACACGATTCCTTCTTATTGCCAATCAGTCTATTTGCGGCTAGTTGATGTGTTGGAAGCATAGTCTTTGTTTAATTTATCTTTAACTAAACCCGTTGTCTTTTGTAATTATATTGTATTACAATTTATTAGAATTTATTTTTTTGTTTGTCTGTCTTTACATTTTAATTTTTTTATTATTATTTAATATTTATCATTAAATCCTATTTCAGAAAGGGGACATCACAAAGGGCTAAAGGGTAAAGCCCAAAAACTTGTGGCAAAATGTATGGTGTGCAGCATAGCAAAGGTGGGACAATCCAGACAAGAGATCTATTGCAACCTCTAACTATTCATAATAGCCAGATGTGGGAGGAAGTGTCAAAGAATTTTATCATGTTGTTGTGGATAGACTCACCACATATCCCATTCTTGTTTATAAAAACATCTTTTCAAAGCAAGTATAGTGCAACAACCTTGATCAGTATAGTTCAAAAGTTCCAAAGGACCCCAAACATCATAGTAAGTGATCTTGATCTCATTTTTACTATTAATTTTTAAAGTTATTCTCATGTTTTAATACCTAGCTAGCTCTTAGCTCATTTTATCATCCCCAATCTGATGGCAAACTGAGGCTGGTCAACAAGTGCTTGGAGGGTTATCTTCATTGTTCTGTTTCAAATTAAAAAAAGAGATGAATTCAATAGCTACCACTAGTAGAATGGCAATATAGCACTTCTTTCCATAAGTAATCCAAAATATTTCTTTATCTAGCATTGCATAGGTACCATCCACAATACCTTACCTCATCTTTAATTTTCCAGACAAAGACTTGAGCAACCAAAGAACACATTCAACACCAGAAATATGTACTCTCTAGTCTTAGAGAGAAATTAGCAATGGCGAAAACCTGCATGAAGCAACATGTTAACCAACATTGTTGTGAATACATTTTGACATTAACCCATGGGTGTGGGTTAACCTATGGCTCACTTACCATTTATATTTTAATCCATAAGTTAGTTGTCATTTAGGCTGACTTAATTAGGATGGTGGGGTGTGACCCTACCTATTTATGTTCATTGTTTATATATAAGAATGACCAAGGCTCTCCCAAATCATCATATTGCAAATTGTATTCTTATTGATAGGTTGCAGAGGTTGCCCCTCAAAATACAGATGGAAAGATAATAATGATTATGATAAACAGCTACCTGCAACTGAAATATCTTTTGGGACCGCCTCTGTCAGTATTAAACAATCAACACAATTTCTACTTCACTAAAAATGAATCTTCACAATAAACCACTCTGTTTTAAACTTTTAGGGTATGTGCCTAAAGTAGTCTATTTCAAATGAAAGCCTCATTGTGTTTGTTTTGCTATTTATCGCCAGGTGGCAGTTTGAACTTTGAAGTAAAAGGACTGCTTATTTCCTTCATTTCTTTTCTTGAGATTTTCTGTCCATTTTGCTTCTATATCTAGCATGCTACACAAGTTGGATGTCTCTGCATGAAGCTTTACAAATCGTAACAAAAATAAATGACATTATCAAGGAATATACTATTTGACATCATCAAGGAATATGTTATTACCTTTTCTAATTCCTGTCCACGCATCCTCTCCTCTATATAGAAGAGGTATGTCAACCTTGAGCATAGCATCTGAAGGGACTCTAATGAACGTGATATTAACAATCTCATCAGTTGCTCTATTAATGTGAACCTGCACAATCATAATTTATATATTTATTAGCTACACTCAATAAAAACAAAGGTGAAACATAGATGCTAAATGTTTGAACAGATTTTTTTCAAGTTTCACTTAATCTACAATTGCTTGCAGATTCCTCTATGAGAAAAGAGAGAGTGAATTACACCAAAAAGCATGAGTAACATATACTAATCAGCAGAGTGACATGGAAACCCATATCTAATGCAAGCTAAAATGGGCAGAATCTGAGACTTTTCTCCAAGAGGATGTAAGTCTAATGATCAAAAGAGACACATGTAAGCCAGATAAAGAGATAATGTTAAAATCTACAGATGGAAAAGCAGAATCAACAGAAAAGCTGAGTAAACATGATTAGGAATGATATGGGAAAGATCACAAGGAGTCTTCTAAATACCATGTAATCCACAGACGATAGCACTGCCTGTGTAGAAACTCAAGTAGTTTATCTCCTTTCTTGCAATGACTATGATCTTTTTTCTTTTGAAAGAAATGCATCATGCACTACACCAAAAACCTAAGTAGCTGATGCACTCCCCGGAGCAATGGATGCAGATGCCGACTCGCAGGGAAGTGGATGTTGATGCAGAGGCCATGTGGACGTGCACAGGAAGTGCATCCTAGGGCCCCGGATGCTTGTGGATGCGTGGCAGGCCCCTGTTTGGGGGCCTAAGATGCGCTTCCTGCGCACATCCACAGGGCCTCCACAAGCATCCAGGGGCTTCCGCGCCTATAGACGTTAATTTTGACATTAATTTGAAAAAAAACAACTTGAAGCACCATAAAACATGTGCTTTATAACATTTTTTTATCTTTTTTTTGCCCTAAACCCTAAAACGGCCCTAATAGAGGCCATTCAATCTTTCTTCATCTCATTTTGTTTGCAGCTAGGCTCTCTTCTCATTTGGTCTCCATTTTGACATTTTGAAGGCAAGGTGATTATTTTCGAAGAGGATCGTTCGTGAGGTGTCAAATAGCTTCCACAAAGGAGATCTAAGTGTCTAAGGTAAGCATTTGATCCCATTCTTGAGTCCTTTAATGAATGTTTTTGAGATTTTGATGAATTTTTTCAAGTTTGGGAAGAAATTTTTCAAGTTTTTTTAATTTTTTTTTAAAGAAATAAAGAAACAAGTTTAGCTATCTATTTTAATATTTTTGCATCTTTTTTTGCACTTGTATGCTTGATGTTCATAGTTTTTTTCTAATTTAAATTTATCTAATTTCTTATAATAGCAAGAAATTAGATTGTATTGTGCAAGAATGGCTGCCAGCGGTAGTTAGAGTTTAGTGGGAGGGCAAGGAGCCAATAGATTCAAAATTGATGTAGGATCTCCTTTATGGAGACATACACATGAATATCACAGGTTTCAGGAGGTGGCTCATATATTTGGAAGTGTAATATATGTGATAGTAAAAAACCATTCAATAGCTTATATTCTTGGGTCAAACTTCATTTTATGGGCCCTTCTAGTAAAGGAATGGGAATATGCAAAGGCAAAGATGGGAAGAGGATGTCTAATGCACAAATAGAAGGATATATAAAAGAACAAGAAGAGGCTGATAAATTGGTTAGAAGATCAAAACAAACTTCTTATCAACCTCCATCCGGAAAGAAAAAAATGCAATTCCCCACTGAACCAATTGTATCCTCCAAACATCCATTCCTGCAAGTACCTGCACCGAAAGAGGAAGAGGAAGAAGTAGAAATTACTGCCCACAAAAGAGGTCCATTGGACACATCATTTAAAATGGAGGCAAGAGAGCTTGTTGATCAAGCCATTGCACGTTGCCTCTATGCCAACGGTCTTCCTTTCAACTTGGTGAGATCACCATATTGGAAGGAGATGGTGGCAGCCATCAATAAAGCACTGTCTAATTACACAAGTCCTGGGTATGAAAAGGTGCATACCATCCTATTGCAAAAAGAGAGGGCTTTTATAGAGAGATCTCTTCAACCAATTAGAAATTCTTAGAAAACTTTGGGTGTTTCTAGTGTTTCCGATGGATGGAAAGATACAAGAAACCGTCCATTGATTAATGTGATTGCAATGTCCCCCAAAGGGCCAATGTTTTTGAAGGCAATTGATTGTGAAGGGGAAGTGAAAGATGCACAATTCATTTCCAGATTTCTCATTGAGGCCATAGAGATGATGGGTAGTGAGAATGTGGTGCAGGTAATCACGGACAATGCAAAAAATTGTAGGGGTGCGGGTGCTTTGGTTGAGGGCAGATATGACCACAATTTTTGGACACCATCCACCGTACACTCCCTAAAATTGGTGGTGAAGCAAATGAACACCCAAATAGATTGGGTTCACCAAATATACCAAGAGGGGGAGGAGATCCAAATGTTTGTGATGAACCACCAAATGTCACAATCGATATTCAGATCTTCTTCCAAATTGGAGTTGTTGAAGGTAAAGTGTAATTACTAAATTTAATTTTAATAAATTTTATGTCATGTTCAATTATCAATTTGTATATAAATTTTTTTAATATTTATTGACATATTGTTATTAACTTACTTAGGTTGTTGAGACCCGATTTGTGTCTCATGCTATTGTTATGAGACAACTTGTCAAGGTGCAAGAGGCATTGAGCCAAATGATTATTTCCACCCAGTGGAGTATATGGAAGGCTGCGAATTCAAAGAGGGCCCAAAAGGTCAAAGGTATTGGTCTTGGATGACAAGTGGTGGGCTCGTGTGCAATTTGTATTGGATTTCACCGAGCCTGGATTTCACCGAGCCTATCATGGCTATGCTCCGATTTGCGGACACAGATAAACCTTGTTTGGGGGATGTCTATGATGGCATGGACACAATGGTGGAAAAGGTGAAAATTGCAATACAACAATATGAGAATGACCCAATAGAATGTAAAACCTTATGCAATAAGGTGGAAACAATCATTCACTATTGTTGGGAAAAGATGACCACCCCATTGCACCTCCTGTCATATGCCTTATCTCCGAGGTACTATAGTGTGGAAGTAATTGGTATGCCAAATAGAGTAGCACCATATGCAAATGAAGAAGTTGCTAATGGGTGAAAAAAGCTTTTGAAAGACTCTTCCAAGATGAAGAAGCGCACAAAAAAGTTAGGACAGAATTTGGCTTGTTTGCCTTGGGAAGAGATTTTACTCCAACAACAATATTGAACCAATACGACATGGAAGCTATCATATGGTGGTACCTCTATGGTCAACTATTTAAGTATCTACAACCTCTTGCAATCAAGGTCCTCTCACAACTAGTTTTTTTTGTTTTTTGTTTACCACTTGTATTCTACAATTTAGTACTTAGCATTCTTTAATTTGCTTTACATTTTTATGTTTAATTTTGTGAACACTGTCTAGGTTGCAAGTTCTTCTGCTGCTGAACAAAATTGGAGTACATACTCTTTTATCCACTCAGTGAAGCCTGACCAGTTGGACTCAAAAAAAAGTTGAAGACTTGGTTTACATTCATACCAACTTGCATCTTTTGTCACTTAAGGAGGAACACTACAAGGATGAGCCAGCCAAGCTTTGGGATGTAGCCCCCGAGAGTGCCAACTTAGATGCAACCGTTGAGGATCTTACTAGACTCGCTACAAATTAAGATGATGATTATGATGATAACATCACAACACATGGTGCATCTAGTACTAGTGGAACCGCTTTTGGTTCAAATGATCTTGAACTTGCAACAATTGGAGATGATGAGGATTTTTTTGAGAATCCTTATAATTATGATTAGTGAACATTGAATCATGAACTACATTTTGATTTTGTAATTGTAATGATTTTCTTATTTGCATTGGAATCGTGAACATAGACGTATATGATATGGCTTAGTAGATATTTGAATATTTGTGAACTATCAATTGGCATTTAATATTTATCTTGATCAATGATGAAGTATCATACTATAAAATGATTTAATTTTGTATATTTCTTGCATTTCTATGCATATATATATATATATATCCAAACGCATCCAAAACCCAAAAAAAAAAAATTGTGCACCCACATCCGCACCCACACCCGAATCAATAACTTAGCCAAAAATATATATATATATATATCCAAACACATCCAAAACCCAAAAAAAAAAATTGTGCACCCACATCCGCACCCACACCCAAATCAATAACTTAGCCAAAAACCACTACATACATACATACATTAATGTATATGTATGTATGTATGTAGGTATATGTATGTATGTATGTATGAATGTATGTGTGTGTGTGTGTATTAATGTATATATGCATGTATCTATGTATGTGTGTGTTTGTATCAGCAGAGTTACATGGAAACCCAAGTCATTAATGTATGTATGTACGTATGTATGAATGTATGTATGCATGTATCTATGTATGTATGTTGTGTGTGTATGTATCAAAGGAGTTATATGGAAGCCCAAGTCAAATGCAAGCTAAAATGGGCAAAATCTGAAACTTTTCTCAAGAGGCTAAAAGCCTAAACCAACTCAAATGTAAGCTAAAATGGGCAAAATCTGAAACTTTTCTCCAAGAGGCTAAAAGCCTAATATTTAAAAGAGCCGTGTGAGCCAGACAGAGAAGTTAAAATATGCAGATGAAAAAATGGGCTCAATGGCAGAACTGAATAAACAAGATTGGAAGGGATATGGTGAAGAGCATGAGGAAGCTTCTAAATACAATGAAATCCATTGAAGATACCACTGCCTGTATAGTGACTCAAGCAGTTTATCTCCTTTCTTGCAGTACCGTAATGAAAGGCGCCTAGCATGTTTTCTTCAAGGGATTATTATTCCGAGATGCAGATCTTTATGGCAACCAATACACAGCTGTCATGGAGATTATATCTTTCTTTCAGCTCTCTTTCAGTTAATTGGGATTGTTTTGCCTTTTCTATCTCTGTTCTTCTTGGATAATAGTAATAACTTATGTTACTGCAATTACAGTTTCCAAAGCTTATTCTTTCTGATAGGAATACCCTATATCTAATGATGTGTTTCATTGTTCCCTTGTGCTCCTCTCAGTGAGATAAATTTCTCAGTAATTATGGAGGTTAAAATGTGTTTTGCATTGGCTGTTAAAAACCTCAATTTTTCATAGCATTTAGTTCATATTCTCTGAGGATAAAATAATCCATGACCTGTCATTTCAGGGTAAGTAATTGTTAGATTTTCTTGATCAAAGCTTCACTCCTTTGAGGAGCTATTATTTGAATAGTTTTCGTAGCACTTCACAATCTTTATTTAAGGCATGTTACGTTGAGTATATTGATGCAACCCCTTAGATGGTCTGAAGTCCCTGCAAGTAGTAATTTCTAAGTTTTTGTATTACCAGAAAGTTGATTTGATTCAATAATTTTTCTTCCCTAGTCAGCTATCTTTATGTGTGAATAAATTTTTTCCTTGTCTCTCTTCTTGAATGCTGGACATATTTTGCATTTAGTATATCAATGGAACCCACTTAGATGGTTTGAAGTCACTGCAAGCAGTAATTTCTAATTATTTGTGTGACCAGAAAGTTGATTCCATGCAATTATTTTTCTTCCCGAATAAGTTATCTTTATGTGTGAATGAACTTTTTCCTTGGCTCTCTCCTTCTAGACATGACAATATTATTGAGCACACCCAAATGGTACTCTGAAATTTAGTTGATAACAAGTTCTCAGCAGCTATCTAAATCTTGTGCTATTTCAAGATTTTATGTTCGGATTCCTTCATTAGGTATCTGTATTATATCTGCTGCTATATTATCTCTTGTTAATAACTGCATAATTCTGATCTGGAATTTCAACTATTTCTGCTCAGTGGATATAGAAAATAATTTTCAAGTGGTAGCAGAGCAGCAATCTTGGCAGCTATTTGCAATGCATCAGTAAGTGTCAAATCAGCTGTCAGGGTCAATGACAGCTTATGGCAATAGAACTCTTAGAGGTAGAAGTCTATTCTTTTCCCCACCTGTAAAATATTTTTGACATTCTATTTTATAGCAATATTCTTGCAATTTTCAGCACCCCTCTGGTTGTATCCCCATATTACTGTCTCAAACATCTGGAGTAACAATCTTTATGGTTGTTCGCCTTTCACACTCATGAGAGTAGATGTGTTTAAAAACATGTGATTACCAGTTTACTAATGCTTAAGATGTCTTTCATCAGATACCTCTCTGTGAGACAATAGCATATAGGTCACCAGTAGCTTCCTAGTAACCCCTAGTTTTCAAGTACAGATTGTACTCCTATTAAAATTATATCCATTCTGATCCATCTTGTGGAGCTAACTGAAATGACAACTGCAACCTGTTATACCCCTGCTGTCCCAGTTTTCATTTAGTAAACTGAAATCCTAACCAAACCTTACCCTTGCCCTGATTGTTGACAGCAAAATGCAACGAAAGAAGACAATTGTATGAGAGAATATGCCAAGGTTGAAAGCACTCCCAGAAAGGAGAATTGAGGGAGAACAGAAGAATAAAAGAGGCCAACCATTAGAAAAAGTCCAGAGCGACATGCTCTTGGACACCAGTTCTCAAGTGTTGCCATGGGATGATTAAGAATGTTTTTAATTGCTGGTGGATGGTTGGCTCTCACAGTTCAAAGCTAATATACAAATTGAAGATACATGACCTCCAGCAACATGTCAGCTCTTAGCAATAAGAAAGATATGACATCCTTCCAACAAGAGTCGCTAGAATCTCTAAGGAAGACGTAATTTAAGATGGTTAATCAATTTGGCCAAGGATCTTACATGTAATTGAAAGTATGATCCTGTTATTCAATTGATTGCAAGCAAACATCCACCTTACCTTTCTGCCATATAACTACCCATATGCTCAAATGAGTAAAAGTGAACAGATTATCCAGGAAATGCCTAATGCGTGTATCATTTGCCCCAGTCAAAGAGCTTTCTTGGCTGCTGTGGTCATGCTAAGAAAAACAGAGTTTCCCGATAGATAGGTCACAGAGGACTAACTATAATTGTGACAGAATTCACAAGTGAAGCATAAATAGTTCCAAAAATTAATGCTTTGCCTATGGCAATCCACTCAAGGTTCCTCAAACCTAATCAGGCCCTCTTAAGAAACTATCAAGATAAGCATCCATAAGTTTGTAGCAGAGTGCATACTCCATCAGTACAATATAACTGTCAAACCAGCACAATTCTTACAACGCGGATTCAAAACGGGCCTTCCCAAAGCTAAAGGGCAATAGTAGCATTCGTAGCATATTAATAGTTATCAAAAAAGGGATTGGTTTCACTTTGTGGCAGCTGTTCGATGGGGTTTCAGATCTGAAGCAGACACCTGGATACTGAAAAGAATATAAGGTGGTATGTAACATATACTAGCAGGTTTTGGCAGAACTGAAATTGGAGCTTCCTAAGGAGTTTAGCCTTCTGCGACAGATCCACCAGTTTGGAAGTCAGCAGTTTAATTCTGAGAACAAGAAGTAGTTATGCCTGTGCTCAGAAAGCCATTTGTCCTTAGAAAACATGCTGTGACATTCCAGTTTCTTTTTTCTGTTCAATTTACTAAGTTCCCTTCTTTGTTGTAAGGCTCTAGTAAGACATCTAGACCAGAATTGTGGTTTTCTTACGCATTTGATGGCACGTAAAGGGGATTGGGAGTAGCTGTATGTATTTTCTTATTTTCTAAGCAACTAGGCTAGGCAAGTAGTAGGGCAGTGAGATTATGAGATTCTACAAGGGGTCATAAGAGCTGAATCAGGATGAGGATTTAAGTGAGTGGACAGCCCTCCATTTGACAGAGTTTTCTCCCATCTGTGGGTTTCTCCAGGGTAATCTATGTTCAAATCTATTGGTATTGTTTGCTTTCCCATTTACTTGCATTTTTTGTTGCAACTATGCTTGGATAATCGCAGTCTTTTTTTTTCTTCTAATGTATTCTGTAAATTAATGACTACTGTAAAGACTATCCATCTTAGTTTATAGATCAACTGGTATCGTATCAAAGTGGTTTCTTTCCATTGTATAAGCTGTTGAGTGCTTTGCAAGTCCATCCCTCAACAAGGTCATGTGGGAGAGATTTGTTTACCTTACCAGAGATATAATGAATCCCATAGGAAGAGAAGAGTGATCCGATGCTGGACCATAATTCTCTAAAATGAAAGCCAACATTGCAAGCCATTCTTAATCAAGAGACTCTGTGAAAAGCAGTGGAAATACTCATGGAAAATAATGAGAAAAAAGATGAACAAACCTAATAGCCAATTGGATCTAGTATTATGTAGGATTTTAAGTAACCTGAAACCTCTACCATAACCTTGACAATTAATTTATTAAACAAATTCCTACTAGTTCTTTCTATAAACAAAAGCTGAAATTGACAATGCATGTGAAGAAATAGTTGGCTTTCCCAATACATATTCAAAAGAAAATTGTTATCCATTCTTCCTTATGCATGTGCAACCTAACACTGCACAATTGAAAACTTCATGCATACAAGCATCTCTCACAATCTCACCCAAAGCACGCTGAGCCCTTCAACCCTGCTACACACTACCTCAGAAGAATATACTCGAACTAACTCATACACAGATTGATAAAGAGAAAAGCACAAGTACCTATATATGGATTCCAATCTGAATTGTGTATCAAAGCATTTATAGTCATAGAGTGTAAATATAGACACCTAATGCATACTAAAAGAATGCTATGTGCATATTGACAGACGCCTGCAAGTTAAAATGTACCACATACATCATGCAACCCTAAATACATAGTTTCATGGATGATGTATATCCCTATCTTGTATGTGGTGCTAAACCTGTGCTGCCTTTCTATAACCAAGAGCTATTTTTGGTGCATCTTACAATATGGAACCAACATTCTCCCAACACAAATAATGTGTTCTATCCTCACCAGACTAAATAAAACACAAAATTGAACCAAAACATACCAAAATCACAATTCTCAAACTACAAAATTTAAATCGAAATTACTTTGTCATTTGCTAGCGCAGGTGCATCTTCCAAAACTGAAATTGCAAAGAAATCGTTCCATTAAACAAGGTTGGATGCCAAGCACCCTTCAACTTGCTCTACATCCTCCCAAACCTTTAGCAATGTATTTGCATCATGTGGCACAACTTGTTGCATCAGAAGATAAAAACTTTGAACTTCTGATGTAAATTATATGACAAAGCCAGCCACCATTTGTTCTTGGGCATGCAATTTGGAATTAGGTTGGGTCAAGTTTGTTGTTGTTGGGCCAGCCATCATAATGCACACGTTGATCTCATCTAAATTCAACTTGGACAAATCTTGTAGTAGTTCACCTTGTAATGCTGTGATGTCCCCTTCTAAAAGAGAATTTAATCAAATAATATTAAAATATAAAAATAAATAAATATATTACAAGAAATAAAATTGTAAAAAATATGTTCCTTTTTTAAATTAAAATATAAAAGAAATATAATTTAAAATATAAAAAAATTATAAATAAAATCTAAATAAAAATATAAAAGAATTAAATTCTAAAAGATAATTAAAATATAAACGAATTAAATTAAAATATAATTAAGTTTAATGAATGGTCAAAAGACATGAAATAAAAAGATGTAACTCTCTCAACATGAGATATAAAAGGGAAAATAGAATTTCATTTGGAAGGGGGAGAAAAGAGAAGATAAAGCACATATACAAAGAGAGAGTATCATATAAAGAAATATTAATTAATTATTGACAAAAAGATACATCTCTTCTCAATAATAAGACGCAACCATTCAATACCAAGAATATTTAACGAGGAGTGAACTCATTCCCAAAGGCATCAAATAGGAGAAGCATATATATTTTAATACTTTTCATAAGAGGAATAAGAATGAGAAAGGATATATATATATATATTGGGAGTATATAATTGGATTATATAATTGGCAGATTTAATATATTTGGAATATAAGATTTATTATATATATTATTTATAGATATTAATAATAATGAAATCAGAATTATATATATATATATATATTCGAATAGTAATATATACTTGGCTAATTCCTTAATCACTCACTAATACAACTAAGAGGATAGGGATTTTGTGAGGGGAGTCGTGGAGTAATTTGGTCAAATGTCAAGAGGGTCTCAACATGGGTTAAAAACTTGAGGGAGTCCGCATGTAGACTATTATCAGGTCCAAGATTACTGAAAGGGGGGGTGAATTAGTAATCTAAAAAATTAAACTTTTCATAAACCATTCAACAACTTGCATCAATTAACATCCATTGCATGAATAAACAAACCAATAAAGATAAACATCCACACCCATGCAACACAATAACACCAATATTTTTCTCGTGGAAACCCAATTGGAAAAAATCACGTGTGGGGATGACACCCACAAATAATTCTGCACCCTTATGAAGTATGTCTGATTAAGAGCTTAACCCTATTAAAAGCTTACAAATGCTCGGTTAAGAGCAAGACCATGTTAGGAGCCACCTAATTAAGGGATTTATCTCTAGCCCTGTTATGAGCTTTACCCTATTAGGAATAACCTTGTTAAGCAATTTCAAACTCTAATTAAAGAGTCACCTAGTTAAAGGATTTACAAATCAGACATGTTAGAGTCTACTTGGTTAAGGGATTCATCTTGATGAAACTGTTAGGAATCAACAAGTGAAAGTGATGTGAGAAAATAGTACTCCTCCTTTGCTAGTACAGATCCAATTCAAGCTCAATCTTTGCTTCACATGCAGAACATCCAAACCCTACAATCACACACCTGCATTCGAGATCTTTCTCCTCCACACACTCACATAATACATAAAAGAATGATATAAATATGTTTCTACTAACTAGGTCGGCCATGACCAAACACATTTGAATTTCATAATTACAATTCTTTCATGCTTAATTCTTGAACCCTGAAACATGTTACTAATTACCATTTACAATTTCAAGTTTATGTCGGCCTCCAGATCCATCGCATAATAGATTTGATAAGGACACTAGTACATTTGAGGTCAAATTCTGACGGCCATTTGTCAGATTTGCAACACTCATTTGTCAGAATTTCAACACCTGAGTTCGTCGTAGTTTTTGCGTAGAAGATTGCGACAGAAGACATATATGTCCGTTTACCAACACCATGTCATGTCGAAAACTTGCACATGACAACAGCTTCGTTATGGCATTTCTTGTGGTTCATCCATCGGAATTTCGATAACAAGACCTATTGAAAATATACAATCTCTGTCAAAACTAACTGTCGAAAACATATTCTTTCCGACATTAGAACTATTGGAATAGTGACAGTTTGCATCAAATTCCGACAGATCTACCTGTCAGTGATATGGCCTCACTGTCGAATATTCTGTCAAAAGTTTTGTCAAATTTTCTATTTACGACACTTAAATTGTCGGAAGAGCGACAGTTGTGCAGTATTCTCCGACAAGTTTCCTTGTCGAACATATAGCATTACTGTCACACGAAATGTCGTAAATTATTTTTTTCTGACATTTTGTCTATCGAATGCATAGCGCTTCCATCAGAATTAATTATAAATTATCGACAAACCGACAGATAGGCACATTAAAGTTAACACAGCTCAAGAGACCCTCATAGGTTGTTTCTTTCTTCGGTCTATATTATTGACAAAATGTTTTACCTTTCATTAGCTCATCAAATCTGGGGATTTGAAAGAATTTAATAGAATATTTTCATGACAACGTATATTATTTAAGTTGACATTGCACGAATTTATCTACTTCGCGCACTTGTAGACTATGAGGATGGCGATAAAGAAGCATGGCCATGGGAGGAGATGCTTCTTTATCGCTGTCTTCATAGTATACAAGTGCGTGAAGTAGATAAATCATCCAATGTCAACTTAAATAATATACGTTGTCATGAAAATATTCTATTAAATTCATTCAAATCCCCAGATTTGATGAGCTAATGAAAGGTAAAACATTCTGTCAATAATATAGACCAAAGAAAGAGACAACCTATGATGGTCTCTTGAGTTGTGTTATCTTTAGTCCTAGCTACCTGTCCATCGTCGAGAATAATCACCGCCTTGCATTTATGTACACTGCACAAATTGATCATAGTCTCGCAAAAACATTTTACACTTGTACATCTCATCAATACTGGAGGCCTAAAGTAATTTTATACGATCACTAGCACATTTCGTGCATGGATGAGAAAACACTATCCAAAGTTTCTAGATAACCATTTTTGAGAAGAGAAATGAGTGGAGGCCAAAGAAGGGATAATTGTGAAGGTTTTATAGATGTAGGTTACTGAATCATCATCTCTGCACTGGTACTCAATCTAGCCTCCACCCCATATATGTCTTCTCATAATCTAAAAACTCTCCATCATTGATTCTCGTCATTTTTTCAGCATCTTCGTGGACTGAGACCTTAAATTATTGAGCTTCTCTTTGTTTCAAGAATAGTTTAACATTCTCTACTTAACAGGGCCAACCACATGAAGGTGGAAGCTCACCTAGCCCCTCCTAGGAGCCTCTTATGACCCTTTACGACATTTTAAGACCTCTAAGATGTATTCTTAGGGATTGTAAAGGGTCATAAAGGGGTCCTGGGACACAACAGCTGAGAAACATAAATGTAGGCATCATGGTCACAATTTTTTGGAGACACAACATAATTGAGTGGTTTTTCGAGATGATGCAAAGTAGTGGTTGCTTTGCATCATCTAGGAATAGCACTCAATTATGTTGTGTCTCCAAAAAATTGTGACCATGATGCCTACATTTATGTTTCTCAGCTGTTCTGATATGTACATTGCAGTCTATCATTGTTGCAGCAGCAGAGCCTATATTCCACAATAAAAAGGAAGACATCTTTTTAGCCTGGATCTGGATCCTACCCCAATTATTGAAGGATCCAAGGCTAGGCTCCAAAGATGTCTTCCCATTCTATCTGCAACATTGTGTCCATCCATGATCTCAGGAACATCATCATCTTTCCACTCTTCATTTGCCAAAATATATCGCTTCTTCAAGCTTGCAGAGTAATCTTATTAATAAAAGAACTCTTGCCAACATTAGGGTACCCACAGATCAAAATAGTTGATGTTATTGGTGCTTGTGCTCAAGGATATCGATTCACTGTTTTGAAATGACCAAATCATTTTTATTTCGATTGTAGAGAAAAGGAGTGGGAGAAAATGAGAGGGTGAAAGCTGATCGAGAGCGAGAGAAGGCATTGCATTTTATTTGATCATAAATGATCTCTGAAATGACTAATCATGTTTTCTATTCGATTATTTTTGGTGTTTTTTTTTTCCATATTCAGTAGATAAAAATCATGGTGGTGGCCACTTAGCCATCTTTTTGATGTTCCAAGTATTTTACAACGATACAGGTATGTGGATTTATCATTCAATTGCTTGCAGTTATTGGTCAAATGTAAATATTTTGTCACGTTGCAAGGGCAAGATATCAGTTTGGTGTTTTTGGTTTATGTTAAAAGTTGATTTGGTAAAATCCTCAAAAAACACACTACATGTTCTAAAATGTAAAGAAGTTGAATGTTAAATGTAAGATATATATCTCATCCATAATAATCAAAAGAAAGGACATGAAACTTATAAGGAGATTTACCAAACCAAAAATATAAGCGAATAGGAAACATGGATTGGTACCTTATGAATTGGTTTTTGAGGTGCACAATCTTCATCAATCTCCTCATAACAAGACCCCTCCTCATGAAAAATGCATTTAACACAAAAAAAAAATCTACAAAACTGAACCAATGGCATGTTTAGAACAAAGAAATAGATTGATAATAATATGCTGAAAATTCTATTATGTTTAATACATGCAAAAGGACCAGTCCCAACAATTCTTAAACATACTTTATCTGATATGATAATAACATGCTAATTAAACTGATAAAGGTGTTATCTGCATTTAATCTGCCAATTACTAATTACACAAAAAAAAAATTTACAAAACTAAACCAATGGCATGTTCTTCATATGTGATTTCTTCATCTTTCGAGCCTCTGGCATCATATTCAACCGCAAATTTCAAATGCATTGCATTTTATTTGATCATGAATGCTCTCTGAAATGACCACATTCTACTGGTGTCGTGCCCTAGCCCGTGCTTTATCTCCATTATTTGATGTTATTGCTGCTTGTGCTCAAGGATATCGATTCACTATTTTCAAATGTTTGGATCATTTTGGTCATGACTGTTCCTCTAGTACACAGTCGGGAAATGTAACTGTCTAATGATTATATGTAATGTTGAATGGATTAAATGATTTATTATTGGTAGAAGTAAATGGAAGGAATAGTGTTGGTGTTAGGTTTCATTTATTATTGAATTCAATGGTTTCCAAGATGTGTTGAGGAGTTTGCTCCTGGTTTAATGTTAATTGTTCCTGCACAATCCACTCATACAATAGTGAAATGATATGTGATTGACAATTTCATACAACTGGTCCTTTGGCGTGTATTAAATACAATCCAGTCACTTATTGAATGCTTTGGAGACTACTGGTTTGACTATCCATGCGTTACCAGTGACTGAGATTCATTAAAAGATACAAAACCCTTCATTTTGGGGTTATTGTGTGTGGATTCAAATGTAGGATTGATTTGGTTAATGTTTAGAAGAGATCAATAAAGTATTTAAAGACAATCTTACATGTTTGGAGAGGTTTGAGAGGCACTTATAATGACTGTACCCTCACAAACAGTGGCATAGACTGGTTTTACTAAGTTTCCTTTCTCTATTTTGAGGTTTCATTTCTTTGTCGCAAGGGTACAGTCAGAGGGTTCATTGACAAAATGATCCTTTGAATGGTTACTATGAATATGAATGATTTGATATAGCATATTGCTCATTTTACTTGAAGTTTGGAATAGCTTGTGCAAGGGTGAAAGTAGTTTTGGTCATTTTGGTCATGACTGTTCCTCTACACAGTCAAAAAATGTAACTATTTAATGATTATATGTAATGTTGAATGGATTAAATGCTTTATTCTTGGTAGAAGTGAATGGATTTTCCAAGATTTGTTGAGGAGTTTGCTCCTTGTTTAATGTTAACTGTTCATGCACAATCCACTCATACAATAGTGAAGTTACAAAACTGAACCAATGGCATGTTTACAACAAAGAAATAGAATGATAATAATATGCTGAAAATTATATACATTCTATTTAATACATGCCAAAGGACCAGTCCCAACAATTCTTAAACATACTATTTATTTGATATGATCAATTGTTAATAAAGGTCTAATTCTGTAGACTTCTAGCACGAAGGAAGATTTGACCTAGCCAAATTTTCCTTGTACCACACAAAAAAAATGTGTGATAACTATGTCTACTCCAACCTTAATTGTTTAAGAATTCATCATATCAGATAAAGTATGTTTAAGAATTGTTGGGAGTTCTATTAGACCTTTGTTTTAAACATGTCATTGGTTTTCAAATGTTTGGATTCACATTTGTTGATATTACTGGCATATATGTTTAATGATGCCATTGTATATTGTTGTCACTGAAATGACCGCATTCTAATGGTGTCATGCCCTATCCCATGCTTTAACTCCATTATTTGATGTTATTAGTGATTGTGCTCAAGGATATCCAATTTTTGGAAATGTTGACTATGGTTATCAAATGGACAGCCCGTGAGCTTCTAGCTAGGCATCATTTGTATTGATAGCTTAGGGCATCAAATGTATTGTATCATTGATAGTTGAGACTTTGTTAAAAGGAAATAGGACAAAGAATGATTCTGATTTAGTTTCTCTATTTTGATCTCTAAGTGGCTTACAACCCTAGAGAAGTATATGCAGATTTACAAATGCAGTTGCAGGATACATAGCAGCTGATAATTCATAAGAAATCCATGCATCCAATTTGAATAGAAATTAATACAAAGAAATAGGGTCCTCCAATGGCCCAATCATCTAGACCTTTACTGTCCCCTCAATCAGTGACCCTTCAAAATCGGGTTATCATGCAATCAGTGAATGATCCTTCATTCTCCTGGTCTGCCCTACATCCAAACATATTGGAAATACATAATACAATGATAACAAGTCTTTCACAATCCTCCTTCCCTCAAGGGAAACTATCAACCATCCCTTCCACATAGCATTTCACTGTTGTATGAGTGGATTGTGTAGGAACAATTAACATTAAATAAGGAGCAAACTCCTCAACACATCTTTGTTGTAAACATGCCATTGGTTCAGTTTTGTAAATTTGTTTTTTGTGTTAAATGCATTTAAATGGAACATTAAGCATAGTAATAATATGCTTAATCTATTAGTAATTGTAGATTAAATTCTCATAACACCTTTATCAGTTTAGCATGTTATTATAAGATACTAAAGAAGACCTACTATTTGTCAGAGAAATCTTCACTGTCCCCCACAATGAAGACAATGAAGATTGACCTCCTGCCCCACAACAAAGAACATTGTAATAAGAATAAGATGTAATATAGTGTTAGAATAAACTTTGAACAAAGACATGTAATGCTTAAGTTAATGATCTAAAAAGTTGCAAATATAGGAATTGAAAAAGAAGATACTGCCAAGAAACATTTTCACAAATATGAAACGTGAGGAAAAGTAATAACATTAACAATGCCAAGATTCACAGCATCAAATTTCACCTGCGGATGAGTTTTTGCAGTGGGTTGCCCAGCATCAAAAATATGTTGAGTTGCATTTGAGCTATAACTAAGAGTATCATGTGGAATAAACCCTAAACTTTGAAAGCGTTCTCCAACCTGGCAATTCAAAATTCAATCTAGGCAAGCATCAGTAAGTGAAATAAATTATAGACATCAACATCAACATCATCATAATCATTAGAAATAAACTTTAAAGACATATTTTGGATAGTACTATGTTTCTTGAAAGTTTTTGTGATGCTTCTAAACTTTAAAGACATATTTTATGGCTTAATGATAACATAGATTAGTGTTTTGTTTCTTGATGGAATGTTGTTGATCATTCATGGTCTTGAAGAAAATTTTGATTGTTTTGATTCTCAAGTCTTGACATTGTTTCTCAATGTGATATAGACTGACCACAAGATGGTTCATTTGGTCCTCTCTTTCTATTTAATCATTTGTCTTCTTCATGGTGTAAGTGTTCATTAATATTTATTAATGGCAGGTGGTGATTCCTTGGTAATAAAGGCATTGACAACATTCATAATCATATAGCTCTTTACCTGATCTAGTCACATCATCAACATCGAGTTTAGTTTGTTTGGCCTTGGCCTCAACCTCAACCTGCTCATTAACAATGGCATCTACACTCTCTACAACTGCAATACAAATTGTTACATTAATCCAAACACCAATTGCAATTAAATTTGTATTACTACACCAATCAATTTAAGATGTTTACTTGTATTACTGTGATGCACATCCTCATTTTCATCAACACGCACATGTTGTGTATGGCAAGAATCAGCAGGCTCCAAAGTTTCTAGATAACCATTTTTTAGAAGAAGAAAAAGTGGAGGCCAAAGAAGGGATAATTGTGAAGGTTTTCTAGATGTAGGTTACTAAATCATCATCTCTTGTTGATATATTTTAGATTCTACTCCGGAATGAACAAACTATAGAGATCTAACACAACTAAACATAGAATAAAGTAAACAAGAAGGGATAGAAGATACTCGGATATCAACCAAGTATACTCCAGTCTATATGCCTCCAAATTGTACTAACAAAGGTGCTGAGGAGAACCTGATTAGTACCTTAGTGTTAGTGTATTGAGGAAGAGTCCAGTCCTAACAGAGGCTTCCAGCCCTAATCAACTCACAGTTAACATTGCCAATAATTGTTGGTTGTATGGATCAGATCATAACTTGATCTTTATTCATGCTCAGACTTATTCTTATCTATTAGCCGAAGCTGCTTATCTTTCACACCAATATATGTTGATCTAAGTTTTCTTAAGGCAGAGAATCAAGGTTTTGGGGGAGGGAATCACGTTATGTTTTTGGTGCTTCTCTCCCTAGAATCCAACACCATATATATATGAATTGAATTATCTTCAAGAGGGTCGACCTGGTCTTATTAAATATATTTAATGTTAAAGCCAAGAGGCCGACCTTGGGCCCTTAACTAATTTAACCAACACATATATATAAATGAAATAATAATCTCCTTATTATTATAAATCACATAAGGGTATTTATTTGATCAGTTTGATCTTGGTCGAAAGGCTATAATTATTAACACTCTACACTGGTACTCAATCTGGCCTCCACTCCATATACGTCTTCTCATAATCTAAAAACTCTCCATTGTTGATTCCTGTCATTTTTTCAACATCTCGATGGACTGAGACCTTAAATTATTGAGCTTCTCTTTGTTTCAAGAATAGTTAAACATTCTCAACTTAACAGGGCCAACCACGTGAAGGTGGAAGCTCATCTAGCCCCTCCTAGGAGCCTCTTATGACCCTTTACGACATTTTAAGACCTCTAAGATGTATTCTTAGGGATCGTAAAGGGTCATAAGGGTTCCTGGGACACAACAACTGAGAAACATAATTGTAGGCATCGTGGTCACAATTTTTTGGAGACAACGTAATTGAGTTGTATACCCAGACGGTGGAGAGAAACTCCTGCACCTCTGATTCCAAGTTGACTACATCTGTTGCTCATGAATACAAGGTCCTCCAATAGATGTATTCAACTTGGAATCGGGGGTGCAGAAGTTTCTCTACACCGCTTGGGTACACAACTCAATTACGTTGTCTCCAAAATATTGTGACTATGATGCCTACAATTATGTTTCTCAGCTATTGTGAAATTTGCATTTATGTTTCTCAGTTGTCGTGTTTATGTGCATGTTTTTTATGTATTTTGGATAGTAAGTCTAATTTAATTTGTCCATGGACTAAGACCTTAAATCATGTAATGAGGATGCTTAGAACACTAGTATATGCAAATTTCATTATTTAATAATAAAAATCTATTAAAATGTTTATACCTTCTCCCATTTGCTAGTGTAATTCCTCTTTGAGTATCCCCTTTCTCCTTTGCATCCAAAATGAACTCATTCCAATCCCTCACTGGAATAAAGGGAGGACACTCAAACTTCAGCAAGACTTCATACACACAACATTCGTAGATTACATTCAATGCGTTATTTACATTCGTAAATCAGCATTGCGTACAAATCTACGGATGATGTGTGGTACGAAGCCATGCTCAAGCTTGAAAATGATAGTCAATCCATAGTCAAGGTCAAGGAACAAATGGAACAACCAAGAAAACACTATACATTAAATCATGTGATTGGTAACAGATTGGGGCTCACCTGAGCCATAAACATGAAGAATTATTCTAAAAAAATATGTAAACCATATATATGCGCACTTGAGGCAAAGAGAAGTTACGTCATATCCATATTAAAATATTAGTTACAATATGAAAATACTAAACTAACTAATTCCTGATTTCATCTCTGCATATGGTCACAACAAAGATATGCAATTACAATACAGAGAAGGCATCGTAAAAATATAATTTCGGAATTTTCCCTAGCCTGACACGTTTTGCACTCAAATCCTTCATCGCAAATAAGTGGAGATGGGCGGATAGATGCACATGAGTTGTCATCGACCCAACTAAAGTATCCGCAACCATTATTTCCCTGTGATGCCCAGTCTACATTAGTTCTTATATTATAATGAATAGTATTTACATTAGAAACATTAAATATATACACATTAGCAACCTTTTTTCTATTTGAGCAGCACCAAAATTATCATCTAGGGTTGTTCGATGTCCGTGAAGTCTTCAACACACACTACCCACCACCACATCGACAATTTGGCACATTGACAAGAGTCATCGAGCCTATATATCAATAATGCACCGCACCATCGTTACTACATTTATTATTTTTATATGATTATTTTTATATGAAATACACCAAGGAGTACCATTAGAAATATTAACCATTTACAATAATGAAAAGTAAACCTAAATCAAATAGCTCATTTTTTTATCAGCATGTGTAGTCTCTGTGTATATGAAAAGTGAAAGAAATATGAAGCTGAAATAAAATAGTGAACAAAATAGTATTCCACATAGACTAAATGAAATATACCATCAAAAGAAGGTGACAAAATCTTGTCACAAAGCATAGACATAGGAAATCAAAAAGGGACAAAAGACAAGAAATAAGAAAAATCATTACGACTATAAAAAAATCATTTATACTATAATCAAAAAAAGAAACACTCTTTGTCAACAATTTTCAAAATCATTAGGACTATAGAAAAATAATTAAGACTATACAAAATCAAATTTTAGAAATGGACGGTTCTGATGCTTTGCCATTACAACAATTGAGCATTCATCATTTGGTATTGAGTATTCCATTTAAGTATGTCAACAATGTTCAAAATCCTGTCACCAAGCACAGACAAGAAATAAGAAAAATCATTAGGACTATAGAAAAATCAAGTTCTATAAATGGACGGTTCTGATATTGCTTTGCCATTACAACAATTGAGCATTCATCATTTGGTACTTCTTGGTGTATTCCATTTAAGTTTTTCAGTTGTCATGTTTATGTGCATGTTCTTTATGTGTTTGGCTTCTCTCCCTCGCAAGGGATGCGTCGATAGGTAATTGATTTGAAAGCATAATGATTTGACAGTCTTTTTTCAGGATAGGCGTAATCATCCTGCCAACCTTAATTAGCAACATTTGTGATATATGTCAAGTACTTATAATCAGTATGCCCAAAAAATAGAGACTTAGTAGTAAAAGCATGTCCTTTGGTTTACTAGTTTACTTATAATCAGTATGTCCTTTGGTTTACTAGTTTAATTTGGTTTAAGAATGGTTTGTTTCATGTCTGAATATACCATTGAATGAAGCTTGGCTATATTAAGTACAATCTTAAGACTCGTGACTCTTCAAATTCTCTTGTTTCCATCAGACCTCCAAACATGTGTAGTTTGAGCAACCCTCCAACAAATGGACTTGTGATGATTTTCACAATAGTACATGTGTAGGAGGACTACTCAAAGTACTGCTTAGGCAAATTTGAATGTTCATCACCTATGCATATTAGAGTTGATCATAGAAGGTATATGGTAGACCCAGCAATAAATAGATTTGTGGTGATTTTCACAATAGTACACATGTTGTTGGGTAAGCTCCCAATAGTGCTCAGGCAAATATGCATGTGCATCACCTATGCATATGAAGTGGCCCAAATGGAAGATACAATCACTAAATTTTGCATACTCCTTATTTCATTCTATGTTGATATTGTCAGACATGGTCTTTCTTGAATGGAATGACTCGTTACTTGTACATTGACTAGAATGTTGGTGGAAGAAAGATGATTTGTTTGCAACCATTTTTTCAACTCTAATTTTCTCAACACAAAGGGACATTTATCATAGCCATAGAAACATGATTATTTTAAAATGAAATACACCCAGGAGTACCATCAGAAATATTGACTATTTACAATCATGAAAAGTTAACCTTAATCAAATAGCTCATTTTTTTATCAACATGTGTAGTCTCTGTGTATATGAAAAATGAATGAAATATCAAGCTGAAATAAAATAGTGAACAAAAATTCAAATTCAAGGCCTAATTTATCAAGAGCAACAAACATTAGGACAAAAGAAAAATCATTAAGAGTATAGAAAAATCATTAGGACTATAGAAAAATCATTAAGACTAGAAAATCAAGTTCTAGAAAAATCATTAAGAGTACTATAGAAAAATCATTAGGACTATAGAAAAATCATTAAGACTACAAAATCAAGTTCTAGAAAAATCATTACGACTATAGAAAAATCATTTAGACTATAAAATCAAGTTCTAGAAATGGACAGTTCTGATGCTTTGCCATTACAACAATTGAGCATTCATCATTTGGTACTTCTTGGTGTATTCCATTTAAGTTTTTCATCTGCCGTGTTTATGTGCATGTTCTTTATGTGTTTGGCTTCTCTCCCTCACAAGGGATATGTCGATAGGTAATTGATTTGAAAGCACAATGATTTGACTGTTCCAAGTAATGTTTTTAATCCTTTGAAGTTTCTCATGATCCTGATGTAAGTTGATTGGATTAAGCAATTTGGGGATCCAATAGGACTTTAGGGGAGTTCAATAAATGTTTTGGAAGACTTAGAGGAACTATTAGCATGACTGTTCCTTCATCTACAGCGAGTTAGACTGAATTTGCTAAGTTTTTCCTTTGTTTTGAAGTGTATTTTGTAATCTATTTCCTTTCCATGGACCCAAAGACCTAGGACCCATGGAAAAAGGATACTAACAATGTATTATACAACTCTAATGTTCTTGACTTGTAGAGATTTGAGAAAGTAAAGAGAACACTGGTTATGTTTAATGTTAACTGTTCCTGCACAATCCACTCATACAACAGTGAAATGCTATGTCATTGACAATTTCATACAACTGGTCCTTTGGCGTGTATTAAATAGAATAAATTTTTCAGCATATTATTATCATTCTATTTCTTTGTTGTAAACATGTCATTGGTTTGGTTTTAATCTACCGATGTCGTGCCCTAGCCCATGCTTTATCTCCATTATTTGATGTTATTCACTATTTTGAAATGTTGACTGTGGTTATCAAATGGAAAAAATAGAAAAAAAAAATTGTACACGAATTTTTTTTTACAAAACTAAACAATGGCATGTTTACAACAAAGAAATAGAATTATAATAATATGCTGAAAATTCTATTTTGTTTAATACACACCAAAGGACCAGTTGTATGAAATTGTCAATCACATAGCATTTCACTATTGTATGAGTGGATTGTGCAGGAACAATTAACATTAAACAAAGAGCAAACTCCTCAACACATCTTGGAAACCATTGAATTCAATAATAAATGAAACCTCACACCAACACTATTCCTTCCATTCACTTCTACCAAGAATTCTAGCACAAGCACAAGCTATTCCAAACTTCAAGTAAAATGAGAAATATGCTATATCAAATCATTCATATTCATAGTAACCATTCAAAAGATCATTTTATCAATGAACCCTCTGACTGTACCCTTGCAACAAAGAAAGGAAACCTCAAAATAGAGAAAGGAAACTTAGTAAAACCAGTCTATGCCGTTGTTTGTGAGGGTACAGTCATGATAAGTGCCTCTCAAACCTCTCCAAACATGTAAGATTGTCTTTAAATACTTTATTGATCTCTTCTAAATATTAACCAAATCAAACCTACATTTGAATCCACACACAATAACCCCAAAATGAAGGGTTTTGTATCCTTTAATGAATCTCAGACACTGGTAACGCATGGACAGTCAAACCAGTAGTCTCCAAAGCATTCAATAAGTGACTGGATTGTATTTAATACATGCCAAAGGACTAGTTGTATGAAATTTTCAATCACATAGCATTCCACTATTGTATGAGTGGATTGTGCAGGAACAATTAACATTAAACAAGGAGCAAACTCCTCAACACATCTTGGAAACCATTGAATTCAACAATAAATGAAACCTAACACCAACACTATTCCTTCCATTCACTTCTACCAAGAATAAAGCATTTAATCCATTCAACATTACATATAATCATTAGATAGTTACATTTTCTGACTGTGTAGAGGAACAGTCACGACCAAAATGATCAAAACTACTTTCACCTTTGCACAAGCTATTCCAAACTTCAAGTAAAATGAGCAATATGCTATATCAAATCATTCATATTCATAGTAACCATTCAAAGGATCATTTTGTCAATGAACCCTCTGACTGTACCCCTGCAGCAGAGAAAGGAAACCTCAAAATAGAGAAAGGAAACTTAGTAAAACCAGTCTATGTCATTGTTTGTGAGGGTACAGTCATGATAAGTGCCTCTTAAACCTCTCCAAACATGTGAGAATGTCTTTAAATACTTCATTGATCTCTTCTAAACATTAATGCCTGGACAGTCAAACCAGTAGTCTCCAAAGCATTCAATAAGTGAATATGAATGTTTGAAAACTTTCCTCTCAACTTCCCCAACCACTCCTAATCGATTAGAGGGATTAGTTGAGTGTTTAGACACTAAAACTTCTTAAACATACTTTATCTGATATGATGAATTGTAATATCAACAAACATGAATCCAAACATTTGAAAACATTGAATCGATATCCTTGAGCACAAGCACCAATAACATTAAATAATGGAGATAAAGCATGGGCTAGGGCATGACACTAGTAGAATGTAGTCATTTCAGTGAGAATTCATGATCAAATAAAATGAAATGCATTTGAAATTTGCGGTCGAATATGATGCCAGAGGCTCGAAAGATGTTGCCCGTCAAAGATACCAATCAAAGATGAAGAAATCACATACCTTCTCTCGCACTCAGCTTGCACGAAGGAAGATTTGATAGTCAAATCTTCCTTGTACCACATGAAGAGCATGCCATTGGTTCAGTTTAGCAAGTTATTATCATATCAGATAAAGTATGTTTAAGAATTGTTGGTAAGGATAGGAATAGTGGAGATTCTAGAAATATCCCTCTAACCGATTAGGAGTGGTTGGGGAAGTTGAGAGGAAAGTTTTCAAACATTCATATTCACTCATTGAATTCTTTGGAGACTACTGGTTTGACTGTCCATGCATTACCAATGACTGAGATTCATTAAAGGATACAAAACCCTTCATTTTGGGTTATTGTGTGTGGATTCATCCGCTTTAGCCAGGAAGATCAAGAAGATGGGGCAAGAGGACATTGTGGTAGAAGAAGTATTTAAACAAGCAACAAGAAGCAATAGAAAAGTTTTCAGGAGTTTGGAACAACATTTCAGAATCCATGAATGGTATGGGTAAGGTGACCTTCATTCTTGGTCATGACTTCAATGAAACATTGGATATGGTTGATAAGAAGAAGGGTCACTTGTTGATAGTGTTCCTTGAGGGAAGGGGGATTGTGAAAGACTTGTTGTCATTGTATTGTATATTTCCAATATGTTTGGATGCAGGGCAGACCAGGAGAATGAAGGATCACTCACTGATTGCATGATAACCTAGTTTTGAAGGGTAATTGGTTGATGGGACAATCAAGGTCCGAATGTTGATAGTAATTCATTAAGGGAAGGGGGATTGTAAAAGACTTGTTATCATTGTATTGTGTATTTCTAATATGTTTGGATGTAGGGCAGACCAGGAGAATGAAGGATCACTCACTAATTGGATGATAACCTAGTTTTGAAGGGTCACTAGTTGAGGGGACAGTCAAGGTTTGGATGTTGATAGTGTTCCTTGAGGGAAGGGGGATTGTGAAAGGCTTCTTATCATTGTATTGTGTATTTCCAATATGTTTGGATGCAGGGCAGACCAAGTGAATGAATGATCACTCACTGATTGCATAATAACCTAGTTTTGAAGGGTCACTGGAAGAGGGGGGAATGAAGGATCACTCACTGATTGCATGATAACCCCACCAAGCATTCTTTCCTTTAAGTTTCCACAATATCTCAAAATATGATCATTATTCTTTACTTTCTTCTATATGCTATTCTTTCTATGGTTTTTTTATCTCAGAAATATATCAAAAACATTGCAGATGTGCATATAAAAATAAAATATTGTCCTTCAATTATTCCAAATTGAAGCATTTCCTCTTGGAAGTATTCTCTTCATTTGTACAATATCTATAAAAAATGGTTCCCATATTTCTTCAAGATCCATTTTAATCTTTATACTACAATTTTGATTAGATTTGATCAATAGTTGATTTCATTGGTATTTTATAGCATATACTCCTAATGTGAAATGTGGAGAGAAAGAAAGAGACACACTAGGTATGAATTACATGATATACCCATCATCACTTAGCACTTAAATAATAAATTATGGATAGGGAACAACCCCCTAACTTCTGGATGTTTGTTTCATGTTGGCCTCTTATTATATGCAAAGGTAGGCCTGTCTTAGGCTAACAACCACAGTGTAGGGGCCATAAATTATGGATCCCACAATAGTGCACACTTGTATTAAATTAGGTTCACTATACTACAAGGGAATGGAAATCATGCAATAGTGCCTCATGGGGATGGAAGCAACCCTTCACCAAGAAGATGATTGTGTCTGCAATATTTAGTAGAGGCAAAGAACATAATTTGGTTCCAGCAATTACTCGTAGAAGATAATGGCACCCACAAAACACTTGGAAAAGATAGCACTCACTATATCTTTTATCGCTCTTTTAAAGCTGGGACAATAAATCTCAAAGATTGATCAACAAATTCTTGAACACAAAGAACCATTGATAGTTATGATTCATGTGTACAATAGCCAACAACCAGTTGTTCCAATCATGGTGTCCAATAATTATGTTAGAAAAAGCATCTACAAATCCCTTACACAACCATAATAGATTCAAACCATGAACCGTAAGAACCTAACAATGGGACTAAGAAAGATACAACCTAAACAAATCTTGATCATATTCCACCCTATTGTAAGGCCCAAGAAGTAACTCTATCTTAAAGCTACACATTCCTCTAGATGAAGCTCAAAGGTCAGGTAGCTGAAGCATAGCAATACTTGAATGAATATAGGAATAATTTGATGTACAATCATTTGCTAGCTTGGTTTGTGGGTTTTCCACATAATATTTTCCCTTTAACCACATTTATAGTTTGAGAAAATCAGAAAAAATTGTTTCAGATTTATATTATCCTTTTGAACTAGCACACTGCCATCAAAATGCATAATCATTGGTCATATCAAGAAAATTCCTATTGATTAGTAGGATATCCTTATAAAAATTTGATGCATGGATTTCTTGTGAATTATTGACTGCTATGTATCCTACAACTATGAAAGGAATAGTGTTGGTGTTAGGTTTCATTTATTATTGAATTCAATGGTTTCCAAGATGTGTTGAGGAGTTTGCTCCTTGTTTAATGTTAATTGTTCCTGCACAATCCACTCATAAAATAATGAAATTCTATGTGGAAGGGATGGTTGATAGTGTTCCTTGGGGGAAGGGGGATTGTGAAAGACTTTTTATCATTGTATTGTGTATTTCCAATATGTTTGGATGCAGGGCAGAGTAGGAGAATGAAGGATCACTCATTGATTGCATGATAACCCGGTTTTGAAGGGTCACTAGTTGAGGGTACAGTCAAGGTCTGGATGATTGGGCCATTGGAGGACCCTATTTCTTTGTATTAATTTCTATTCAAATTGGATGCATGGATTTCTTGTGAATTATCGGCTGCTATGTATCTTGTAACTGGATCTGTAAATTTGCATATACTTCTCTAGGGTTGTAAGCCACTTAGGGATCAAAATAGAGAAACTAAATAAAAATCATTCTTTGTCCTATTTCCTTTTAACAAAGTCTCAGCTATCAATGATACAATACATTTGATGCCCTAAGCTATCAATACAAATGGCACCTAGCTAGAAGCTCATGGGCTGTCCATTTGATAACCATTGTCAACATTTCAAAAAAATGGATATCCTTGAGCACAAGCACCAATAACATCAAATAATGGAGTTAAAGCATGGGCTAGGGCATGACACTAGTAGAATGCAGTCATTTTAGTGACATCAATATACAATGGCATCATTAAACACATATGCCAGTAATATCAACAAACGTGAATCCAAACATTTGAATACAGTGAATCGATATCCTTGAGCACAAGCACCAATAACATCGACAAATAATAGAGATAAAGCACTGGCTAGGGCACGACACCAGTAGAATGTGGTAATTTTAGCGAGCAACTCCCTCAACAATAAAATGAAATGCATTTGAATATGATGCTAGAGGCTCAAAAGATGAAGAAATCACATACCTTCTCCCGCGCTCAGCTTTCACTCCTTTTCTCCTGCTCTCCAATCGAAATAAAAATGATGAGGCTGTTTCACTTTTTTTTTTAATGTATACCCCAAATCTATCAGAGTTTTGATGGTCAATTAAATACCCATTTGAATACCAACATCATCAGGGCCTATTACAAAAAAAAACACCAAATTCGTAAGAAAAAGTTACCCGTCGAAAACTTCTGTCAAAATTTGGCCCCAAATGTATTAGTGGGAAAATTCAAACCACATCACACTTTCCAATGTTCTTGCACAACTTGAAGAAATTTGATCATAACGACCATAAAAATGCCAACTCATCATTCCATATCCCTCTGCCACATCACTACGATCCTTGGAACACATAATCACTTATCGCAACATGATACAACATTACCAGTTGAGGATCTGACTGATTATTCTAAGAAATTCATTTACTTTTTACTAAGTGATCTTCTATCTATTGAAACTTTATCTTTTGGTCACCAATCATGATGTGGTCGCAACAACCCCATAACATATTCAAGATAACATATCCTAAATCGCAACACCTAAATCCAAACCTATTTGACACAATCATCAAATCATTCCTTCTTGGCTACATCTTGTTCTTCTTGTTGACCTTTCATCCTTCAATTGATCATAAGTCACATCATACATAAGATAAACATGTGTGGTCATAGATACAACATCTAGAGACATCACTTAGTCTTCCAATACAATCAGACACTCCAACTCTTAACATAGCTTTGGATCCAACCTTTTGAACATACATCAGGATAACATGCACACTGTTAACTAACAAATACTAAGTTTACATTAATGGCATCATAACTTATCAACCTATCATCAGATCTACATCAAAATCATACCATAACATTCTCAACTTATCTCTACATTAGTTGTACCAACAATCTCCCCCTTTGGCATTGATGGAAACACCAACAATACCAACCAAATAAATACTCCCACTTAGATGATACATACTTGTAGTTCTTTGTTCTTCTTCTTATCATCCTTGCTTATTCATCTCACTCTTATTGATTATTGTTTCTTCTACCCCTTTGGCAACAATGCCAAAGATGCAATATCTTTGCCCAAGTCTTCACTTGCTGCAAATGTCTTCATCTCTTTCTAACTGCTCCTCCTAAGGATTAGTCCTCTGAACATCAATCCATGGTGAAAGATAATGCAATAAATTAAAAGGATTGATGCATCAACAACATCTTAGTTTTTCTTAGGCAGGGACACAACCCCTAGCTTACTTACCTCTAAGGTACTCAAAAGTATCCTTAGGTAGTGGCTTTGTGAAGATATCTTCTATTTGCTCCTTTGTTGGTACTATTGGCAAGTTGACTATACTATTGTATATGACTAAATATAGTGTTTTCATTATGGAAAAAAAGTCATATAGTGTTTTGGAGTCAGTGCACATTATCAGAAGATTAGAATTTGGCTAACTACAGAAGACAGACAGTTAATAAAGCACCAGTAGATCAGAGCGTCAGCACACGTGCGTACAATAGAATTATGGTATGCACCCTTGAAGATAAGATGGTAAGTGTATATTCATGCTTAGTCTAAGAGCGCATGATCAGATATGTAAGTATGCAGAAGATATAGACAATTGAAGAGCTATAGCCAGTGAACACTAGAACAGAACAGAGCATACAACTGACTATTAGTGTTATGTGTTATGTTTGTTTATCATGTTTACATTGAAGTTTATTTCAGTACTTAAGAAATCAAGTTAAGTTTCAAGAGTAAAGTAAAAAGATCAAATATAGTGAACATTGATTCACCCCTCCCCCTCTCAGTGTTCCCATTCCTAACAGGTACATATTCCAACTTTTCCTCCTTCTCTTGCACTTTCTCTCTCAAAAAGTGATACTTAATTACAATGTGCTTAGTCTTGGAATGCATTACGAGATTCTTGAAAATATTTAATGTACTTGTATTATCACAAAAAATAGTTACCAGTTCAGTTACCTTTTCTTTGATACCTGCAAAAATCTTCTTCATCTAGGAAATTTGGGTACAATTTATAGCTACTACTATATATGTTGCCTCTGCAGTGGATTGTGAGATACAATTATACTTCTTGCTTGTCCAAGATACAATCCTTTTACCTAGAAAGATTGCACCATCACTTGTGCTCTTTCTATTGTCAATATTTCCTACCCAATTTGTATCAGTAAACACACTCAAAGAGAAATCACCATCATGATCATACCATAGACCATAGTCAACTGTCCCTTTCAAATAAATGAATATCCTTTTGACTCCAACCATATGAGATTCTTTGGCATTTTCTTAAAATCTTGCCACTATTCCAACTTCTTGAGCAATATCCAGTCTACTACAAACAACATATTATAACTTACCGATCATATACCTGTATGTAGGTGTCATCCACTACATCAAATTCATCATCCTTAGACAATTTACATCATATTACCATGGGGGTTACAATTGGTTTGGAGTCATCCATACCAAAATTCTTGATGATGCAAGGGCAGGGACCTTAGGGGCCAAATAATGGCACACCCTACAGATCTAGCCTTGCTCAACAACACGTGGAAGCAACAACAACACAGTGAGAGAGAGAAAGAAAGATCATTGATATATTAACTTCATTCAAATGGATTCATACATCTCAGGCTGTAAAGTCTTCCCAGTTACGGCCAGATATTACAATGAAATACAAAAGTCCTCAAACATGCGAGGATCTGGCAATAATCTTGATTCTACTATCTTTTGTCTTCCTCTAAAACTCCCTTTTTTCAAAACTCTAACCAAACAACTATACTTATACAAGAGACTACCAAACTGAGTCAGCCTTCATATCCATAATTAATGAAAGGAATGGTCAGATATGGTACCACATGCTTCCCAATGATGGATACCAACATTAAATCTGTGACCCATAATCAATGCACAAGTCGGTCTCAACAGAAACTCAAAATAAACTACTCAGTAAGCAAGGATGACCGAGCAACAGACAAGCATCGTCGAGTGCCAATGAAACAACCGACCACCCAGGAGATAACCAACCACACTTGGTAACCAAAGGAAATCGATCAACTACTAACCAACTCGGTCAAAGCAGGAACCGAGCAACATAGACAAACTTCAAAATATTTTTGGTGACACAGGATTGCCAAGGACTCGAGATGCTCCTGCATCACTTGAGTACTTCTTTCACATATTTAGATTGACTAATATATATAACATTCTTTAGTTATGAAACCTGCAATCCAATAAAGAATTTAATTTTCCCAATCATTGACATTTCAAACTTCTTCATTTCTTTAGAAAATGTCAAACTCATCTCATAATTTCCTCCAAAGATTATATCATCAACAAACACTTCAGTTATCAACAACTTATCTCCTTCAACTTTTAGGTACACATTACTATCATTACTTTTTTGATTAAAACCAATTTAAATAAGATAAGAATATAACCTTTCATACCATGCCCTTGGTGCTTGTTTTAGTCCATATAGTGCCTTTTGTAGCTTGCATATGTCCTTGTCCTTTGTCAATGCAAAACCATCAGGTTGTTCTATGTATACCTCTTCTTCAAGAATCTCATTTAAGAAAGTTGATTTTACATCCATTTGAAATATTTGAATCTTTTATAAGCAGCATAAGAAAGTAGAATTCTCACCCCTTCTAATCTAGTCATTCTTCTTGTGCATATCCCTTGCAGACAAGCCCTGCCTTATTTATGACAACACCTCCATCTTCATTCATTTTGTTCCTAAAAATCTATTTGGTACCAATCACATTTTTATCTACACATTTGGGGACAAGTTTCCATGTATCATTCTTCTCAATTTCATCAAGTTCTTTCTTCATAACTTTTACCCAATCTTCATCCTTGATTGCTTCCTTCATTGTCTTAGGATCATACTTGAAAACCAAACAAGTTCTTTCTCTAAGCTTTCTTTAGGTTAGAATACATGCATTCTTATAACCTATAATTTGATCAAAAAATTAATTAATCTTCACATACCTAGGTATCACCGATTTAGGTCTAGGAGCTTATTCTTCTTCTGCCAGTTGAACCACTTCATCCACATTGTTTTATTCTGCTAGTTCATG
Organism: Chamaecyparis obtusa; assembly: GCA_027943335.1. NCBI lineage: Eukaryota > Viridiplantae > Streptophyta > Pinopsida > Cupressales > Cupressaceae > Chamaecyparis > Chamaecyparis obtusa. Next base: position 203,673 of record BSBK01003715.1, read on the forward strand.
CAATTCTAGTTTAATTTACACAATCTCTCGATCATCCTTAGTCACTTGCTTGCTTGAATCATTAGATTTATTTGGGTATTCATCCACCTTTACATTTGCACTCTTAATCATTTTGTTAGTTTTCTTCTTAAAACATTTATATTCTTTACTTTTAGTATAATAACCTATGAAAATACCTTCATCACTTTTTGGATCAAACTTGCATGTGTAATCATCCCTCTTAATATAACATCTATGATCAAATACTTTGAAATATTTAACACTAGGTGAGTGACCATACCATAGCTTATAAAGTGTCTTATCGATTCCTTTCTTTACTTGTGTATGGTTTAGTGTGTAAACAACAATACTAATTACTTATTTCTAGTACACTTTTGGTACATCACCTTGAATCAACATTGTCCTTGCGGAATCTACTATAGTCTTGTTCTTCCTCTCTACAACACCATTTTGTTTTGGAGTCCTTGGTGCATACATTTGTCTATTGATTCCATTATCTTCACAATACTTAACAAATTCTGCAGAGGTAAACTCACCTCTTCTATCAGACCTTAAACACTTTAAATTATTACCCAATTCCTTCTTAACCAATGTCTTGAATGCTTTGAATTCATGGAATGCATCATATTTATCCTTCAAGAAAGTTACCCACATCATTTTAGAATAGTCACTGGTAAACAATATGAAATATTTATCACCTTGATAACTTCTTTGTCTCATAGGCCCACAAAGATCAGTATGCACCAAATCAAGTATGCCCTCAAATGAAAAACACTTTCTTTGGAAAGTATAACTCATTAACTTACCCAACTAACATTCTTTACGCATCATGTTGTCTAGCTTGACTACTTGTGGCAATTCCCTAACTGTATATTTATTACTCACTTTGATCAAACTATCTAAATTTATATGATATAACCTTCTATGTCATAGCTAGTAATCTTCAACCTTTGCAACCAAACAACTGTCTACAGTATTATTTAGATGGACTAAATTACCTTTGGTTTTACTTATGGTAGAAATATCATCACCCGATCTTTCAAGTATTTTGCTCATACCTCCTTTGAATTCCAATTTGTAACTTTTGTCATTTAGCTAACCCACACTCAATAGATTATATGTTAGACCATCCACAATATAAATAAAATCTATATTACTCTTACCATTCAAAGTAATAGTGCCTTTTCCTTTAACCAAACAAGGTGTATTGTTGTCAAGCCTTACCACACCACCATTAAACTTAATGAACTTACTCTTTTCACCTGTCATGTGATTTGAGGACCCTATATCTATAATCCATTCATCATTGTGTCCCATGTGATAAACTAGTTCCTTTTCACCTTCAGATGGATCTTTTTTTACTACAACAAATACAATCTCCTCTTCCTCATTATCTTTTGATTCTTCATCGATAACTCCTTCATCAATTGCAACATAGCATTGTTTCTTCCCTTTTCCCTTAAAATTTTTGAACTTATCCTTTTGTTCACCATTAGGACATCTAGATGCAATATGTCCAATCTTATTACATGAAAAACATTTTAGTGGTAGCTTTCTTTTGTACTTACCAATCCCTCCAGCAAATCTCCTTGCTAGTAGAGATTCAAGATCTCCTTGTCTCCTTTCATCTTCTAAGATAGCTTCAAGTTCTCTAGTGTAACTTGACATGCAATCAGAACTATGACTTAATTCTTTACCTTCCCTTACCGGTACATTAGACACTGATGCCTTGAAAGTTGCCTCAACTCTTGGAATATTGTTATCAAATTTATTTAACTCAAATGCAGTAAGATTACCAATCAATCCATCAACAATAACGTTGTCAAACTTTCTCAACTCATTTATAGAAGACACTCTAATGACATAAGCAGATAGTAATTTCTCAACATTTTACTTACCACAACATCTTCCTTAATAGCTCCACTAGCACCTTTGATATCACCAACAACTTCTTTTATTCTTTGACCATACGGTGAAATGTTCTCTACTTTTACCATCTTCATGTCATCATACTTACCTCTGACACTGTCTTAGATTTTTGCACATAAATAGCCAAACCATAGATTAGCTTTAACTTTTCCCAAGCATCATAGGAAGTATCAAGTCCATAGACAGCAACATATTCAATATTGGATAAGGTACTTACAATAACTTCTTATGCTTGAGTATTATCCTATTGTTCCTTCAGTTGATCTGCATTGAAAGTTCCAATAGGAGTGGTATACTTTCATGTGACATGTATCTAGTATTTTGATCCCATACCTTTTAGATATAACTTCATTCTGTCACTTCATACTAGGTAGTCATCTTTAGTGAACTTGGAAGGTTCCTTCCTCATAATTGTGATCTTTTCCTCGAGCTATTAGGCTTACCACAAAGAGGACAAAAATCTCTAATACCAATTGTTAGTTTATTAAGTCCAAGATTATTGGGAGTAGGGGTGAATCAATAATCCAACAAATTAAACTTTTCATAAACCATTCAACAAATTGCATCAATTATTAGCCATTACCTATACCATCAAGACCTTGGGAGGACATAAGTATGAATTTTATTCTTAGATTTTCAAGAACACAGAGGAGTAATGATTCAGTATTTTTGGTGGTTTACAGGTTTTCAAAGATAGCACATTTCATTCATTTCCAAAAGACTCATGATGTAGTTCACATTGTTGATTTATTCTTTAGAGAAGTCGTGAGATTACATGGTCTTCCAAAGAGTATAGTTTCAGATCATGATACCAAGTTTGTTGGATATTTTTGAAGAGCCTTGTGGAAGAAATTAAAGACTCAGTTGAATTTTAGTTATGCACACCACCCAAAAACTGATGAGAAAACTAAAGTGGTGAATAGGAGTCTAGGTAACCTACTAAAATTCTTAGTGGGAGACAAGCCAAAGGGATGGGACTTAATCCTACCACAAGAAAAAAATTCTTACAAAAATTCATTGAATAGGAGTACTGGTAGGTCACCATTCCAAATTGTATATGGAGGTAGTCCAAGTACTATTCCAAAATTAAGGAAGATGGATCAAGAAAGCAGGACAAGTGCCAAAGAAGAAGACTTTGAGAGTACATCAAGAACCTACCAGAGGAAGTATGAGATCACATCTTCAAGGTGAACATGTAATATAAAGCTTAGATCGATCAGAAGAGGATACATAAGGAGTTTGAAGTTGGATATGAGGTAATGGTGTATTTAAGGAAAGAAAGATTTCTAGTGGGAATCTAAAATAAGCTGAAGATGAAGAAGGTTGTTTCCTGCAAAATTATAAAGAAGCATGATTTAGGAATGCATATGAGGTAGAGTATCCAAATGGAATCAATATTTCTCCTATTTTCAACATTTCATATTTAACACAATATCAGGAAGGTAGAACAAAGGAAGAATTTGTATTGGATCAACTCAACATTCCAGCACCTACTTTAGGGAAGGAGGAGATTGAATCAATCTTGGATAGTCATGTGGGAAGGAGTACTAGAAACAGATGGTATGAAGAACATTTAGTGAAGTGGAAAGGCATGCCTATAGAAGACTCAACCTGGTTGTCCAAGGTAGAGGTTGACCACTTGGGTTTTCCCCAATCAGCAAAGAAGTGACAGGGTCACTTTTCAAATTACCATGGGTGTCTGATGCAAGAGCATCTAACCATGTCTGGGAAATCTTGTATCACCCAAAAATATTAGTTGTTGTTAGTTTTTGTTTTTCTATATTTTTTGAAAAAATAAATATTCTAACCCTTAGAAGCCCACTATTGTATTTCTAGTTCAACTTCCTAATTTTTAGGAAGTTGCTACTTTTTAGGGAAAAGAGCTATTTTGTAAGAGGACTTGAATTATAAGGAATATGTAGAAAAAAAACTATAGGAAATCTTGTAGACAAAATATTACACACTTTGGAAAAAGAATCAAATCAAAACCTTTCACCATTTAAAAGTTATTATGGTTTCAAGTTTCTAAAAACTTACTAAAACATCTTCGGAGTCATATTTGAGGCATTAAATAATCTTGTAGGGCCTCAAAATTTGGGGGGAAATATTTTCTAGTCCATAAGTTGTAGATAATTCAAAGAGATTTCTGATGGTGTAAACAGTTTGTCAAACGGAGTCCTGAATCAAAAGTTATGCCTTTTGAAAGTTGGACCACTTTTCGAGAACTGCCCAGTTCTCAAACTTGATGTAAATTTAAATTTTGAATCCATTGTTTTGAACCTAACCACCATATTTCAAAATATAAATTTTAATTTGGCTCCAAAACTAAAAATAGGTTATTTAAGACCCATCTTCAAGCTGGGAAGGTGGTTTTTTGGGAAGGAAGATATTGTAGGAAAAAGGAGTTTCCATAATCTGATAATATTGTAGCATGTGAGGCAAGTAGATTGGTCACTGATTGTAATGTGCATGTAATAAAAATCTTATTCAGATAATAGAAAGCCTATTTCTTTTGGGTGTTCTTTTGTTCTTCTATGTCTACCCTCATCACATTGTAAATAATGGCTTACTAGTAACAACCTCTTTGGGCACTGCACCAACTACCACTATTGTTACCTTGGCTCCTTTGGTCCTTAGTTTCTTCTTTGAATCATCCAAATCAGTAGATTCATCTTGGTCACCATCTTTTGTTCTCTTATATGTCCTTTTTCTCTTTGTCTTTATACTTTTTTTGTCCATTCAAAAGCTACCTTCGATTTGACTAATTTAGGCTTAGTAGCCTTTGGTGTAGGTGTCTTGACCTCTAATTTAACTATTGTCTTCTTCTCTAATGGACTGACTGATGTCTTCATTGATCTCCTAGTAGATCTTCTTCCTGATGGTGAGATGATTGGTATGTAGGGTGTAGGTACATCATCATCTACGTTAATAGGTTTTTCTACTTTAGATTTCTTATTTTCTTCATCTTCATGATTTCCTCTAGCTTCTTTCATTTGTTCCTTAGTGAAACCCATCCTTCCACCCATAGCTTCAATGCATTTTATCAATTTTATCTTCATGGCAAGTGTGTTAATTTCTAAATGCACTTTCAGTCTCTTCTCCTTATAGGTACCAAACCTCTCCTCATTAGGACCAATTAATTTGTTCATGAGTACATCTTTCACATATGTTTCAACTAAGATATGGTCTACCTCATATTCCATAGGCATGATCCAGTGAGTCATTGGTTCAACTTCTTCCATCAAACATTCATCAGTCTCTACCATAAAATAAATAGTGCCCTCATACTTCTCCACAAGCTCCCTTGGGATTCTGGATCTATTCTACATTTCCTTTAGAAAGGCCTTAAAGTATCCCTATAAGCTCCTTGTCACTGATTGCTTATCCCGCATAAGATAGTATCCTCTGATATGTATTACCATAAGTACATCCTTCTTCCATGGGATGTCACTGATTCCTGGAAATTAATTCATGAAATAAAATAAGATATGCATGATCAATTATCAATACTTAAATATCTTTTTCATATATTTATTTTATCTTTCCCAGATCTTCCATAAGTTTCGATCTCAGTTCTTCATAGATATCATATTGACCTCTCTCCTTAACCTTCCAATACATAATGTGAATTATAATATTGGAAATGGATTTCTCTCTACTAGAGTGATAGGATTTGTATCCTAATATCATCAAGGAAAACTTCACATTAGGCTTCTTGATGTCATTAACTATCATAGCCCTCTTGTCCCACTGAGATTTTGTCATTTTTGTTACTATATCCTTCTTTATTATTCTTAGAGTAGGAACTTCCCCATTATCATTGAATCCTATTAATGCCTCCAATACTTCTTTGGTGATCTTGTAGGCTTTGTCTAGCCAAATGAACTGATCATGTATCCTACTTAGAATAAATCTTAGAGTAAATTATTAATTATATTAATTAACTTTACTCCCTTCTTAAGATGTTAACACTTTTATTTTTAGTTGTTTATATTTAAACACACATGCACTAGTTTATTCAAACTTATGCACTAGTTGTTTTAAATATAAACTTGCATGCATTAGTCTTGTAATAATTTAACTAATTATTACATGCACTTCTTCTTTTTAGGTTTTCCTTTCAAGGCTTTCGATCTCCTTTATAAGGATGATCCATTGTACATTCTATTCATTCATTATTTGAGGATATTTTCTTCTTCATATTTTGAGTCAAACCCTTGCCCTCTTCTTGTCTCTACTTCTTTATAACAAGTTTTGTATGCAGATGATCTTTGGGTTTTGTGGATTTGTATTGCTCAAATCCTACAAATCTTATCCATTCCAATTTGTCAAAGGTGTGGAACTTCATAACCTGAGCTAACTTCATAGTCTCTAACACTTTGAATTATTCCTTCAAATTTCCATTGATACACATGGATTCATACATCTTGTCTATTGAATATCCTCCTAATTCTTCAATATTGCAATGAATGTATGCCCTAATTTCTTCAACGTGTAATACTCCACAAGCTACATAAGAAAATGCACTAGCAAGATCATCTTCATAGATTTATATAGGTGTTTCTGGAATTGAGGTTGTGGGATATCCTTAACACCAACAACCATAGGTGTATCCATGATATCGGATTCAATTTACCAAATCGTGAAGTGATAAATACCTTTTTACAATGACAAAAAGGGTTTGCAAGTTCGATCTCTAAAAATGCTTCCAATCTCTACTCAAATCTCTTTGCAAGTTCTTTCTCAAGATAGCACAGTGCCAAATGATGCCACAAAATTTCCTTTTAATCCTTTGTATGCTTCAAAAAGCAATCACAATAAATGCATCAAACCCTAGCTCCAAAAAGCTAAATGTAGCTAGTGATAAAAAATCTATTTGTGATCTTCAAAAACCAATCATAATCCATCAAGAGTGGTTTCACTAAGCTTCAATTTCAATTATGTATCTAGCTATATCAATCCTTCAAATTCAAGGGTAAGGTAAATATTTTCAATAAACACTCCCACTTAGGTCCTTGACCTAATCAAGTTGTTCATGGAATTTTCACACCAAAATCTGGTGCAATCTATCCAGTAGCATCAAATTGTTCTTTTATCACCCATGCCTTTCTCATTTCTTTCTTAAATTCTTCCACATCAACAATTTTATTTCCCTTATCATCATGTACTTTTTTTATTTGTACCAAACCTCTTGTATTCATTTTATATTTTTTGTATCTATAATTCTTAGCAATGTGACCAAAATTATTGTAATTGAAATATAACACATTGAAATGAAGGTAAGCGAAAACCCATGCATGCACAAGCAATAGCCATTTCACCCTCCCTCTAGGCAAACATGAATCCCCCTTACTTGGACTAGGACCACTTGCTTGAAGAATGGTACACTTGACTCCCTCTCTTGATAGCTAGCCTTGCCTTCACTTACTGCCTATTGATTTCCATACCTTAGATTCATTTTATTTGTCCTTAATTTTCACTACTTCACTATGTGTCCAAAGTTGTTGCATTTACAATATGTAATTTTCCATTTTTTCATATTATTGTTCATCTTCACATGATATTCACTTGATTTATGTCCATAATTGTTGCAGTTGAAACAATAACCAGAAAAAGATATGGCATTAGGTCTACTTCTACACTCCTCTCTATGACCAAATTTTTTGCATGAAAATAGTTTTCCATTGAAATTAGGTTTCCTCCTAGTGTCTTTTTAGGTTGTTTAGTATGATTCTCTGATGAATTGATTTTCTCACCCAATCTAGAATATTATCCTTCTCAAAGACAAGTCCTTGTGTATCTCCTTTTGTTCTTTGACTCTCACATTGTGCATCAAGCATCATTGGAATAGATTTAAAGTTTTCTTTGAGTTCATTAGTTGCAGCAAGCTCACTCCTAAGAACTTCATTAACCCTTTTAATCTCTTTCTCATTATGTCTGGATTTGTCAAGATTGAGCTACATCTTTCCAATCTGATGATTCAATTTGTGTCATTCATCTAACTTGTCTATTAAGGATTTTTCAAGATGTTCTTGATTCTTTTTCTTTTTCTCAATTTCCTTACTCAACTTCATGACCATGGATTCCATTGCATGTATTAGGTTATCCTTTTCTTTCACAAGATGTTCACATTGATCATATTTATCTTCATGATTGATCAATCATTAGTGCTTCCTTTCAACTTCAACTTCTCATTAAGATATTTCCTCTTTTCTTTAATTTATTTAGTCACTCCTTCAGATTCTCTATAAAGATTTCAGCCTCTTTGAGTTTCTCTTTTAGTTCAATGTTTTTAGCATTTGACTTGTCAACATCTTCAAGTGCAATCAAGAGTTTTCTCTGAACATTGCTAGAAACTATTGAATCACCCATCAGGACCTTACTCAAGCTATTAGACTTCATCTGAAGCACTAGGCTCTAATACCAATTGTTGGTGTTGAGGAACACTGAGAGGGGGGTTAACCAATATTTTGAACTTTTTAACATTAGAGATCTGATTGCATAACCATAAACCACGTATAATGAAAAGTAAATAATTAAAAACAAATCAAACATCCACAAACTCATAACATCATGATTTTTGCATGGAAACCCTGCTAGGGGAAAACCACAGTGGGGGTGAAACCCACAAATTACTTATATAGTAATAATAATAACCCAGTTAAGGGAAATAGTACAAAATGGAATGCACTTGCATTCAGGCCCACTACCTAGAGCTCACTACTTAGATTGCAACATACAGAGGCTCACTACCATATAAAATGTTTGGAATATAATCTAAAAGAGTGAAATGAGAAATATCATCAACTATACTTATACAATTCCTTTTAGGTGTAGTACATAAACATCAACCTAACCTCAGTAATTAGATTCTTCACATACATAGCATATCAACATATCATCTTTATACTTCACACAATTTCCTCTTCCAATCACATCACATAATATCCACGTTTACTCGAGCTTATATTACCAATAGAAAAATATAATAAGTTAACTTGTCGGCTCTAAGAAAAAAATGTAACGTATAGAACCTTGACAAAATCAATAATCAAATCTTCATGTTAACCTTGGCCCAAAGCATAAATATCCTCTACCATGTTAGGTCTACCAATAATTACACTCAAAACAATCAGTTCATAGATCTATTAGAATCATTGATCGGTCCAACAACTAATTATCAATGTCCTTCAAACTTATTTGTATACCTAATACTCAAGAATTTATAGCTCCAACAAATGTCAACATAAATAGGTGCGATCTTGGAATAGCATAGCATATACCTTGTATCATCTTCCTTTAACTTCACAACAAAAACTTCATATGTACCTATCTGTACCAATCCTTTTATCAAACCCTGTATACTATTCCAGTTCTGTCATTCTTAGCCAAATATCCATTATGATCTTCGATAACACCAAAATCTATTAAATGACCATAAAAGACATATGTAGTTTCCATCAATGACACCATAAAAACCATCCAATGGAGTGTCTCTTTCCAAGACATGATAGTGTTTTGTTTCAGAAATGAAGTACCACACCTAAGATAGATACAACTTAGTTACGAACATACAACACCCTGTATAAGACAAAATTATGATTGATGAAGGACTTATAATGATGATGTTGATTAAATGATTGGAAGATTTCTTCATTGATAAGACAAATGATTGGACAAGGTCACCCATCTTGATTATTGATTTGATTAGATAGATTGTCTATTGAAATGTGATTTCATTAAGTACCTTGTTTATTAGTCTTCACTTTGTGTGTACTCTAATCTCTATCTTTTTTAAGAGGAATGATTTATTGATAAAAGATTATGTACATGTTTATTACTGGCTTTTGAGGATTTTCTAAATTTTAAGGTTTTTGGAATATTTCATTTTTTTGTGCTTTCTTCAAGATGTTTTGTAATTTTGAGGATTTTTTCTAAAAAAATTATGATTTTTAGAGTTTTTTAAAATGACTTTTCATGATTTTTAGGGATATTTTCATGATCGTATTTAATTTTTATGGGTTTTTTAGGACGTTATTCAGTGTTTTTGAAATTTTTCAAGAAATTAATATTTACATGTTTTTTTCTCCAATCTAATAAGGCAAAGGACTCAATCATTCAACCATGTTATGGAAATTGCCCCTAGTTCAGATCCAAATTATATACAACTCAAGGAATCTATCTCCAGTTTAGTTCTAGACTCTATAAAATGGCCAAAAAGGATAGATATGTACAAAGTGGTTATGCAAGGGAAGTGACATAGAACATCAACCAATTGCATGCCATAAAAGGACACTAGGGTTGAAATGTAGTTAAAGATGTAACATGAAGTGCAGATAAGGATCATATAGAGTAATGATAGATGATGGAGTGACAACTTGATATACATGGCACTTGTTTGCCAAGTTTTTATATATTTTTTCATGTTTTTTAAGCTCATGTGAAATACTTGTGGAGGTGCAAGTTATTCACTGTCTTAGATAGTGATTTTTCCCTCTAGTGTTGTAATATAATAAACCCCAAATCCACATGTTGTAGTGACTATATAGGGTCCTATCCAGTTAGTTTCAAAATTTCTTAACTTTTCTCACTTTTGTTCTTCTTTTGGATTCATTTTTAGAACCAAATCTCCGACCTCAAAATGGTGACCTCTTACTCTCTTGTCGTAGTTTCTTGAAAGATAATTTTGGTAAGCTTGCAAATGGACCAAGGCATCTTGTCTTCGTTCATCTAGCATTTCTAGCTCATGGAGTCTAGATACTATATTGATGTACAAACATTCTTGGGTCCTCAGTGAATCTACATGGTGGTGTGTTACTTGGCCGGTGTTACTTAGTTGCAGCCTTAACCGATGGTCTTGGTTATTGAAGGAAGCTCAATCGCTAGAGGAACTCGGTGAGACTTCTTGTGCTCGGTGGAACTGGTGCTCGGTAATGCCTATGTTGCTCAGTGTTTCTTGGCCTGGTTGGTTGTTTCACTAGTGCTCGGTTGTTTCTCTAGCACTCGGTAGTCCTGGTTTACTGACTGGAGTTCTTGGTGATTTGTTTGGCCAACTTGTATTGCATTTAATATTTGTTTGTAGGAGTTAATGGTTTCATCCAACCGACTCATGGTTGATGATTAGTATTTATAGGGTGTTTGGGTAGTTGTTTAGGCATCAGATGGGAAGTTCTGATAGTAAATCTAGGGAAATCAGATAAGTGAAGTTGTGGAAAAGATCCTATGAGATCTTGCAGATCAGATTGTTATCTTATAGTTTGTAATAGCAGAGGTATTGGTTGAGGCTTGGAGACAAGGAGATTGCTTGGAGGCTTGAGAGCTCAAGTTTAGATCTACCTTAGGGTTTCCATCTATTGCTGGTAGTTTTTAGGACTGACCTAGCTGGTGTTGGATTAGCTCTTATAGATCTTGCTGAATTGTTTCTGATTGTAATTGGCCCTAACCTGGAAGGCCTTACAGTCAGGCATGTTAATGGAAAATATGTTTTGAAACATCTCTTGTTGTGTTGTTCTGAAGCTACAAGGTTGGACTATCCTTCATTGAATCTACCATCCTTGACCTACGTCAGATGGTATCAGAGTTGAGTTGATCTTGCTGAGTGAAGGTTGACCTAGCAAGGCTGATCTTACAAAGTTGATCTTATTGGCAAAGAGATTGTATGATCTGAGTTGCAGATCCATGGCACTAAACTTGTGGAATCTTGGCCTAGTTGTTCATGCAAGGTGGCAGGTTGATCTAACTTGCATACAACTTGGAGATTGTCACAAGGTGGTCGGTTTAGGGTTTTGTTGTTGAGGGTTTTGTTATCTTTAAGGATTCCTTTGAGAAGATTGGACCCTAGAGTAATTGCAGATCTCTATGATACTATGGAATCTAGGATTACAAAGAAGGTGAAATCTGATTTCAAATCTGAGATGGAGTTGATGAAGAATGACATGGTCGCTGAGATCATGAGAGCTATGACTGGTGTACCTCAAAATGTTGGTACTGAGGATGGTTATGAGGAAGTTGTTGAAGACTTTGAAGCTGTTGGATCTAGTGGTGATGACTATAGGGATAGATCTGGTGAAGATATAACTACTCGATTGCATAGATCTGGAGCTCAGTTAAGTAATAGTTACCGAATGGAAGTTTCTACTTTCACTCATACTTTGAAACTTGAGAACTTGATTGAGTAGATTGGTGAACTTGAAGATTTCTATGAGCTGGAAGAAATTGAAGATCCTCTTCGGGTGAGATTGGCACAGATGAAATTGAAAGGACATGCTACTCTTTGGTGGAAAGAATTACAAAGAGATAGAGAAGATGAAGGTGAAATGAAGATCAATCGGTGGAGGTTGATGGTGACTAAGTTGAAAGCTAAGTTCATACCTACTGACTATGAGCTTTACTTGTTTAAGAAGTTGTAGAATTTGAAACAGAAGGATTTGACTATTGAAGATTATACCGAGGAGTTCTACAAACTTACTATTCAGTCTGGACATAGAGAACTTGGTAAGGAAAAGGTAGCTTAGTATGTGAATGGTTTGAGATTCAATATCAAGGATGATCTTGGTATGCTGAAGATTGATTATGTTGAAGATGCTTATCAGTATGCTCTAAAGGTAGAACATAAGTTGAAAAGGAAACAACATGGTAATCCCCAAGGGAAGGAAAAGATTGATCACTCGGTGAAGGATAAATCAACTACAAAAGATGAACCAAAACCTGTAGAACCAAAGAAGAAGACAGGTAGAGTTATCTTTAAGGGTACTTGCAATAACTATGGTGAAGAAGGACACCATTCTTTTGAGTGTACATAGAAGAAGCTTTGTGACTGACAAACTACTGTGGTGAATGAGAATTGGTGCAGGAGCACCTTATTTTATTTATTGTTTGTAAGTCTTTTGTGTGTGGAATTTTCCTAAGGTCATGTTGACCATGTTTGTGGGATCCATGAGGGATATGAAGTTCTAAAGGTCTTAGGTAGAGTGATGTGTCTCACTGGTCTACTATGGGATAATCAGATAGGATGTAATGCTAGGTCTTATTTTTGAGGTTTTAAGAATGGATATAGATTTTGGGGCCTAGGTAGAGCCTAGGACCCCTTGTTAGCTTCCTAAGCTCTTTGGGGAAGCAAGTTTAAAAGTTGTCATCATAGTTGTAAAAGTTGCTTAGCAACATTTGCAACTTTTGAAAAGTTGCTCGGTGTAACTTACCTCAAGACCTTAATCAATGTTTAAGGGTCCTAAACCTTTCCTAGGCATGACCTAAGACTATTTATGGATTTTTGGGTTTATATCCTGAGGTTGGAAGTCATACTATATAGAGTTTCTATTCTGAGTGTGTGTGCACAGTCTAGTTTCTATTGATTTTGATGGAATAGTGAGCTGATAAAGAGAATGTTGGTATGAATCAGATCTCTCGATTGATGTGTAGTGTTTTTGTGTGAATCTACTTTCTATTTATGCAATTATTTTAGGGTTTTATTCATCTTTTCTTTGCTTAGTTTAAATCTTTTCTAAACTCCTGGTTCTCTGGTTTCTACCGAGGAGTTTGAACAAATGAGGGTCTAACTCACTATCCCACCCTTCAATATGTATGGCCCTTTGGGGATAGTGAGTAAACCCCATTTATGTATTATACATGGAAGGAAGGGCCTTGTAATTCATGCTAAGCATTTTTACAATCCATCCCTAGGTTAGCCATGTTGAGCCCAGCTAGGAAGGATTGATTGAAGTAGGAGTATAGCCTGTAGAGGAGTGATGGGAGCTGAATGGTAGGAGTTGGAGGTCTTTTGTATGGTCATTAACAAGACTTTTATGTAAGGAAAAGAGTTCATCAATCTATTTGATCAAGCAAAGCCATCTTTTACTTCACTAGATCAGAGAAAGCCTAAACTCCACTTAAAAGACCTATTTTTGTAAGGGGGTTGTACGGCCTAGGAGGGACCCAAAACCTCTAAAATCCTTGAGGTGTTACCTCATCTAGCAAGGATCCATAATTTATTTTTAGGGTCCTTTGGGATAGATCAAGGCTAAATCCCTATTCTCTCAGAGAGGAGGCCTAATTAGGCCATTTCCTTGTAGCCTTATTTTACAAAGGAGCTACCAAATTGGTAAGAGGAATGGGTGAAGTAAAGGTTGGAGCATGTGTGTTGGCACACTTTAAGAAATTTTCCCACACCTCATTGCCTCTAAAATCTTCCTAGTTCATTTGGAGGAGTAATACCCTTAGTTTAGCTTGAGGGTCACTAGGCACATGAAGAAGCCTAGAAGCATGAAGTTGAGTTTGAATTGTTGAATCACTTTTGATATTTTAGTTGGGCCTAAGACCAGGGGATTGAGCCATCCAAGGAATCCTATAGGTCATTGGTGTAGGTGGATACACTTGGGGGTCACTAGGCGAACCTAAGAGCAAGGGCTTGTGATAAGCTCCTTCCCAACCTCCCTATCAGATTGGTATCAGAGCCCCAAACATTTTTGGGATTGCATAGTGCATGTAAAATTATGAATCAAGTGGGTATTCAATCATGGTGACCAATGTGGAGTTAGCCAAGAAGGTTGAGGACCAAGAAGTAGATAACAAGATATTGAGGCAGAAGTTAGCTCAATTGGAACAAACATTGAGTGAAGTGAAATTGAAAGCAAAAGAAGTTAGTGACAAGTTGGATTGGTAAGAAGCCAAGGAGAAGGAAATACCTGAGGAGGATAAGGCTCTAGAGACAGAGCATGTATTGCTTGAAGAACCACTTCTAAAGGCATTGAAAGCCATGAATGGAAAGGCTCTAGAGGGAATACCATTATTTAGTGGTAACATGGAACCTGACCTAGTCATGGAATGGATAGATGGCATGGAAAATCACTTTGAATGAGATAGAATCAGTGAAGCACAAAAGGTCAGAATAGCCAAGTCTAGACTTAGAGGCTTTTCCTTAACATGGTGTAAATTTATACAAACGGAGAGGGAAAAGGAGGGCAAGACCAATCTTTCTTGGAAGGGCATGGCAAAAAAAATCAAGGAAGCCTACATGCTTGAGGATTATGAGATTCAGTTACATAAGAAAAGACAGAGCTTAAGACAAAAGGATCTAGATGTGAGTTCCTACACTAAGTAATTCCAAAAGCTTTGCATGAGATCCAATGTAGTAGAGGATGAGAGTGTTAAGGTGGCTAGATATTTGAAAGGTTTGAAGTGGAGCATACAAGAAGAAATGGTTCTTCTCAGTCCCAAGACTGTATACCAATGTTATCAATTGGCTATCAAGATTGAAGAAAATGACAAGAGGAAACAAGATCAAACCTCCAAGAATAGAGGTAGAGGAAGAGATCAAAGGGGACATAGGGGAGGCTACCAAGGTAGAGGAAATGAACATATGAGTCAAGGAGATTCCAAACTAGTAGAGCATGGAAGTGAAACATCATCTAGAGGAATTTTTGGTAGAGGAAGAGGACACCAAGGAAGCTCAAACAGAGGAAGAAGTTCAGGTAGGGGTAGCTCATATTTTTCTACCATGAAGTGTTACTATTGTGGATAGTTAGGACATCCAACATATAGGTGCTCAAACAAGCCATCTTCTTCTAATTTAGAAAAGAGGGTAGCATACACCCAAGAGGACACTTCAAGTGTCAAGTCACTGGAGGTTAACCAAATAGAATCATAGATGGGTGAAAATCTCATGTTTAGAAGGGTCCTAATCAGACAAGCAACTAAGGAAGAACCAAGGTAGAGGAGAGCACTCTTTAGAGTGAAATACAAGATCATGGGTAAGGTCTGCAAAGTGATTGTTGACTTAGGTTCAATTGATAATATTGTAGCAGAGGAGGCAGTAAGGAAACTCAACCTTCCCAAAGTACCACACACCAATCCCTATAAGGTGACATGGCTAAACAAAGGCCAAAGTGTATTGGTTAATGAGCAAGCATGGATTGAATTCTCCATTGGTGGATACAAGGATAAGCTATTGTGTGATGTACTACCTATGGATGCATGCCACTTATTGCTTGGAAGGCCCTGGCATTTTGACAAAGAGGCCATCTACAATGGCAAGGACAATGCCATTACCTTCAAGAAGGATGGGAAGGCCTTCAAAATTTAGTCTTTACTAGAGGAAGAGGGAGAACAATCCAAGACCCCTAATGTACTATTGAGTAGTGGGAAGGAGATGATAAGTACATTCCAAGAAGAGGATAGTGCAGGGTATGCTATAATGGTTAAACCAAAGGAGGAGAAGCCTATTCAAGCACCCCTACCTACTGAAATTTAGGAGATGCTTGGAAAATACAAGGATATTGTGAGTGATGAAACACCTACAACCTTGCCACCTAAGAGGTCCACCAATCATCAAATTGACTTCATCCCAGGAGCCTCATTGCCAAATAAGGAAACATACAAGCTTACACCAGAGCAGAATCAAGAGGTGGCTAGACAAGTTCAGGAACTATTGGATCAAGGGCTGATTAAGAAGAGCATCAGCCCATGTGTTGTACTAGTTGTGCTAGCATCCAAGAAGGGTGGAAAATGGAGGCTTTGCACTAATTCAAGGGAAATTAACCAGATCACAATAAGGTATAGGTTCCCCATACCTAGAAGAGAGGATTTGATGGATTGTTTGGGAGGAGCACAATACTTCACCAAGCTGGACCTTAAGAGTGGCTACCATCAGATCAAGATCAAGGATGGAGATGAGTGGAAGACAAAATTTAAGACCACTGAGGTTCTATATGAATGGCTTGTAATGCCATTTGGGCTTACCAATGCCCCAAGCACATTCATGAGGTTAATGAATGAAGTGCTCAAGGATCACATAGGTAGGTTTGTGGTGGTATATCTTGATGATATACTCATCTTTAGCAAGACTAAAGGAGAGCACTTGGCACATGTGGAGATAGTACACAAGAGGTTGCATGAAGAATAGTTAGCAATCAACCTAGAGAAGTGTGAATTTCTCAAAAGGAGCTATTTTACTTGGGTTTTGTGGTATCCAAGGGTCTACTAAAAATGGATCCAAACAAGGTGGAAGCAATCACAAGTTGGCCTACACCAACATCAGGGACAACAGTAAGGATTTTTCATGGGCTCGCACAATTTTATAGGAAGTTCATAAGGAACTTTAGTGGCATATGTGCACCATTCCTAGACACCATAAAGGGTGGAGTGAAGACCAAGTTTAGATGGACAATACAAGCTAACAAAGCATTTGAAGAGTTAAAGCAGCAAGTGGCAACACAACCCATTTTCCTATTACCTAGTTTTGACAAGCTATTCACTTTGGAATGTGATGCAAGTGGTATAGTAGTGAGAGGAATGATAAGCCAAGAAGGAAAACCCATAGCATTTTTCAGTGAGAATCTTAATGAAGCTAAGAAGAATTATTCAGCATATGACTTGGAACTATATGCATTGGTTTAGTCACTTAGGAAATGGAGGCACTACCTCCTACCTAAAGAGTTTGTAGTGTTCACTGATAATTAGGCACTTAGCTATATAAATACTCAAGAAAAGTTGAGCAATAGACACTTGAAATGGATGGAATACTTACGAGCCTTAACCTTAACCATCAAGCACAAGAAGGGACACCTAAACAAGGTAGCTAATGCATTGAGTAGGAGGTTGTTGACAGTCCAAGAGGTTTAGTTGCAGAGCATTGGCATTGAAAGTTTTAAGGGACTCTATGGTGAAGATGAAGATTTCTCTTAGGCATACAAGGTATGTGCTGAATTTGAGAATCATTTCCATAGTCCATTCTCTAAATACACCTTATAAAGTGGGCTATTGTTCAAAGGAAATCAACTATGTGTTCCCAAGGGTTCAATGAGAGAGAACCTCATTCAAGAGAAGCACAATGGCAGTTTAAGTGGACATTTTGGTATCAATAAGATACTAGAATTGGTGAAGAGATTCTACTATTGGCCCAAGATGCCAAAGGATGTTAGAAGATATGTGGAGAAATGTGTAGTATGTATGAAAGAAAAAGGAGGATCCAGCAATGCAAGTTTTTATCAACCCTTGCCCATTCCAAATAGGCCATGGGAATGCATAAGCATGGACTTTGTGGTAGGTCTACCTAAAACTAAATCAGGATTTGATAGTGTGTATGTAGTGGTGGATAGATTCAGTAAAATGAGTCACTTTATCCCTTGTAGAACCACTCATGATGCAAGTTACATAGCTCATTTGTTTTTCAATGAGATTGTTAGGATTCATGTTTTTCCTTTAGGCATTGTGTCTAACAGGGATGTAAAGTTCATGAGTCACTTTTGGAAGACTCTATGGAGGAGGCTAGGTACAAATATATCCTTTGGGTTAGCATACCATCCCCAAATGGATGGGAAAATAGAGGTAATAAACAAGGCACTAGGAAACCTATTGAGATGCCTCACTAATGAATATGGACAAACATGGGACATGATCATTCCCCAAGCAGAATATGCCTACAATGATAGCATAAATAGGACCACATGAAGGAGTCCATTTGAAATAGTTTATGGAATGCATCCAAGAGGGGTATGTGAACTTAGTGATCTATGAGCCATGGAGCATAGGAGTGGCCATACTGAAGATTTTTCTCAGACCATGAAGAAATTTCAGGAGTAGGTTAGAAAGATAATCATGGAAGCCACTTACAAGCTCAAGACCAAGGTGGACATGACAAGGAAGGATATACAATTTTCAGTGGGAGACTATGTCATGGTCCATCTCAACAAGTCAAGATTAAAGAAGGGGATACCAACCAAGCTGCAGGGGAAAAGAGTGGGGCCTTGTAAAGTGCTATCCAAGCATGGAAAGAATTCCTACAAGGTAGAATTCTCAGCAGACCTGAACATCTCACCAGTGTTCAATGTGGCAGACCTGATTAGATTTAAGGGATCTATATTAGAGGTCAATCAGGGAAGTGGAGACATACTTGAGGATCTTAGTGACACATTCCTACCTCCTAAAGAGGAGCCACAAGTTGAGAAGATTCTTGAATCAATGGTGAATAAGAAGACCAGGAAGAAGGCATACTTGGAACATCTCATCAAGTGGAAGGGATGTCTTGAATCAGAAGAAACGTGTATATAGGATGCTGATTTCAAGAAGCATGGCATAAACACCTCTATCCTCTCCTCCATTAAGCCTTAAGTCTCTTTGTGTAGAGGGGGGGAGTATGGTGCAGGACCACCTTCTTTTATTTATTGTTTGTAAGTATTTTGTGTGTGGAATTTCCCTAAGGTCATGTTGACCATGTTTGTGGGATCCATGAGGGATATGAAGTTCTAAAGGTCTTAGGTAGAGTGATGTGTCTCACTGGTCTACTATGGGATAATCAGATAGGATGTAATGCCAGGTCTTATTTTTGAGTTTTTAAGCATGGATGTAGATTTTGGGGCCTAGGTAGAGCCTAGGACCCCTTGTTAGCTTCCTAAGATCTTTGGGGAAGCAAGTTTAAAAAGTTGTCATCATAGTTGTAAAAGTTGCTTAGCAACTTTTGCAACTTTTGAAAAGTTGCTCGGTCTAACTTACCTCAAGACCCTTAATCAGTGTTTAAGGGTCCTAAACCTTTCCTAAGCATGGCCTAAGAATATTTATGGATGTTTGCACTCATATCCCAAGGTTGGAAGTCATACTGTATAGAGTTTCTATTCTGAGTGTGTGTGCACAGTCTAGTTTGTATTGATTTTGAAGGAACGGTGAGTTAATGAAGAGAATGTTGGTCTCAATCAGATCTCTTGATTGATGTGTAGTTTTTTTGTGTGAATCTAATTTCTATTTATGTAATTATCTTATGGTTTTATTCATCTTTTCTTTTCTTAGTTTAAATCTTTTCTAAACTTCTGGTTCTCTGGTTTCTACCAAGGAGTCTGAACAAATGAGGATCTAACTCACCATCCCACTGTTCAATCTGTATGGCCCTTTGGAGATAGTGATTAGACCCCATTTATGTATCATTCATGGAAGGAAGGGCCATGGAATGCATCCTAAGCATTTTTACAATCCAGTCCTAGGCGAGCCATGTTGAGCCCAGCTAGGAAGGATTGATTGAAGCAGGAGTATAGCTTGCAGAGGAGTGATGGGATCTAAATGGTAGGAGTTGGAGGTCTTGTGTATGGTCATTACCAAGACCTAGATGTAAGGATGAGATTTTATCAATCCATTTGATCAAGCAAAGCTATATTTTACTTCACGGGATCAGAGAAAGCCTAAACTCCACTAAAAAGACCTATTTTTAGTAAGGGGGTTGTACGGCCTAGGAGGAACCCAAAACCTCTAAAATCCTTGATGTGTTACCTCATATAGAAAGGATCCATAATTTATTTTTAGGGTCCTTTGGGACAGATCAAGGCTAAATCCCTATTCTCTCGGAGAGGAGGCCTAGTTAGGTCATTTCCTTGTAGCCCTATTTTACAAAGGAGCTACCAAATCGGTAAGAGGAATGGGTGAATTCAAGGTTGGAACATATGTGTTGGCACACTTTAAGACATTTTCCCACACCTCCTTCCCTCTGCAAGATTCCTAGTTCATTTGGAGGATTAATACCCTTAGTTTAGCTTGAGGGTCACTAGGCACATGAAGAAGCCTAGAAACATGAAGTTGAGTTTGAATTGTTGAATCACTTTTGATAGTTTGGTTGGGCCTAAGACCAGGGGATTGAGCCATCCAAGGCACCCTATAGGTCATTGGTGTAGGTGGATACACTTGGGGGTCACTAGGTGTGTTAGTTTTTTTCATAAAGAATCACTATATAGCTATTAAGCTTGACTCTTAGACTCCCAATTCTAGATTCTTACAGGGAAAAGGCTAATTAACAAGGATTTAATCCTCCTACACTTTGAGCTCCACAAACCTAGGTGAGTGTACCTAAAACATACTAAATCTACATACATAAACACTCTCTCACTAAAACCCTTTATGCAGACATGAAAATCAGTGGATAGTAACAACAAGGATATTCACCCTTCTTCTCTTCGAACCCAGAGGCTCAGGCAGGCTAACCTATCAGATTCACTTCTACAAGGAATCACCAAAAGAATTTGCACTATTCAATGCAATTTACTAACATTAATGCTCTAAAACTGAAAAATGGAAAATGATTTGGAATTATGATTTGATGATGAAACTATAGGACAAGCAAAGACCAGTGCCATATTTAATGGGCAACATAGTCATACAAATGTACATCAACAGAAATCACTTAATAGGAACACAAACAAAATGCCTTACAATCCATATGCAGCTCAAATAGAATTCCTTACAGACTATCTCATCATTCCCATACTACTGTATCAAATCCTCATACAAATGCTTATCCCCCTAAAATCACTCATGAGACTGACTCCTTCCTTGAAGGAAACTCATAGATGATTGCATAGTTACCTTGTAACCAGTATATTCAGAATGCCTTACAAACTAAACATACAAGAGCATCAACAAAATATAAAGAGACAATAATAATCTGGAACAGGAACTGCACTGTGTTTTATTAAGAGCTTTATGCTTCAATACATCCAAAATGACAAAAGAAACTCAGAAAACATGACCTAGAATCAGAAAGTTGCCTTGCAGCATTAATCTCAACATACTTTACAAATGAGAAGAAAAATTGAGATATAGGAGAATGTGGTTAGTTGAAAGCCAACTGACAGCTGTCCATTCTTGGCATGAAAATATCTCCAAGTTTCCTCTCAACTGACCTGCAATTGATTCTCAAAACTTGATCCACCTTTTGCAATCATTTTCCAACAAACTGATCTAATTTTGATTCTCAAAATTCAAACCCATACTACTCCTTCCCATCACCTTGAAACTAAAAATCATCATTGCCAATGGATTCCTTGTCTTTTCCCATTTCTGAAAACATATAACACTTATATGTTCTGACAAAAAATGAATCTCCAGGCAATTAATTTGTGAGCAGCTATGTCTTTTAAATTTTTGAATTTTTGCCTATAGTTTGAACTATATCAACTTTTTAAATCTTTTAAAATCTACCATATTTTAATCATTTTATGCACATGGCCACAGGAAGCACTAGAACTGGACACTTGTCAACTGCTGATTCGATGCTCCGACAAACTCAAGTTTAACCCCTGATTGGGAGATCTGGTGACTAGCTTGTATTCTCCAAATCTCTAAACATTCTGACTAACCATGGTTAAAATCTATGACTAGGTGAACAGGCCATTCTCCAAATCTCCAAATCCAGCCTTGACCCTGGGTTAAATCTGGAGAATGGGCGACTAAGCCCATTCTCCCAATCTCCAAATACTTTGTCTAAGCTGCGTGAGATCTGGTGACTTAGTGACTGAAGCTATCTCTGATTCTCTGAATGTTATCTCCTGACCACTAGCCATTGGGAGAACTGGTGACTAGTGTTCTCTGAATCTCCAGATGCTAGCCACTTAATCGCTAGCATCTAGCAACTTGGTGACTGGCAGATAGTTGACCGCCACCTCTGAATCTCAGAATTATCTGCTAACTATTGGCTTGGTTGCATGACTTAGTGAATGCCTACCATGTCATCATCTCCATCCAGTCAGCACACCACCACCTCTCTACAAAATTTCCTTACCAGCGGGCCTAGACACAAAAATTGAGGTGCCTCCAAGCGGTCGCGCGGGCAGAGAGCCTCCGCTCTTTGATCTATTTATCTTCTGTGTAGCATTGCATTTATACATTTGATAGTTCTAATTTGGGATCAATGTGGGACTAAGATTCCCATTGAAATATAATATACTACTCAAAAGGTCTTACAGTGCACACCCATCTGGCTTGCACTGGCTAGCCTCACACAAATGGTCCCCACAGACCTTCATTTCCCTTTGACTTCATACTACATAACGAATGCCATTCCTTTTAAAAATGAAATATTATTTAAATGTGGTGCATGTGGGATAATGCTTCCCACAATGCACAACACATTTCTATGCTTCCTCCCTCGCAAAGGGTCTCAAAACTTCCCATAAATGCATTCAAACCCATAGATAGAGTGCCACCCAGGTCCTTTGAGTCCATTGACAATAGGTTGATGGCGCCCTGGAGGCCCCATCATGCTGCTATTTCTTTTCAAAGTTGGAACGTGCCTGAATTGTGATGCCATCTTCTTTTTTGTAGTACCACTAAATCCAAAATCAGAGACTGTGATTTTGAAGATATCATGGGTGAATCCAGGAGGTATGCCCTTCCAAAGTCAGCCTGCACTGAGCCATAACTTCCTTGAGCTGCAAGACTCACATGACCCTATCGTCGACGATGATGATGATGGGCATTCATAAGATTGTGTGGAGTCTGATCTGGTTAGGCATTCATGTCGACAATAATGATGACCATGGAGGCTTATTCTATTTGGAGGCAAGGTATAGGAAGTTCACGGTGGATATAGATGGTGCTGCCAACATAAGGCTTCAAGGGATTCAAGGGTAGAATCCTTCCATGGCCGGCACACAACCCACTCAGTAACACATACGCATATAGTTCTATATCCTATGCACTGGTCTCTCTAGAATATGTGTTGCCTTCCATTAGTGCACACATTGCAGTCTTTCATGTGTGCAACCACTTTGAATTGTGAGCAGCACTCCACTCATGATTTACGCTATCCTTTTCACAATTAGTTTCCCTTGTCTTGTTTATGCACTGGCCTCTTCCACCATGCATAGACCCCTTTGAAATTCATGCAAGCTACCTCAAATCCATGCCACTCATGCACCATGCATTCAAACCTACATTGTCCCCTTGCATTCTCATTGGTGATGTCTGCACTTTACCATGGGCCGGCACATACTGGTGAGAACATACCCCTCTCAACCATTGGTGCGCTGCCTTTACAGCTAGTACACACCCATTCTAATGCACACACCCCCTCAATTTGTGTGTGATCCCACTTCATACATTAATAGACTAGCTCCTTGCACACCTCAAATTATAATATTAAAAGGTTGGCTTCTCATCATGTGCAATCCAATATGAACCTAGATTGATCTCATCGAGGTCAAATTGGATGATCATCCATAACACCCTCTCTATTTGAACCAAAGGTGAAGGTTGTGATGAACAAACACCAAATCATTTCTCTTCTGCTCATACAAATAGTTGCATATCTTGGAGTGTATGTGTTCAAAGTACAAACACACACCAAAACCACTCACACTTGAAAGAACAACATAGCTTTTCCAATTTGTTCTCTCAAAACAAAGTCTTTCCAAAATATTTTGCAATCAACTTCAGATCCTAGGTCAGTTTTCGCTCTTGAGTGTGAACACCTGCTGCTATCACTGATAGTGATATTCTCCTTCAACATACATTATATAGGTTGTCCTTTCTTCATCTCATTTCCAGAGCCTTGCAACAAACATTTGTCTCTTTGGGTTTGCTTCATTTGTTGCCTCCAAAACCTTTGTCATATGTTGTGCCATCACCCATTGTATGTGGCACACTTCCATGAAGTTATGTATGGTGCGCTACCCTTTGATTGGCACGTAATTTTCTTCTCAAATGTACACAACCTCCAAACTCCAAGTGCACACACAACTCTTCCTTGAAGACTCTCGCACACCAAATAAGCATGTGTATATAACAAAAAGCCAATACACAAAACAAAACATAGTGTGCACCACATTACCGTCAAATGGCACTTAGAAAATGGTGTGAACACACCCTTTTCCAATCCAAAATGCAACCCCATGATAAGAAAAACATCAGTGCATCGGATAATTCAACCACATCACCCATTTTCACATCTTTGCAAAACTGACTAATAACACCAACTGGCTCCCAGAACTGGCTTCTAAAACTGACAAAAACCCATCACAGGATCACACCACCGAGAACACACATTCACCTCCAATGTGTTATCACACTCACCAAAGGATATCACTCAGAAAGATTCGATCCAAAAGATATTCATAACCAAACACTGCCATTTGAAAACTAAAACTACCAATATTGCCAAAATCACATAAATTGCTTCCGAATCCGACTTTAAAAACTCACCCATTGAAGCTTTTAGGAACTAAAATCTCAGAAACCGATTCTCCCTCATACAAGGAACATGAATCCTTAACCAATTCACCAAAAATATCAAACGGCCGATTATAATTAATCACCAAATTCAGCTTATTAGTAAAATTCAGGATAAGAAATAGTGAAAAATGCATAAACTGGGTTTGGAATTGGCCTAGGAAAGTAATCAAACGGATTGGCAGGGACCTAGAAATCATCAGGTAAGTAATCTTCTAGGTTTACAATATGAAATTAATCTTAATTGTGTTAGACCTTGTACAGGGCAAAAATTACAAAGCCTCAAAGTAGGCTACTTAAAATACTGGACGATGCACTCTCAGAGAATTTTAATAAATTGTAAATGGAATGACACTGGCAAAGTGACTAAATGAGCACATGGGGAATTGAAAATTGGTGTGATGACTCAATATTAAGCTTATAGTATGATACCACAATTGGCATGTCTTGACCAATCATTGGGAAAAAGATATTCAAATGCAAACAGGGCCTGCTACAACAAATTGACACTTATGCAAAAATGCAGATTTGGACAAGTGCTCAAAACAAGACATCATGAAACAACTTGAAACTTGAACTTAATGACCTGGGATGTCTTCAAATGTCTAAACAAGAGTGATGAACACTTGACACACATGAAAAACTTCAGAATTGCATCCAGGAAAAATAGGCACAAAAGCACAAGGGTTCAGAATGCAAGATTTTAACAAGGTGCTCAAAAACCCATGTATTTTTTAGTACCAACGGTGGCTCTGACTATGGACACATTCCCCATGCAGACATGTAGAGAACCTCAGAATCTCATGGTACAATAGACTACCCAAAGAGAAATCAGCTTGACTATTCCTTTTCACAAAACTCCGAACAGGGAACCCCTTAACCAACTACTGAACACTGAAACAAAAGCAACTTTACAAAGTTTAAAAACATTTACAAAGGACTTTAAAAATCTGTCAACAAGAGCCAACTTTTACCTCTATCAAATATGTAATTCTCACTTGCACGAATCCAAGGTAACTTGAAAACACTTCTTTTGCTGACAAGACCAATCACACTGACATAAAACTTCAACATACCATAAAGAAAATAATTAGTATCTTCACTGTCATTTAGCATTTGAAAATCACTAGAATTCTAAAAATACTGATCATTGTGTAACATAGAAATGTCACACTCTTCAAAACTTATAACCAGCTGAAGAAGAGAATATTCTGATTTAAGCATAAAGCTAGA
The DNA here is from genome assembly GCA_027943335.1 of Chamaecyparis obtusa. NCBI lineage: Eukaryota > Viridiplantae > Streptophyta > Pinopsida > Cupressales > Cupressaceae > Chamaecyparis > Chamaecyparis obtusa. The sequence continues at coordinate 229,812 of BSBK01003715.1, forward strand.
CACATGCTGGCTTTCTTCAAAGATGACTTGAACATCAAAATAGAACTTATGAAACTCAAACTCTTGTATACCATATGAATGTTCAATAAAATCACTATGAACCACAACTTTTGGCTTCAATTCTAACTCATTCGAAAAAAAATTGACATGTTGAATCGGGAAAACAAAAGACTCAAAATCTACCTTCTAATTTATACATTTTTCCTGATTCTTTTCAACCTCCTTTGAAAATAAAACATCATTATTTATTTCATCAAACTCTTGAAGGAACACACATACCTCTGGCTGAAAAAGGTAATCATTTGTAGGACTTGAAACTTCATCCATTTCTTCATCAAACATTTCAAAACATGGCATGAATAAATCAACCGACAGCCCATTACATATATCCTCTTCCTGGCACATGTTTTCTGAGCACAAATCACTGTCATAGGGAGCACTATTAGCATTGCTAATCTCTATTTGACAAGACATTACCTCATTACCATTGACAACATCACAATCATCAATGTCTAATTCAAACAAGCTGATTTCCATTTCTAGTGAAAGATCATAATCTGTGTCATAACCATAAGAGATATTTTCTTGAAAGCTTTCATAAATTGGTTCATACAAATCTGAAAGCGAATCTACTTCAACATTTTCAATCAAGTCCTCACTTGAACAACTTTTAGTTTCATTTTCAGAATTCACCAAATCAATGGAAGAATTCAGAAATGCTGAGACTGACTCATCATCACAAATTGAATGCATCTCAGACTTGACACCATCACTTTCACAAACATCAAATGCCTCAAAATCTAAAAAATGAAAACCATTTAAATAACAAACCTCCTCCTGCAAATCAAAGAGAGAAGGCATCATTTTAGGCTCATAAGAATCAATACATTTACCGAATAAGTGATTACAAAGATCACTTGCAAGACTTCTTAAGTAATCATTATTTTCCGTAGCAACTCCATCATATTGTTGCTCTTGAACTGTCATTGCTGAGAATTCACTTTCCCCTAAACCAATCGACTTATCATTATTCTGAACTTGGGGCTGACTATAGAGATGACAAATAATATTAGGCTCAGAATTCTAAAACAATTTTGAAGGCCCAATCTGATTTCTATTAGTTGATATAACATCAGCTAGATCATAAGATTCACCTTGACTTTCACTACTCATTAGAATCACTGAATTAGTATCAACACTTGGGAAAGCCACCTCATGTAATCTTGTATTTTCTACACCATGAAGCTTCGGCAATCCGAACCTTTTCATCCTTTCTATATCTGATGCTAGCTAAAAAGCATGATGTAGACTTTGTGGTTCCTTGTCTCTCAACAAGTAAGCCATTTTACTATCAAATGCAGCCAAGTAAATAACAAGAGACAGTGCATCATGTGGCCTACATTTCTCAAGAATTCTTCTTAGTGCTCTCCCAAATCTGAGATTGAAATCATTAACTAACTCATTCTCTTCTATGCAGATGCCAACAAAATCAACTAACAAATTGTATTCACAAATGAATTCCCCATATGTCTCAATAAATCTTGATTCAAAATCCTTCCAAGAATGGATAGAATGGTTGGATAGAAATGAAAACCATTCCCTAGCACTTCCTACCAGTGATTGAATAAACAATCTCATAATCACATCTTCATGGCTGACATCAAAATCTTCAATCAAGTCCATGAATATGCTTAAATGCTTTTCAGCTAATTCTTCTTTTCCCCCATCAAACTTGGGCAAGAATTTTCTAATTTCTGGGGGTATTACATTTGGGTAACAAGGAATACCCTCAAAGATCTAAAGGTGAATAACATTTTTAAATTCTTCTATCTCCTGACTGGAATACTCTTTGAGACATGATAATATTCAGAGATACGCAAGGCTAGGAATACTCAGAGTACATTTTACTTTCTTCCTTCTATCAATCACAACCTTGTATATGTAAACTCAAGCATACATATTATGCATATTTTATCCACAGCAAGACTGACATATCCCTTTGAAAAATCATTTGCATACACCAAAACATAACAGCTGAAGCTATTCAAATCTTGTATGCAAAATAGATTAACTCTTCCCTTCCATCTAGTGCTTAAAATCACTGAATAGGGAAACAATTTTTCACATGATTTTCATGAAAAAACTTGGTTTGGAAAATATTGCTCGATACAAAGGAGGAACCTTGTCAAAGGAGTAACTTGTTTAGGACTCAGTGCAAGTCTAGAGGTAAACTTTGTGATGTTATTTTTGACAGTGGTAGTACTGATAACCTTGTTGCTAAGGACATGGTTCAAAAACTTGGTTTGAATAAAATGAGATATCCACATCCTTATAGGATTAGTTGGTTGCAAAATGTTCATTCTCTAGAAGTAAGAGAACAATGCTTCACTGATGTTCAGCTTGGCCAGTATAAGGATCTTGTGTTATGTGATATTATCGAGATGAATAGTTGTCATATATTGCTTGGTAGACCTTGGCAGTATGATATCAGAGATATGTATGATTGTGTGAAGAATGTGTTTACTATTGAGAAGAATGACAGGAATTTTTCCCTGATGCCTTTGCTGGATACAACACTCGGTAGGAGAAGTTTGAGTATTGGTAGCTGAGTTGAGTTGGTAGCTCCTAAAGGTATGGATCATCAGTGTGAAGAACAAACTTGTGTATTATCAAGGAAAGAATTGAAGAGACAGAGGAAGTTGAAGTGGAAGAATATGCAAAGTGAAGAGATGCAGGACTTGTATGTGAAGAACTAGTTTGGGGTCTATGTGTTGAATCTCGGAAGATGTTCTTTCCACATATGAACATATTTCTGAACCTGGGGTGTCTGATGCAGGGGCATTCTTGGGTCCTTGGTGAATCTGCATGGTGGTGTGTTACTTGGCTGGTGTTACTCAGTTGCAACCTTAACCGATGGTCTCAGTTATTGAAGGAAGCTCGGTCGCTGAAGGAACTTGGTGAGACTTTTTGAGCTCGGTGGAACTGGTGCTCGAAAATGCCTATGTTGCTCGGTGTTTCTTGGCTTGGTCAGTTGTTTCACTGGTGCTCGGTTGTTTCTCCGGCACTTGGCAGTCTTGGTTTACCGACTTGAGTTCTTGGTGATTTGTTTGGCTGACTTGGTGCATTTAATGTTGGTAGCTTTTGTTGGATTCTCCTATGTGGATCTGGAGGCTAACATGTTGAATTTATTAATTGTAAGGCTATTTGAGAGCTGACTTGTATTGCATTTAATATTTGTTTGTAGGAGTTAATGGTTTCATCCAGCTAACTTGTGGCTGATGATTAGTATTTATAGGGTGCTTGGGTAGTTGTTTAGGCACCAAATGTGAAGTTCTGATAGCAGATCTAGGGAAATCAGATAAGTGAAGTTGTCGAAAAGATCCTGCGAGATCTTGCAGATCAGATTGTTATCTGATAGTTTGTAATAGCAAAGCTAGTGGTTGAGGCTTGGAGACAAGGAGATTGCTTGGAGGCTTGTGAGCTCAAGTTTAGATCTACCTTAGGGTTTCCATCAATTGCTGGTAGTTTTTAGAACTGAACTAGCTGGTGTTGGATTAGATCTTGTAGATCTTGCTGAATTGTTTATGATCATAATTGGCCCTAACCTGGAAGGCCTTACTGTCGGTCATGTTAATGGAAAATATGTTTTGAAACATCTCTTGTTGTTTTATTTCTATTGTGTTGTTATGAAGCTACAAGGTTGAACTTGTAATACCCCAAAAATGGGCTATAAGTTCATTAATCTCCTATATCGACACATCGAATGAAATCGACATCAAAGTCCTAACCTAAGGCACATCTAAACATCATCGAATCCTAATTAATTATCATAAATTCTACATCCGGGAATATTCCTAGTAATATTCCTAATTATCCTAATTATCTTTGATTTAATGATTATTTGGCGATAAATCCTATTTATCCTAAAGTTTAATTAAATGAATATTCTCAATATTTAATTAATTAGATTTAATTCTACCACTTAATTATTTAATTGAAGTTAATTCTATTTATTCCTAAATTGTATTATTTAATTTTGACAATAAATCCAAAATCCTATGAATAATTGATTAAATTCTTATTTAATTAATTAAAGCAAGTTGTCAATTTTTAATAATATTGTTTTTGAATAAAAGTTTGAAAAATAATTGATTAACCCATAAATCAATTCTTTTATTTTTCAAAATCAGTTAGTTTGGAAATAAATCACTTTATTATTAAATTAATTCATTAATAAAACTTGCACAATCAGAAAAGCAGACAACTATCAATTATCAATTAAATCTAAACTCTATTTTGAGTTAAACTCTTCTTTTGCATGTTTTTGTGAGTTAATTATCCTTTATTTAAAAATAACTCAAAAATCAACCTGAGTTATTTGAGTGATTTATGGCTTTTCTTTCATGCACCTCCAAAGCCTTGGATTTCTATAAAATCAAGGCTCAGCTCTTTACAAAACATCTCATATTTTTGCATCCTCATGCTATCGAATTGGAGACTGAAGAATCATCTTTGCGAATCTAAGCTATTGTGAGATAATTCTTGTTTTTGAGTATTGCATATCATTTAGAATTCATCTTAGATTAATTCATTTCATATCAATTTCATCTTAGATTCTAGATTCATATCAGTTTTCATCATATCATTGCATCTAAAAACCAAAAAGATAGATTAATTGCATTCATATTTCATATCAGTTTTGCATTCAAATCCTTCATTTAGGTGTCATCAAGGTCACTGATCTTGATAACAATCTGAGAACATCATACTTGCACCTATTAGAAGGTAGTAAATCGCCTGGTTAGTTTAGCTTTCAATTCATTGCAACTTTCATTTTTACTAACCTCTAATGTTTTACTGAAGTGTTGTGTCTACAGATCAAGTACAAAATTCACACATACATTTTTGGCACCCACCATGGGGCCTTGATATAGGTTTCCAATTCAATTCTATCCATTTCTACCTTTTCTTCTCAATTTCTGAGCCAAAACTATGATTTTTAAATTATGTCCGTACAATTTTCATACCAATTTCTGACAAAAGTCATCTTAGACTATACCCACTATCATATGACAATCTATTGGATCGAGAATCATGCCAGACTGTACACACTATCATTTGGAAGTTCAACTATCGTATCATCATACACCCAGTGTCGTATGAGTTTCGGGACTGTCGTCTGGAAGCAGACCCAGTGTGGTATGAGTTTTGGCACTAGGTTTTCATTGTCATTTCATTTTTCAGGGTAGTTTTTCATTTTTGGTTTTCAGATTTTGACTAACGGCTAATCTCAACAATTGAAATTCTCTATTTTTTATTGACTCCTGCTGGTTTTGATTGGAAAAAGTGCAAGAATTGCTAAAAATAGGTAAAAATCTACTAACTACATTGCGAGGAATTTAGGTAATCTTCTCAACTGATAAGACTTTGATTTTGGATCTAAAACGAACATCTCATGTGTCTAGCTTGAGTGACTTTTATTGCTTTCCTATCACAGACTTCATTTGGGCTATAAAAATGAACATAGTTTGCTTTCAACATCTTTGTTACTCATAGTAATTAGGCCCCATGAACACTATTTGTGGATCTTGAGAGAGTGGGTTTCCAGTGAAACTCTTCTCAATGAAGGATCCCTTGTAGGTGGGGAGGATACTAAGGGAGTCTCACGTTCCACTAGATCCGCGTGTCTTCAACTTTTGATCGAGGCATTCTCTCTCCGTAGAGGTTGATAGATCATAAGGGGTTGACATCATAGATCTTTGTGAGATAATCTTGGTCTTAGCGTGTTGGATTAATTTGTCTGCTTTGTTTGGGTTAAAAGTGAAAAGGCTAAGGGATTATGCTCTACTTCTTTTTTGGATAGTACCAAAAACCCAAATCCTTGAATCTGGAACCAGTCTCCATGTGGTATATCTTGTGAGTCACCTTTAGAGAGGGTAAACCATAGTGGACATTCCCTTAATTGGGTCAACCACATTGACGGAATCTCAAGCGGTAATAGCCATTCTCATCATGGTAGTGACAATCACTATATAAATGTCCTATTGGAAGAAATCTCCACAGGTGTGGTCTCTTGTTGGGCTGTCAGATCTCCCTAGCAGATCCTGAAGATTAAGTTCTCGGACTGTGTCAAAACCCTGGTGCACCTAGATTGGAGTTCGCCCTCTTGGATCATAAAAGTTGTAGAGTCAAACCATTACTAAAAACCCTAGCAAGGCCAAATTTTTATTTTCTAGGGTATATGTGCATTATTGCAAAACATTTTTGGAATATACACAATTAGCGCTTCTGAGGATTAGAACAAATAAAATCACTTGATTGTTCATGCGCAAGGTTGCTTTTTCCCTTGTTCATTATTTTCAGACATGCTTGAAATCACTTTCTTGCTATTTTGTGTGCTTGTTTATCTATCTAGTTATTGAAAATGAACAAATCTGTTACCATCCTCAAATCTGGACATTAAAATTTGCAAACAATCCGAATCTGAAAACTCAAAATTTACAAAATTTGAAGTGAAATTCCTTTCTAGAGTCAAAAGTCATCTCAGGAGGTCAGAAAGTCATACGAGTTTTTATCAAATGTCATTTCATTACTACCCAACTGTCGTATAGTAAAGACCCTAGTGTTGTACGAATCTTTCTGCCAGTCAAATTCAAAAAGTCAAATCCTGCTAGCAACTATCGTGTGAGTTTTGCAACTATCGTACAAGATTTTCAACTATCATTTCATAGCATACCCACTATTGTACAAGTCCGCAGAGTGTCATTTGGGAAAATTTTGAAAAGTTGTCAGAAAATTGTCAGAATTGCCAAATACTTAGCTTTTTCAGCCTATTTCTAGAATCTATCGAACAAATCACTGTGTTAGGAACATAGCAGTAGCTATTGAGAATCCTATCATTTTCCAAAAGTGGCCTTTTGAATCTGATTCAACCTTTTGTTTAATTGATTTGATTCCTTTTCATCTTGTGTCAAAACCTTGTCAGATCTATCAATCTTCTATCAAATCTTCAAAAATAGACTAAGTGTTGTGAACTCGTGTCTGCTATCTTTTGGGAAATCTACCCATACATCTAGGGCATAGTATCCTTCACCCATGTCTAATCGAATCTTCAAACCAATCATAACCTTGACAAGGTTGTGTCATCTGATTTTCTTGCATCAAATCATTCTTCAGTTGTCTTCATCATATTCTCTTCGCTTCACCTAAGGTTAATGGTGGAAACTAGAGCTTCCTCACATAAGAAATCAGGAGAGACATCTTAGACCTTACCTTTGACTAATATCTAGGGTCCAACTCTTGAGAAACTCATCAATTCTGGTCTTTACGAGGATGATGGTCTTGGCAACTTTCGATTGAAAACTGGTTACATACCTCCTCCATCAACCCACGAAGGTAATCAACAAACTCCTCCTCAATCTATCTCAGGGAGTCCTAGAACTCCTACCATGTCTTAAGCAGGGATGAATCATGGCTCTCAAGGAGCCCATTCCCAACATGGTGTAGATTAGGACCCAACACCTGAAGAAATTTCCCGATACCAAAATGACGATGAATTCAAGAAAATGATGAGGCATTTCTTGAAAGAAAATAGAGAAACATACTTTTTGGAGTTAGCTCATCAAGGAGCTAAGCTTCCTCCTAATTTTAATGTCAAAGATATCATCACACATGAGGAAGCAACTCTAATAATGGCCATGATGAAATAGATGCATGCTTTACAAGTCAAACTAAATAAACTTGAAAAAGAGAAGGAACCCAAGGAGTTCTCCATGGAGGCTCTATGTCCTTTTCCATTTGACAAAGACTTGTACATGCCGCCATTTCCAAAAAGAGTGGAGATGCTGAAGTATGATAAATATGATGGACACTCTAATCCTCAAGATCATGTCAGAGAGTTCTGTACACAATCCATGGAGTTCATGCATGAACCGACCTATTTGATGCGCCTCTTTCCTAGATCTCTGGGCGGAGCATCCATTCATTGGTTTTCTAGATTGCCTCCTACGATTAAAACTTTTGAGGAGTTGATAAAACTATTTTATCAACAATACTCCTACAATATTCAACACCCGGTCACCATGATCAATATCTGTAAACTCAAGCAATATCCAGGAGAACCATTCCTAACATTCCTCAAGAGGTGGCGAAAGAAGCTCTCTCTATATGCTAGACCAATTCCTGAAATGGAGAATCTCAAAATCTTTATCAATAACCTTGTCTAAGAGATCAACTATCCATTACAAATGCAAGATCATACATCTTTTGACAAAATGGTAGATAATGCAATCAAGATTGAGAAAGTACTTGTCGAGAAAGGAGATATTACGCTTCAAAAGGACAAATACGAATCTAGATCTAGTTCCAAAGATAAGAACAAAAATTGGAACAAGAACAAAGGCATCATCACAGATGGCATTGTTGACACTATTTGTGCCCCATCAAAGGCACCAACCTACAACCTAACTCTTGGTTCCCAAGCCATAAAAGCTTCAGAACAAAAGTCATCCGAACCATTCCAAAAGAAGCCAGAATACAAATCTTGGGGTAAAAAGAGAAAGTTCACTCCTCTTGGAGAATCTTTAGAATTAGCTATGAGAAATCTACTGGCTGATAACATCATCTCTTTGCCAGCAATCTGACAATCTGATCCAGACCCTAAGCCACATTGGTGGAAAGAAAATGAATTATGTGATTTCCATCGAGGTAAAGGTCACAAAACTAATAATTGCTTATGGTTGAAACACACCATTCAAGATCTGATCGATAGTGGAGACATCACAGTTGACAATCCTAAGAGAAATAATGATCATATGACATTTACATAACCATTTCCACAACATGGTCAAGGAGTTTCAACTTCTCAGCCTAATATGGGGGCAAAAGTCAATTATGCCTACCCTGGAAATAATGTTGTCATCAATATGGTTGAACCATGTCTCTTTGAAAGTTGCAATGTCATCATAATTGTATGAAGAGAAAGAGATCATTCCTCAACTAATGCAGTTACTCGATCACAAGCTTAGGCACATCTAAAAGGACAAATCCCAGATTCATCTAATGTCCCTAAGATACCCTTCAATCTTTCATCTACTTCCAAACAGAAGTCTGCTTCCAAATCTTCTAATCCAAAGGATACAAGACCTACATCTTATAGCATTGTTCAAAAAATCCAACACACTAATGCCAGTTACCTAAAAGTTCAATGATGATAACAAATTGACATATGATCAGTGAGTAGGTCCTAGGTTGCATGGTTCTTTGCATTTTGCATGTCTTCATGATCTCACAAATGTTTGGAAACACTTCAAAGCTTAAACAATTCTTCATATCAATTCTTCACATCCAACGAGAGATGAGTCTCACTCGAAGGTCTCTTCACCAAACCACAAGTAGTAACCCTCCTGGGTTAAACATCCTTTTGACATAAGACTGAGTACTTGTCTTCATCAACCTACAAAAACATATCATGTGTATCGTTGCATTTACATCCCATATCATTACCATTTGTTGCATTACATTACATCCAGTGCATAAGCATAAATCGTAAATACATCTTTTCATAACATCCATACATATGATAGAAATCATTACATTGCATTGATCCATACATACATTCTACACTACTCATAGCATAAACATCACATGATATCATCATCAATCAAAACATGACAAGTACAAATGAAGTCACAACCCAAAATATCGATCTCATATATATCATCAACTTGAAATGTGTCAAGGGTGCACTACTAGCACAATATACAAAAGAATGAGCTCCTGAGAGCTATCAAAGTCAGAACAGTATATCAATGATAAAAAAGAATAGAGTATATCAAAACATAAGAATAGGAATCAACTATCGGCATGCTCCTTGGTATCTGGTGGAGGAGGGGGTGATGCATCTGGTATAGCCTCTGCTCTTGGTTCCCTAGCTCCCTCTGAGGCTGCCATATAATCTGAATACATGGTTATAGCCTCTTCTCTTGGTGCCCTAGCTCCCTCTGAGGCTGCCATCAACCTACAAAAACATATCATGTGTATCGCTACATTTACATCCCATATCATTACCATTTGTTGCATTACATTACATCCAGTGCATAAGCATAAATCATACATACATCTTTTCATAATCCATTACATTTGCATAACATCCATACATATGATAGAAATCATTGCATTGCATTGATCCATACATACATTCTACACTACTCATAGCATAAACATCACATGATATCATCATCAATCAAAACATGACAAGTACAAATGAAGTCACAACCCAAAATATCGATCTCATATATATCATCAACTTGAAATGTGTCAAGGGTGCACTACTGGCACAATATACAAAAGAATGAGCTCCTGAGAGCTATCAGAGTCAGAACAGTATATCAATGATAAAAAAGAACAAAGTATATCAAAACATAAGAATAGGAATCAACTATCGGCATGCTCCTTGGTATCTGGTGGAGGAGGGGGTGGTGCATCTAGTATAGCCTCTGCTCTTGGTGCCCTAGCTCCCTCTGAGGCTGCCATATAATCTAAATACATGGGTACTCTCTGCGTAGTAGGGACAATAGCATAATATGCAGACACATAATACAAAGCCCGTGAGGTCTGATGGGTCACCTCTGTCTGTAATCTTCAAACCTCTGAATGAAACTTTTCATGAAGCTCTGTGCGCTACCTATCTACCTCTAGATACCTCTCCTCCCACCTAGCACTCTGTACCTTTAGGTCCCGGAATTGAGCTCTGAGACGTCTAATAATCTCTAATGAAGTAAGAGGTACACTAGGCTCATCCTCTGCTGCTGGCATATCTGTGTCATGTGCTAGCTATGCTGGCTGCTCTACCTACTCTATGGTACCTACTCTACGCACCTTATGGTGTCTAATCTCAGCCCCTAGATCAAAGGGATCATCTGTACCCATATTTGTACCAGCACCTACAACCTACTCAGCTGCTAATACATCATCTATAGAACCAACACCGCCCAAAGTTCCACTCTCACCCCTGGTCCGTCTCTATGAACCTGTGGATGTACCTACTATAAAAATAGAAGGATGAGGAGGCCACATATGTCCTGTTGATCTCTATAGTGGAGTCATTGCTCTCAGTCTGGGTGGTGTAGGATGTACTGCCTGTGGTCTCGGACCTGGTCTCATAGGAGCTCCTGTCACATCCATCGCCTCCTCCATGGAGGGTATTAACTCAGTAGGATCCGAGAATCTATGGATAGGGTGATCTGCAAGCCAAGAGATGTATCCATCTATGACCCCTACATCAACAACTTGTGGATGGTAGTCCCAGTCTCTACCTATGATCCTACTGTACTCATCTGAACATAGAGAATAAGTGAGCCTCTGTGTCCATCCGAGCCCAATCTCACGAATAATGCGAGCATACGCAGTATACTCCTGTGGGACATCCTGAATGCATCCATACTAATGCCAGACTCTGGTAATCAAAAATCTCTCCAAAAAGGTGGAAGACCGACCAATAAGTACATGACTCTGGAACAGAAAGTTGTACTGCTCTCTCGCAGTGGGCTAGACCTCTATTTGCAAGTACAGTCTCCATACTACAAAAGTCATATCATCCAAGCATCATCTAAAATACTTAGTATGGCCCATGCAGACCTGTGTGACATAACCAGCATATGTGTATATCACTGGCTCCTATGGCTGATGTTGTGTCTAAAAAACTGGTCTCAAAACTAGGATATGCTCCTAGGCCCATATCTGTAACATGAGCTCCAGAAGTGAAACTCTTGCAATCCTGGTACACAATCTCGTGCATCTCTGAAAACATATGTGCCAAAAGACACTGACCCCAAGCAAGCTCAGTGGGAGTCACCATAAAAAGTGCTACCATCGGGGCCCATCCCATCAAGAAACCATTTTGTTGACAGCCCGACATGATGAGCTCACCAATCATCCTAGCAATAATGCACTCTAAGCGGTGTGTCTGACCATATCTCTATACAAGAGTCTCCCATGAAATGGACCCAATAAACTATGTATCATCACCAAACAGATGCCTAAAAGCATGAAGACCTATCTGGCCGGTACTCACATACTCAGGACACCGACTACTATGGAAAGGAATGTGTAATATCCTATATACATCCTCTGGAGTCACAATGATCTCTCGAGTCAGTAAATGAAAATTTTGTGTCTCTGAGTGGAACCTCTTGATCAATGCAGTCAGTAGACCATGATTTACCCTAATATCAAGTAAATGGATCATATACTCAAACCCACAGGCAGCAAGATGTACCCTCATAGGGTCAGGAAGCGAAACACAAAGTCTCTATGTCGCTGGATATGAATGATGGACATGTACATCTAGATATGTGACCTATATTATACAGAAACAAAAAATTCTATCATAAATTAGGTTCAACAATAGGCTAATAGTGCAGAAATTGAACGGTTTGGTATTTTAGAAGGTAGGTCAAAGAGTTAGCAATCAGGTAGAGCAATCAGAAAAGCAAAAATTTTGACCTAAGATGGAGTTTTGAACTCACTATTTTTCATACGACAGTCCAGACTAGCATGAAAAGTTGTACGACTTTCCACAACAGACCAAACGACAAACCATAGTCATATGACACTGGATACTTCATCATACAAGTTTCAAGGGACCCGATGAAATGTCATACGACTCATGGGTCCCTCTCATACGACACTGGGCAGGTCATGAAATGACAAAGGAAATGAAATTCAAATGTCGTACAAGTCTGGGGGAGGACTCATATGAGTTTTTATACATGCGAAAATTGAAAAGCAAAATGCATATGAAAAATTCTAAAAATGCTATAAAACATGAAAAATGTGAAATTTCAGAGAGGCAGAGAGGTCCACATACCAGATGTCTGTACTGTTGAGGTCTCTGATGTCTCCAGCTGCTCTCAAATCGATGCAAACTCACAAGTACCTTCGGTTCTCTCTGTTATGCCATTTTCTCACTCAGAGGGCTCCACAAGATCTCCAAAGTCAAATGGTTGAAATGATTTGAAAATGACCCTTCTAGCCCTTTTATAGCTTTTGACCTAATTTTCAAAAGTGCTCCGTTTTCCATGAAAATTGCACCCCTGGCTAATTTCGATGTTCTAAATCCATTTTCGGAATCAAAATTAAAATTTGAGATCATTTATTATGTCAAAATCATGATTTAAAATTTTGGGCCCAAGACGGTTTACTGCTTGCATATTCGACCTTCAATCATCACAAAAATCTAGTATTCAACTTAACTAATTATCTTATATCAAACTATCAAAATTTCAACTTGGTCAACTATGGTCAACTCATGGTTTAACCTAGTCAAACTCGATCTTCGGGACCTCCAAACGATGCAGAATGTGTTCTCGAACGTGTATAACCATTTCTCAAATCAATTAAACATGCTTCTAAACCATTCAACGCTGACTTTTCTTGTCAGATTTCAATTTTAATCCCGAAGGGGGCATGGTATTGCACATCATTCAAAGTCTGTAAATCTAAATCTGTTATCTTTCATCAGTAATCAAGACAACAACCATGTCTAGTTGCTGATTCATCAAAAGTCCTCATCGCTCGAGGCAAATCTATCATCACTTGGGGCATATCAGATTCATCGAGATCCATATCAATCTGATATTCTCCTAATCTTGTCAACTGCATCAATTTTTCATAACCATCGGTTCATTAGTGTTATTTCCTTGGTTCTTTGGTAACTAAAGGGTTCAGATGTGATACCTATGTGATTCTTCTAAGGACAATCGAGTCTAGAATTAGTCACTCACTTCTTCGCAATCATAAGGTTCAAAATTAGGCATTTTGACGCTTTTGTTTCATTGGTTCATTGTTGCTATAGTGAACATTATCTTTGGTCATTCAGGACCTAATATCATCATATCTTTCAAATCAGTTTCATATCTTTATCAAACACAGACTATCTTTGAACCACTGTGCTTCGCACAACAATTCAAAGAGGGGCAAAATGTAATACCCCAAAAATGGGCTATAAGTTCATTAATCTCCTATATCGACACATCGAATGAAATCAACATCAACATCCTAACCTAAGGCACATCTAAACATCATCGAATCCTAATTGATTATCATAAATTCTGCATCAGGGAATATTCCTAGTAATATTCCTAATTATCTTTGATTTAATGATTATTTGGCGATAAATCCTATTTATCCTAAAGTTTAATTAAATGAATATTCTCAATATTTAATTAATTAGATTTAATTTTGCCACTTAATTGTTTAATTGAAGTTAATTCTATTTATTCCTAAATTGTATTATTTAATTTTGACAATAAATCCAAAATCCTATGAATAATTGATTAAATTCTTATTTAATTAATTAAAGCAAGTTGTCAATTTTTAATAATATTGTTTTTGAATAAAAGTTTGAAAAATAATTGATTAACCCATAAATCAATTGTTTTATTTTTCAAAATCAGTTAAGTTGGAAATAAATCACTTTATTATTAAATTAATTCATAAATAAAACATGCACAATCAGAAAAGAAGACAACTATCAATTATCAATTAAATCTAAACTCTATTTTGAGTTAAACTCTGCTTTTGCATGTTTTTGTGAGTTAATTATCCTTTATTTAAAAATAACTCAAAAATCAACCTGAGTTATTTGAGTGATTTATGGCTTTTCTTTCATGCACCTCCAAAGCCCTAGATTTCTATAAAATCAAGGCTCAACTCTTCACAAAACATCTCATATTTTTGCATCCTCACGCTGTCGAATTGGAGATTGAAGAATCATGTTTGCGAATCCAAGCTATTGTGAGATCATTCTTGTTTTTTAGTATTTCATATCATTTAGAATTCATCTTAGATTAATTCATTGCATATCAATTTCATCTTAGATTCTAGATTCATATCAGTTTTCATCATATCATTGCATCTAAAAACCAAAAAGATAGATTAATTACATTCATATTTCATATCAGTTTTGCATTCAAATCCTTCGTTTAGGTGTCATCAAGGTCACTAATCTCGATAACAATCTGAGAACATCATACTTGCACCTATTAGAAGGCAGTAAATCACCTGGTTAGTTTAGCTTTCAATTCATTGCAGGTTTCATTTTTACTAACCTCTAATATTTTACTAAAGTGTTGTGTCTACAGATCAGGTACAAAATTCACACACACAGAACTATCCTTCATTGGATCCTCCATCCTTGACCTATGTCATTTATAGCTTTCATCATCAATCAAGTTGCACAAAGATACTCTTGATAATGGGATCTCAACTTCAATTGGCAAGATGGCCTTAGTGCCATAAACTAGAGAATAAGGGGTTGCATCATTTGGAGTGTAGATGTTGGTTCTGTATGTCCATAGAGCTAGGTTGAACTGCATATGCCAATCCAGACCATGGTCATTTACAGTCTTTTTTAGTATTTTGACGATTGTCTTATTAGATGTCGCATCTTGGTTATTGCCTTGTGGATAGTATATACTGTAATACCTATGTTGAATATGAAATTTGTCACAAATCTCATCAACATCCTTATTTTTGAATGGGCTACAATTATCAATAATAATATCCAAAGGGATCCTATAGTGGCATATGATATAGTTGAAGATTAACTTTAAAATTTTCATACCAATGATATAAGTCATATTGATGGCCACAATCCATTTGGTGAAATACTTTATAGTAGTGATTATTGTTAGAGTAATAAGTTGTTTGCTTATTAATTGAATCATATTGATTTAATTATTAAGTCACTTATTATCTCTTTCTACTTAAGCTAAACTTTAGGCATATAATAATTAATTATTTTATTAATTATTATTGTGCAACTTAGGTTTTACCTTTTTAGGTTTTTAGATATCCTTTTATAAGGATTGATCTCCTCTTGTTTTCATAACTTTTGTAACAGATTATTCATTATTGAATTGCAACTTTTGTTTTTGCACATCAAGAATGATTTCTCCTCTCTCGTGGATCAATGCGTTCAAGCCTCCATAGCTTCTTGCTTCTTCTCTCTTTCTGTAATAGGTTTTTGCATGCAGGTGTTCTTGGTACCTTTGGGTTGTTTACTTATCAACTCTAATATGGTATCAAAGTTTTAGATCTATTTGCCCATGTCCTCTTCTTGAGAGATTCAGTCGTATTCGTCAGATCTTCTTTTTCAGAGGGTTTTCTATCAGATCTAGGGGGACCTCTTTTTTTGGTCATCTTGGCTTCAAATGAACCTCATGGTTGCATTTAGAGCATCCAAGAACTCCTAGATCCATATAAATTTTTTCCAATTTGGACAAAGTTGGAATCTGTGGCAAATTATTTTTTGCAACTAGCCCCGACATAGATCCCAAGGCACTTTGGGCCCAAACGGACCTTGCCATTGAGCTCACAGCACCCAAAAACCCCTAGATCCATATAAGGTACATCCAATTCGGATGCCATTACATTTTGAGGTAATTTTTTTTGCATGACAGACCATACGACCTTGGCACACAAATTGAGGCAAAATTGTACCGATTTGGCATGTAAATCGAGGCAAAAATTATACTGCTCTAACATGAAAATCAAGACAATTTTTTTCTATCTAGTACATAAATCAAGGTAATTTTGTCTGGCACATAAATTGAGGCAAAAATTTATGCCCTTGACATGCATCCCAAGGTGTGCATGGCGGGTAGCAGCTTCAGCCCCTGGTCATATGGTGACCAAGGGCCCAATTTTTTAGCCCTCGGCTGGATTTGAGGCTTGACGACCATTTGGGTGTCAAATTTAGGTTCATCAGTCGCTGATGTCAGCATGCATCAACAAGGTTTTGACACCATTTTGGGCCTTCCAAAGCACTCGGTGGTTTTATTCTCATATCTTGAGCATACGGTATCGAAATTGGGAAAACAAGATATCGTTGGAAAGCTGGTTCTGAGCTCTATCCAGATCTAGAGGTTTGAATTTCTGATTTTTCTTTTTTTATGGTGTTTTTTACTATTAAATTCAGATGTTCATTTTTGCACTCTGGGAGCTTTATCTTGCGCATTTGGACTCCGTTTTGGGAAAATGATATATCATTGGAAAGCTTGTTCAGAGAGATTTCTAGTGTTGTATGTCATTTTCCAAGAATCTACTCTAGGTACATTTTTTTCATATTTTTGCATTTTTGCAATGTGGTGGACATCTTGGATGTTTCAGGTCTTGGGATCTTTTCCTTTTGAGGGATGGCTTGTCTTAGGCTATTTTTTATTTCAGCAGCCTTCACTCTTCTTTGAGCAATGTATACTTCACTTTTGTAGCATTCTTTTATGCACATGCACTAAAATAAAATGTCATTCTATTACATGTATGGGATCTTGCACATGTTTGTGCTCTATGTACTCACACTCCATTATAAAGTGCTAGGGGGGTTTGATGTTTTCCTTTGTTTACCATCTACTTTTTTTATGTGAGTGTTCCTCCAATGACATTAGCCTCAGGTATCTTTATTTTTTTTTGTACTCGCTCTGCACATTCGATGGTCCTAGTATCATGCAGTTCATATTGGATGATCTTTTCAGTGTACCTATCATTACTCCCTTGTCAGCATTATGGGGGGTTTCTATTGTTGGTTCTACTACTTCCTTAGTTCGATAGTGTGAGCTATGTATTCAATATTTGATTCTATGTACTAGGTGGATGCAGTGGCTGGCTACCTATGCATTCTGGTGAGATGGATCATTTACCATATGGACACTCTTTCTTTCCTATTTTTTGGATGCAATCTTCCAGCTTTGACTGATCAACTCTTCATACTCTTGGTATTTTTATGTCATCTATATTTTCAAGTTCAGGTGTTTTCCTTTGTTTGCCTCCTGATTCGAGTAGTGTCATTTGAGGGCACTCATGTAGATTACAGTATTCTGTATCTTCGACTTTAGTTGTTTGCCTTTTTTTGCCTCCTGATTCGAGTAGTTTCATTTGAGGGCACTGATGCAGATTACAGTATTCTCTACCTGGTCATATTTCAGTGGAGGATCTTCAGATCATTAGTTACTTCTTGATAGAATTTTCAATTTCTTTCTTTAGTGATGTTGTACATGTTCATACTTGTTCTTATTTTCTGGAACATTCCTAGTTTTAGAGGCTTCTTCAGTCCTTCAGACTAGTCTTGGTCTCTTTTTGGAGTAGATTTTTTTCCATGTGGTTTTCTCTATTTCTCCACTTTATAGAGACTCTCTTTTGTACTTGGGTACCTGATTAGGTCTTTTGTTGTCGGGACCCATTTTCTTTCAGTAGTTCTTTCTAGGTTTTTAGCTTCTCCCAAAGTTTATCTTAAGGGGGGGTGTTAGAGTATTTAGTTGCTTGCTTATTAATTGAATCATATGATTTAATTATTAAGTCATTGATTATCTCTTTCTACTTAAGATAAACTTTAGGCATATAATAATTAATTATTTTATTAATGATTATTATGCAACCTAGGTTTTATAAGGATTGATCTCCTCTTGTTTTCATAACTTTTGTAACAGATCATTCATTATTGAATTGAAACTTTTGTTTTTGCACATCAAGAATGATTTCTTCTCTCTCTCGTGGATCAATGCATTCAGGCCTCCATAGCTTCTTGCTTCTCTCTTTCTGTAACATGTGTTTTCATGTAGGTGTTCTTGGGAGTTGTGGGTTTTTTACTCATCAACTCCAATAATTATATAGTTATGGCCATTAGCATAAGTAGGATAAATCTTCCCTTTGAGGTCAATTCTACATTGAAAAAAGGACCATCGTGATATAACTAGATGGATCTCTTGCATTGGGCTATGAATCATATCTCCATGCATTTGGCATTTGTAACATTTTTTGGCAAAATCATGACCATCGTGTTCCATGGTGGACTAATAATATCCAAATTTTATCAATTTCTTCATAAGACATAAACCATTGAAATGATCTTCATACTCCTAAGAGTTATTTTGTTGTCATTAGTTATAAGGAAGTCATATTGTTTGTCAAAGTCATTTGGTAAAGAAGGAAAAGCTAATCGATAAAAGGAAATAAGGTAACAAGTAATTTTGGTAAAGACAAAGAAAGTTTAGATACCGAGTAAGGCAGAACTAAGCACCAAGTTATACCGAGATACAACATCAATCAAATTGAGAAGATAAGATAGTTACTGAGGTAGAGGAAAACATGTTACCGAGCATAGCAGGATGACACAAGAAGAATCTTTTGATACATTGAATCTAGACACCGAACATAAAATAGTTTACAAATCTCAAGGACATTGTATGTCAGAGCATTGGAGATTGAAATATGATGATTACATGTGATTACAAGGTGATATCTACCAATGAAAAGAAAGTATGATATATGCATTGGAGGAGTAACCAACGCTAGCACCACTTGAAGAGATGATTCTAGAACATCTAGCATTGCTTCTAGAATTATATTTAAATGGATCAGAGGAGTGAAGATCAATGTGGTATGCATGCGTGAAGGGATATTTTCATGTACGAAGTAGAAATTGCAGAGAAGGTGATGAACAGATAAACCATCGAGTATAGAGGAGTAAAGAGCATAAAGTGATTATGATTCAGAATTGAATCTACCGAGTACTGAATTGATATTATGGGTAATACACAGTATGAGGTAATGATTTATTTGGAATAAAGAGTATGATATGCATATGTTTGATGGAAGTTTAACAAACAAGTTTGTGTTACTGATTAAAGAGTAATCAGAATCATAAAGTCTCTTAACCGAGCAGATCTTAACAAATATTATACTGTAAATCCTTTAACCAGGTACAATTCTTATATTAGAATTGCAAAATCCTCTCACAAGGTAGACTTAACAATTCTTAAGACTCTTAACCGAGTTAATACTCTTAACAGGGTAAGCTATCAGAAATAACTAACATTGTAGCTCTAACCAAGCAGACTTTTTACTGAAGTAGTGAAGTTTTGTGGGTGTCATTCCCACCATAGTTTTTATTCTCTAACAAGGATTTATGCGATACCAAAATAAATGTGTTATGAGTTATATGTTATCCTTTATATGTTTTATATTATGCATGCAAATGTTATGGAATTAGTAAATGTTTAAGGAGGAAAGTTCAAATAGTTCAAAAGTATTTTATAGTATTGATTCACCCCTTTCCTCTCGGTACTTACCTTTCCATACCTAATCCAACAATTGGTATCGGAGCATAGTCTCTTATTAAGAAGTTTAATCACTTGAGAGGAAAGATATGGAGGAATGGAGATCTATAGGTATGAAAGGGTGATTGATAATATGGAAATGGAACTGAGAATGGCTAATGAACAAATTGATGAATTAAGGAGAAAATTGATGCATTCAATCAAAAAGAGGAAGGACTTGGCACATCAACTAAAAGACACTCAAGATCAAGTTGAATAACTTGAATAACAATCAAAGGGAAGCATGTTTGATGAATTTGATGCTCTAATATTAGAACTGTCTAAAAAGAACAAAAACCTAGTTGATCAGGTAAAAGTATTGAAAAGAGAACAAGAAGCACAATTGGTAAGGATGTGTGAAATCCTAGAACAAAAAGGAGAAGTAGAAGATGACAAAAGAATGGTGGAAGATGAGAGAAGACAAATGAGCACAAAATTGGATGAGAAAGATAGGGAAATAATGAGGTTGACACAAATTCACTAGAACTTGACAGACCAACTACTTAGTGCAAATCAAGATGTTGCAAGGAAAGTTGGAGAAATTGCTGAAATAGATATGAGAATGAACATCTGAAGAGTGATCTAAAATCTGAGAAAGATGCTAATGAATTTTTGAAAAGAAATGAATAAGCACTAAATATATTGGATGAAGAGCTAAGAAATCAGACACAACTGAGAGATACTAATGGACATGGATAAAATGTGAACAACACTACCAAGAAGGGTGAGTACTCCAATCAAGTAGCCAACCGAGATAATGTTGCTACCCCACTGAAGACAAAGAAGCTTACATGATATCATTGTGGGAAACCGGGACACACAACAAATGTCTATAGGAGAAAAAGAGGTAATCTTCCAAGTACTCCTAAGTTTAATGGTAACTGCTACAATTTCTATAAGTTTGGTCATAAGGCAATTGAATGTAGATGAAGAGATGCTAACAATCCAAGAAAGCCAAGCTAAAAGGGTTACTATAACAACTTTAAGAGATATGGTCACAAATTTGAGGAATGCAGATCACATAAAAGGAATGAGAAATGGGTCCCTAACCAACCGAATACTGCAAACAATCGATAAGGACCAACTATATCATGGGATTATAATACAAGAATCACTTGCACTGCATGTGGAAGATTTGGTCACATTGTTATAAATTGCTTTAGGTTGCATGGTATGAACAATAGGAAATCATGGAGAAACACTGGAATGGCTTGTTTCTATTGTCACAAGGTCAGTGACCTATCTAAAGACTGCACATACCGAGGTAAGGCCCCAAATAAGGAACAATAGAGTGAAAAGACTCAAGTTAATATTGATGAAATCAGAGATTAGATAAATAGGACTTAGAGAAGGATGTCTCAAGATGATGGAACAAAACTTGGAACAACCGATGGCACCATATCCACTAGATTGGGTGCACCTATATTCACTTAATCAATCAAAGGTATGTGTAGGAGTTGATAACATAAATTATATCTTAAATGGGTTCCTAGAATTAGTGCAAAGATTCAAATTAGTATACTAAGATGCATTTGGATATAATATGTGAAGTTAATATTTCATATGTTGATCGATAAAGTGTATGAGTTATTTTGTTCTATTCAGTGAAGGAAAGTGTATTTTAGTTATTAGTGAAATGAAGTAGGTAAGAAGCATTTAATGAAAAAATTTATAGCTGTTGGAAGCCCTAACCCAAGAAAAACTATAAATAGAGGGCATGCTATTTCATTTCTACCTTGCATTTTTGCGAGCACTTGAAGCATTTGATTAAGAAGGGATCACCGAACAATTTCAAGTGATCATTTGAGCATTCCAAACAACATTTAATGCATTCAAGGTATTTTTGGTATTTATCGAGTTGAGTTCACAAATTCAAAGTTGCTATTTAAGTAAAACCCTAGTGTTTAGAGATTATTTTTGAGATTAAGATGGTACCGAAAGTTCAAAAACCAATAATTGTTGAGAAGATTGATCCCATGAATCCTAAGTACAAGTTACCTCTCACCGTTGCTATGGAATTTGACAAAATCAAAGCCCTATAATCAATCTTACCAAGGTTTATATTGATTGAATACGTCTACATCTTCATTCACTACAAGATTGAAGATATATGGCAAGCATAAATTGACACATCATACAGGAATCTGTGTATAAACATAAAATTGAAAGGAAACCACACACATTTGGAAACCAAGGGTTTGGTCCATTCTATGCATGTATTGACAATATTTAAACATGAATGGATGAGGATACTACTAAGCGGAGTGTATGATCATTTCATGTGGCTCGATGGACTAGTTAAAATCACAAAGGATGTTATGCACATAGTCACAGGATTTTTGGTCGATGATAGACTAAGGGAATACAAGAAAACTGATAAGAATAAGTTGTGTGAGCATACAAAAGCCAAATGGGATGCAAGAGGGTTGAAGTTATCTATTATTGATGATCCTGAGTTTAGATTTGCAAGTAACATCATATCATACAAAATCTTTTAGTCATCTCGAGTAGATAGTGTACCTTATGTAGCAGTTGACATAGCATATAAAATTGTTAAGAAGGATATAAAGCTATACCTTTATAATATATTCCTTAAGAAGTTGCATGATATCATGAATACCATCAGGAAAGAAAAATCAAATACATTAAAGTTCAAACCACTTTTGGTATGTATTTTCTTCTACTTTCATAATTTATTTCCTATAGTCAGTGAAGTAACTTGGAAAGCAGACAAACTGATCACACACCAAATTAATGATTATATTCAAAGCATAGGAGATAATTTTGATTTAGTCACGAATTACTATTTTGTTAAATTTCAAGATAGAACGCATAAAAGATTCAAGATTCCACCCCAGCTTGTGGAATAATATAAAGATGAGATATGTTTTGAAGTTGATACTGACACTTGCATTATAAGATCTGTGGAGCCTAGAACCGAGTGACTTCCACCAATGGGATATGAGATAAACATTGATGTTTCCTTTATTCAAATAAAGGACTTTTAGAGAAACTAGTTGATAGAAGTTCAACTCGGTATGGTACATATGAGGAGGTAAAGGAGAACATAAGGTTAGGTATCTTGATACCAAAGGAAATCATAAAGACAAGAAGAATGATAAGCACCTTGTCAGAGAATCTAGGTGTTGTTGTTGAAGGTGAAGAGGTTGTTGAACTATTTGAGATCAAGGGGAAGAAGACAAAACAAAATAAAGAGACCCCTAGCCCAATCGGTGTTAGACCATCAACAAGGTCTTCCTCCACACCAAGAGAAAAGAAGGAAGTAGTTGTAGAATCAGTAACAATAAAAACTTACATTAGAGAAAACAAGGCTACTAGAAGCCCTAGAAGGAAATTGAAGTTGCAACAAGAAAGTGACACAGATTCTAAAGACCTATCACAATTTAAGGTTGTACAAAGTAAAGTACCTAAGGTGAAGAGTCTTGATGAATTTCTCAAGACACTTGAAAAATATGGAGGTTATTCGATAATAAAGCAATGAAAGTGTGAAAAGAGAAATGATGAAGAGAAAATTAAAATTAAAGAGAATATCATTTCGACTTTACACAATTTAGAACAATACCTGTTGAAGTGGCACCGAATCTTGAAGATGAACTTTATCAAAAAATAGATGCTAGATGGAAGTATGCTCTAGCAACTGAGAAAGAAATGAGAGAGAGGTCCCTAGAAATTACTATCTTGGATCTAACAAAGAAAGGAATCAAAGACACACTACTAGAATATTCAAAGAGATTCTGAGTAAAAAGAAGATTACTAAGCATCATGGTTGATAAGCTAGAAGAAGTGCAGAATAATATTGATGATCTTTGGAGAAAGATTTTTTCTACTGATCAACCGATTATTGAAGAAGTCAAAGATCAAGAAGGCAGGTCAGATACAGTTGACTTGATAACTAATGAAAAAGTTATAATTGAAGTTGATTAAGACCCTGATGAAACAATCAAATATGATGAAGACATCATGGCAATCGAGGCCATAAAAAAGAGGTAATGGACATTGATGATTCTACCAAGGCAAGGCTAATGGCAGCAGATCCTATTATTGAGAAAGTTTTAAGTTTTCCTAAGATAGAGAAAGTAATCTTAGAGGTAACAAGGGATGTACCTACTGAATCTAATGCCTCCACCAACCAGCATATCATACTGCAACAAAGGAGACCAAGGAAACAAAAGAGACCAAAACTGGACAAGGTCAAAATCAAGAGTCAGTAACTCCTACCGAAACTGTAGAAGAACAAAAGGAACTAGAAAAAGAACAAATAAAGGCTAAATATGAAGAAAATAAAGAAGAGAAACAAGAGAAGAAGGAAGAGAAGAAATAATAAGAGAAAAAGAAGAGAAAACTGAGGATACAAGTGCACAATCTGATACAAAGAAGGCATCTTTAGTGAAGGAAAAAACCAAGAAGAGAAATAATGAAAAAGAGGTTGATGTCACCCAACCTATTGTTATTTCCAAGTTTGATATCTCAACCATTAGTCCAAAGGAACTCTTAGAGTTCGGAGATCTACTAAAAATAAAATCTGCACAAGACAAGCTGGTAGCAAAGAAGCTGAAAACAAATGTTTTGGACCAATTAAAAGATATATTAAGTGAGATTGTACCTAAGGCCACTATAAATGAAAAAAGAGATATTTATAGTCAATTGATAGAACCGGTAAATCAAGTAAACAAGCCTGATATTGATACTACCGAACACATGATGAAAATACACAAGAAGAAAATGTAGACTACATTGATTGAAGAACTCCTTCAATCAGTTGCATTAGATAAGGTAACTCTTTTTGAGTTACTTAACAAATTGGAAAATGAGTTGCAAACAATTCTTTGATTATTTCCAAAGATTTTTTTAATTTCCAATTTCACCAAGGACATTAAAGAGAAGGATAATAATGTGGAAAAGGAGCTCACCAAGCAATTATCAAAAGTTTCCACCGAGCCTAAGTCTATAAAGGACTATTATGAAAGAATAAAGCACTTGATGGGGGTGCAATATGAGCTAAGAAATGAGGAGAATCATATCAGAATGGATCTACTAGAACTCCAAACAATTTTGATTCCACATGTTGAATCATTGTAGAAACAGGTACTCAAGGCCAAGGACTTAGTCAGCACACCAGGTGTTAGTGCTATGAACAACATGGCAAGCTTAACTGCTGATTTAAGTAATAAAATCATAGTATTGTAGACACTTAAGGATACATGGAAGGCATCACTAAAGGATTCTCATTATAATTACAAATCTATTTTTTATAAGATCCCCACACTGGATAAAGAGTAAGTTCTTATTTTGGCATTTTTGTTAAAAAATGGGGAAAATATGTATCAATATACAATACATATGAAAATTGTTGTAAATCTATTGGGAAAATGTGATACTAAGAGGGGGGTGAATTTGATATCACTGATTTATCCATTTTGACATAAATGAAAACTTGCATAGCATAAGCATAAAACTCAACAGTATAACAGATCTAATAAGCTAAACATCACCCATGAAAATAAACATAACACAATGATTTTGGTTACCCAGAAACCCTTGAAAGGTAAAAGTGGGGTCTCAAATTTCCTTTCTGACCACTACAATTAGCCTCGCTATTATCATCAGTCACTTTCTTGACAATGTGAACAAGTTGTTCTAGAATAGGGTCAGAGTCATTTACATCAGTCATATCAAAAGCATCTATGAATATACCTTTTATTTCATGAATCACTTTCTTTTGTTGATGTTCCCTTCTCATTTCTTCTTGTTTTCTCTTCTTCTTTAGCAGATCTTGCAAAATTTTCATATGATCATAGGTCAAGTTATCTGTGTCCCATTTAGGAATCACAATAACTTCCTCGAGTGTCACCTGTGGAGTAGGAGATTTCTCCTTCTTTTTCTGTGACTTCTTCCTAGGTGTTGTACCACTTGACATCTATATAAGAGATTTTATTGCCTCTTGGTCCTTAGACTCTTGAATATCATTTGCTTTTTTTGTTTCTTTCTTTTCTATTTCCTTTTCCTCCACATGAGGATTTACTACAACCAATGCAGACTGTTCTGCTTTCCCTTTACTTGACTCCTCGACAGATGTAGGCTTAGGTGTAATTACTAACTTGTCATGTTCCTCAGTAGTAGTACTTTGACTGGATAGCATATCAACTGTAACTATATGTGGACTAGCAGAGGTAAATTTAATAGTTGATGTATCCTCAATCCTTGGATAATCTAGTACTTGTAATAACACAGGATTACTGGCTGGCAAAGATGTATCTTTGGCTACCTCAGCTTGAATTTCTTCCTCGGTCAATATATGAGTTTTCACTGGGGTATCCTTAGTGATATCAACAATGGTTACTTCACCTATCTTCTCACACTCCTCGGTCTTCTGATCTTCTTCCTTCTGAATTTGAGGTTCACTAACATCCTCTTTATTATCTAATGCAATTCCCATAGATGCGGTAGCATCCTATTGTGCACTTTTATCAATTATGAGACCAAAAATGATCTTCCACACCTTTAGACTTTTTTAAACAACATCTTCAACCTTGTGTTGAAGGATAGAGTATGCCCAGAGCTTGGGAATGAATCTATTTCTGTACTGCTCCATGTACTACTGAATGTAAGTAGGGGATAAGTCTAGTGTGACTTGAGCAAGTGTGCTTTCCCTTATTTTCTTTTCTTTTATAAGGGTGTATTCCCATTTTTGTGCTATCCTTTGATATAACTCATTAGGAATCAATTTCCCCAATTGAAGTGGTACCATCTTAAATATGTAGAGCATCTCAAGCATTGCTTGTTCTACTTTTTTTTATCCTCAATACTCATCCTTTCAAATTTTATTTGTTTTAAGCCTGCTAGGCCAGTAGTGATCTTGATGTTGTGGCATATTTCATCCACAGTCAGTGTTTTCTTCTGTAATGATATATTCTTCTTTATTTCCTCATCACTGTCAGTTTCCTCATCATCCTTCTCCAAAATGAGTTTTTCTTCTTCAACTGGCTCGGTACTGCCTTAGGTTGAACTATTTTTCTCTTCCCTGATGTAGGGGTTTTCTTTTGAGGCTCAGCAGCTACAATAGTAGAGGCTAACCTAGTTCTTGGCCTAAGTACTAGTGAGGAGATGGGCTTTGGTTTCTGCATTGTTTTCCTTATGGGCTCAGCAACTGATGCCTTCTTGCCTTTCTTTTCTACCACTTTCTCCTCCTCTTCACTTTCACTAGACTCACTTGACTTATCTTCTCCTAATCCTTGAGTCAGTTCTAGAGGTGCATCTACCTCTCCTTCTCCTATCATCTTCTCAATGTTGTTCACTATCAATTTCCTCTTTCTCTCCATGGTAACAAACTTTAATCCCATGGTTATCTTAGCCTTAGCATCCTCATAGGTTCCAAAATATGTAGCCTTCTTATCAACTTCCTCGGCTAATAAGGATGCCATTGCTGATATTGTTTCATCAATGTTTACCCCATAAGGTAATTGTGTTAGCCATGATACCCTTGGTATTACATCTTGAGCATATGTGAGGTCAGTGTCAACTAGAAAGCATATGTCTTGATTGTATTTCTCTACTAAGGATACAAGAATTCTACTTCTTTTCCTCATTTTCTTCTTAAACTCAACAAAGTAATTCTCCATAATGATTTCAAAATTATCACCCATTTGACTAATAAATGCATTAACCTGAATTGTCACTGGTCTACTCTTGTCCCATTCTACTCCTCCAGTAGTAGGAAAACTTTTCTGAATGTAGAAAATAAACAAACAAGTAGGGAGTTGAACTTACACATTGAATTCTTTGCTTTTTGGATTGATGTAAGATTCTTAGCAAGTTGTGTCAGTTGGAGCTCGACAAGGTCATATGTGTGATCCTTCTTTATTATCTTCCAAGCTTGGTCCACTGCCATGCATGGGACACTATCCAACCAAATTAAGTGATAAAATTTGTGTGCTATCACCCTTACCTCAAATTCAATTTCTGGGTCGATTATAGTAGAGATAGTCATGCCTCACTTGTTCCATACTACCTGTGTGTTTGCTTGTATTTCCTCCTTGCTTTGACATCTCATTATTTTTTTCCCAGGGAGTTTAGGGCATCCAGTTACCTGATAAATCATGTTTTTGGTAATTTGGACTAGTTGATTCTCTAGCCATATTTTCATATCATGTACCCTGCTCAATACAACCTTGATCCACTCTACTTTGAAATTTTGTGAAAAGTCAAGGGCATGAACCAACCCTTGCTTGGCAACCGTCTGGTGTTCCATCTTCAACACCCTGTTGCTACATAGTTTATTGTATGCCTCTCTTAGTTCATAATCACCGATTTCTCAAATCTTGCACATATAACACAACCAAATATCATTTATCATTAAGACTTTCTTAGGAATTGACGACATGACTCTAGTCAAATCTCCCATTATTGCACTTTCTAGAATGGCCTAAAACTTTTGTGGCTTGCATGCCTCATTCCTCACTAATTATACATTAAAAACCTCTTTTCCTTGCTTCTTCATTGCAGTTGATGATGATGCCATGTCTTTCAACTATAAGGGTTAAAATACTAAAAATATTTACTCGGTAAAATACATTGCACAAGTGTTCTTCAAATATTTTTGCCGACGGCACGCTATGAAGATTTTTGCAAATTGTACTTAGCACTAATCGCATTGGTTACTTGCTCTCTGAATCACTCTAAAAATTCTCAATTCACTGGTGGAATGAAATAAATGGTAACTTCCTGCTTTATAGACTTCAAACGGTCGAATTAGGGCTTCAATAATGATCCGTACACTTTCTAGGTGAGATATATCTATCTCGACAATCTCATGTTAAACTTGGTAAACATAAGCTCGATCGATACAACCATTTGGTTACAGCTCATTGTACATCACATCTTAGCTATCACAGGTGCTCGACAAATACTAGTGACTCGGTCACTATAGACTAGAATACTAATGCTTGACATCAAATATGCAGTGTCGTTCTTTGCTCAAAATTGTCCTAATGCATCTTAATCTATGCATATATGGACTTTTTCTCAACAAATGTTAGGAACTGATGTAAAATTTAAAACATTATAAGATTCAGTTCCATACATACCTTATTTTCTTAGTTTGAAGTAGTGTGATCACTTGATCCATCGGATTGGGTAACCTCAGGTGCACTGGTTTCACTATTGCTTGCCTCTTCTTTCTTCTTCCATGTTTTGTTCATTTGATTTATCATTTGCTCAGTGGTTTCTTCATTCTTACTTTGATCATTTCTCCTTATGTGTGTTCTGCAATCCTTCTTTAGGTGACCAATCTTATTGCATTTATAGCATACCATACTTCCATTTATCCAACTCTTAGATTTACCCCTAAAATGTGTCTTCAAACAATTTTCTCTAATGTGACCATATTTTTCATAGTAATGACAACTGTACCAAGTGTTGTAGTCCCAATTGTATGTATTACCCTTCTTGGGTAACTTAGTCTGTTGATTTGATGACCATTTGGGTTTTTATCTGCATTCAAATGCTCTATGTCCATATTTCTGATAGTTGAAATGGTGTCCTTGAAATTTAGGTGAGGTGGGTAGATTACTAACCTTTGTCTTGCATGCATGTGCTTGATCTCCATGTTTCTTACAGTTAAAACAATGTCCATTGAATTTTGGTTTAGGATCAGACTTACCATGTTTTCTTTTACAGATGTTGGCTATATGTCCTAGCTTTCCACAGTGATGGCATGTGGGCTTGTTCTTTGGTTTTTCATTCCTTTTCTCTCCACTCTTTGATGATTCACCTTCCTCAGTGGATGATAAGTGCTTGTCATGTCCAAGCCCAGATTTATCACTAGATCTTCTAGGTGACCTTAAAAACTCTTCAAAATATCTCATAGATTCATTAGGCTTGTTCATCCTTTCATTAATCTCCTTTTCAAATCTTAGTTCATTCCTTAGTTGATTGTTTTCTGATCTTAGATTGGTGAGTTCCACATCTTTCCTTCCCAATTCTTGATTAACCAGTAGCAGTTGACTTACCATGTCTAGTTGATTTTTTGTCAACCTTTGCATGTCACTTGTCCTCTCATCAAGTCTCATTGATATTTGTCTTTTATCTTCTTTATCCATTGTCTTATCTTCTTCAACTTTCTTTTTCTGCTCAACTACTTCATAGAGTCTCACAGATTGTATTTCTTGTTCTCTCTTAATATTTTTGATGTCCTGATTCAGTATGTTGTTTTTCTCTAATAGTTCTTTTATGGCTTTGTCACTTTCTATAGATTTTCCACTATCAAATATTCTAGTAGTATCTTCTTCTTGATATTATGTTTCATTCTGTTGAATAGCTATCTCTCTTCTTCTACTTAAGGATTTCTTCAGTTCTCCTCTGGCTGCTTCAGGTTGTAATGCAAGTTGAATGTCAATCTTCTGATTCTCTATGATTTTTTCCAACTTACAAACCTCCATCTCAAGATCTTTATCTCACAAGTGGTTAGACTTCTTTAGGAGACTAAGCTCCGATACCAATTGTTGGAAATCTATTGGGAAAATTTGATACTGAGAGGGGGGGGTGAATCATATATCACTGATTTATCCATTTTGACATAAATGAAAACTTGCATAGCATAATCATAAAACTCAACAATATAATAGATCTAATAAGCTAAACATCACCCATGAAAATAAACATAACACAATGATTTTGGTTACCCAAAAACCCTTGAAAGGTAAAACTACGGTGGGGATGACACCCACAAATCTTTACTACTACAGTATAAAGTTTGCCTGTTAGGGCTACAAGTTTGATCACAAAATATGATCTACCCTGTGAGGGGTCTACCATGTTAAGAGCTTTGAGACTTATACAATCTACCTTGCAAAAGGATTTAAGACTTATAACTAAGTAAGCACTCAGTTAAGAGATTTACTAAGGTCTGTCAAAACCACTATGTTAAAAGATTTACCCTAATACACTAGTTAAAATATCTCATTACCTGATCCTTCAGTTTGCACTATGATGCTAATTATAGATCTCCTCCTTATAGTATATATTTGATCTCTTATATCAAATATGTCTCTATTTTGTCCTTCATTGCTTTTCTCTATTCTACTCGGTCACTGAACTCTATCTCTAATCATAAAAATACTTCTTTGTTCTGAAAGTATGAGATCTCCTTATTGCTCTCTCTCTCTCTCTCTCTCTCTCTCTCTCTCTCTCTCTCTCTCTCACACACACACACACACACACACACACATTGTTTTAGGGTTCAGATCATATCTTATATAGACAATTAACTTTCTCAAAGATTTAAGATATACGATCTAGATTGTCTCTTTTTTTCGCTTAACCTTTCCCTAATTCTGATTGGTTCCATGTGTTACATAGGGATTAATGATTACAATACAAGAGCATAATCACCTCCATGATTTTCTCAACAAACAATAAATGAAATATGAATGTTGGCCAAAATGGTTTACCTAAGTGTTTGTGCCATAACAAACACATATGTCAATTCTGGCTTTCTCAATGTTTGATATCTCTGGCACTCGGCATTCACTGTTCTTTATACTTTGGTGCTTGGCATTGTCTTCTTTACATAACTCGACAAAAGTTGACTCGGCTAATACTAAAGTACTCAATGACCACTATTTTACTCAACAATGACTACTGTTCGATAAATGTACATTATACATGACTCGGCCTATATATGATGACTCAGTCACAGTGATGACCAATCAACATTTCCTAGAAAATGACTAAGTGTAAGACACTAATAGATAAAAAAACTTTAGAGATCAACAAAAAATATGTTAAAGGGGAATATAGTATATGCATACAGAAGAAGGATGAATAGATATGTTAAAGGATATATTCAGGAAGTAATACTTCAAGGGAAGTAATACGTAATAAATTTACTGAGGAATGGATATATGAGTGGATATATGGACAAGGATAAAATTTTGAATTTTTTGATGACTTCGAAGGTTTTTAACAAAGATACCAAACTAATGCCAAAGGGGGAGATTGATACTCCTAAGAGTTATTTTTTTTCATTAGTTATAAGGAAGTCATATTGTTTGTCAAAGTCATTCGGTAAAGAAGGAAAAGCTAATCAGTAAAAGAAAATAAGGGAACATGTAATTGTGGTAAAGACAAAGAAAGTTTAGGTACTAAGTAAGGCAAAACTGAGCACCAAGCACTGCGTTATACTAAGCTACAACATCAACCAAACTAACAAGATAAGACAATTATTGAGCTAGAGGAAAATGTTTTACTAAGCACAGAAGGCTGACACGTGGAGAATCTTTTGATACATTGAATTTGGATACCAAACAGAAAATAGTTTACAAATCTTGAGGAGATTGTATGTTAGAGCATTGGATATTGAAACATGATGATTACACATGATTACAAGGTGAGATATGCCAATGAGAATAAAGTATGATATATGCATTGGAGGAGTAACCAATGCTAGCACCGCTTGAAGAGATGATTCTAGAACATCTAGCATCACTTCTAGAATTGCATTTAAATGGATCAGAGAAGTGAAGATCAGTGTGGTATGCATGCACAAAGGGATATTTTCATGTATGAAGCAAATATTGTAGAGAAGGTGATGAATAGAGAAACCATCGAGTACAGAGAAGTAAAGAGTAGAAAGTGATTGTGATTCATAATTGAATCTACCGTGTATTGAATTGATATTGTGAGTAGTACACAGTATGAGGTAATGAGTTATTGAGTATAAATATTCTGATATGTACAATTCTTAGATTAGAATTGTAAAATCCTCTAACAAGGTAGACCTAACATGTCTTAAGACTCTTAACCAGGTTAATACTCTTAATAGGGTCAGCTATCAAAAATAGCTAACATTGTAGCTCTAATCGAGCAGAATTTTTACTGAAGTAGTAAATTTTTCTGGGTGTCATCCTCACCATGGTTTTTATTCTCTAACAAGGATTTATGAAATACCAAAATAAATGTGTTATGAGTTATGTTTTATATGATGCATGCAAATTTTATGAAATCAGTAAATGTTTAAGGAAGAAAGTTCAAATATTTCAAAAGTGGTTTATAGTATTGATTCACCCCTCCCCTCTCAGTACTTACCTTTCCATACCTAATCCAACAAGCCTCCACATATACCATCACATACCTTGTGTAAAGAAATTTGTGCCTCTTTGAAATCAAGACATCTAAGGAGGGTTTAGTCAAAAGATCATTTATAAAGGGGATTGTCGATGATAACATATATAGTAGCTTAGCATTTAAAAGATCAACGTTCATTTTTTGATAAGTCTAGGGGAAGGATTTGAGCATTCAGGTAGTTATAAATATCTTGGTACCAAGCAGAATTGGGACTGAAAAATTTACACATAAGCTCAAATTGTGGAATCTTGAAAGAAGTAATCAACAACTATTCCACTAGGAATTCACATCTTTCTTCTTTTTGTGGCATGTCAATCATAGAGGCAATGGTTTCCATAACATATACCTATTTGTTTTGTAATATCAGTACTTGGTAGAACTTGATTGTGATAAATTTGGCTTTGATAAAGTTAGCCAATTGCTTGTAGGGTATTAGTTTTTCATCTCTATTGTCATAGTCATCATTCACTTTTAAGATGAATTATTGTGAATCTTCATACACTTGTAGATGTTGAATTTTACACTGTATTGCAAATTTTAATCCAATGACCAGAGCCTCATATTTAGCTATGTTGTTTGTGTACTCAAAAGATATCTTGTATTATTTTGGTATGGTATCTCCTTGTGTGGTGATAAATAGAATACCTACCCCAATCCATTTCCAATGTGCGAGCCATCAAAATATAGTTGTTATTCATTAGAATATCTAATAGATAATATCAACTCATTTGGAAAGTATAACAATAATGGATGATCATATTTTACTGGGGCTTCTTCTAGTTGATCTACTATAACTTGGCCTTTGATAAATTTTTGATCTACATATTCAATGTCAAACTCACTTAGTATTATCACCCACTTCACTAGTTAACCTGTAAGTGTTTCCTTTCTCAATAAATATTTCAACAGATCTATCCTTGCTACAAGCATTATTTTATGATGGAGCATATAATGTCTTATCTTTTGGGTTACAAATATTTCTCCAAGGAAGACACACTTAATGAGTGTATAGCTCAATTCATAACCAACAAGTATCCTACTGATTTAATAGATGGATATTTCTTTTCCTTTCTCATCATGTTGTGCCAGAACAACTCTTAATGTTGTTTTAGTGGAGGAGATGAATAAGATGAATGGATTCCTTGGAATATGACGCATCAAGACTGGTGGGTTGAGAAGATAATATTTTAATTACTGAAAAGAGTACTTGCACTAATCATTCCATGGAAATACAACACCCTTATGAAGAAAGTGTTGGAAATGGTGGCACTTGTCTTCTAATTGTGCAATTAATCTCTGGATAGAGTGAAAATTTACTTGAAGCTTTATTAATTATTTTAAAGTAGTTCGGAGAGACATGTCTAATAAAGATTTAACTTTTGTTTACTCCACTTCTATGCCTTGGTGAGAAACAATAGACCCTATTAGTTTTCCTAAAACCACTCTAAAAACACATTTCTTTGGATTCAACGAGAATGTATGGTTTCCCATTCTACCAAATATTTTATCTAAAATGCTCAAATGATCATTTCTAGTGGGTGATTTACATAATAGATCATCTACATACTCTTTCATCAATATATGCATGAAATAATGGAAAATCATTGGCATTGCTCTTTGATAAGTAGCTTTGGAATTGTTGAGGCTGAGCGGGATTACTTTCTAGTAGTATGTCCCCCAAGCACATATAAAAATTATCTTAGGCTAATCTTAAGGTGCTATTATGATTTGATTATAGTTGGAAAAAACATCCATCAAAAATAACATCTCATATATGGTTGCCATGTCTACTATAATGTCAATATTTTGTAGAAGGCAATTGTCTTTCAGACGTTCCTTATTGAGATCACATGAGTCTATATAGATTTGTATGTCACCAATATGTTTGTTGATATGGAGGTTGGAAGAGGCAAACACTAGCTCTTGTGATGCAGTCAAGGTAGGTGGATCCAATGAAGGACAGTCCAAACCTTGCAGCCAACAGAATTACATAGCTGATTACTCAACAATGCAACACAAAATAATTGTTTAACACTAATTTTCATTAACATGCCCAACTGTAAGGCCTTCCAAGTTAGGGCCAATTACAATTAGAAATTTTTTTTGCAAGATCCACAACCAGATCCAATATAATCTTAGTTAGTTCATCTTTGAAGATAATCAGAAGATAATGGAAACCCTAAGGCAGATCTAAACTTGAGCTCGCAAGCCTTCAAGCAATCTCCTTGTCTCCAAGTATGCAAATCCCTAGCTCTGCTACAAACAACTATCAAATCATAATTTGATCTACAAGATCATTGAGAACTTTTCCAAAACTTCACCAACTTCAGCTTTCAGAACGTCAAATCTGACTCACTAAGTCTTCAAGTCATGAACTTCTCTCCTCCTTCTTGATCTACGCCAAATTCTATCCTTAAACATCTACCCAAGCACTCTTTAAATATTTATCATCAGTTACAAGTCAGCAAGATGAAACCCTTAACTCCCCAAAACAAATAATTAAATGCCATACAAGTTAGCTTACAAATATATACAAACATTTAATTCAGCATGTCGGCCCAAAAAAATGGCTACCAACAATAAATACACCAAGTTAGCTCAACAAATCACACAAAACTCCAGTTGGTAAACCAGAACTACCAAGCGACAATAAATTAACTGAGCACTCTAGGCATCGCCGAGCACCAATGTTGACCAAGCACCACAGGCATGACTGAGTAACAATGTCACCAAGCACCAAAGACTACTGAGTTCCATCAGTGACTGAGCTTCCTTTAATGACCAAGACCATCGGTCAAGGCTACAACTGAGTAACACCGGCCAAAATACTAACACTCCATGTAGTTTCACCAAGGACATAGAATGCCCCTACCTTAACCTTAGATGCCCCTGCATCAGACACCCCAAGTTCTAAAAGATGTTCATATGTGAGAAGAACATCTTCCAGGATTCAACACATAAATCCCAAACTGGTTCTTCACATACAAGTCCTCCACCTTTTCTGCTTGCAAATTCTTCCACTTCAGTTTCCTCTGTCTCTTCAAGTCTTTTCATGACAATGTATAGGTCGGTTCTCCATACTGATCATTCATTTTCTCTAGATCCACAATCTCCACTCGGCTACCAATACTCAAGCTTCTCCTACTGAGTGTTGTATCCATGAAAGGCATCAATGAAAACTTCTTGTCATCCTTCTCAACAGTAAACACATTCTGGACACAGTCATAAATAGCTTTGCAATCATATTTCCAAGGTCTATCAAGCAATATATCACAACTATTCATCTTCACAATGTCACAAAGCACAAGATCCTTGTACTGGCCAATCTGAACATCAATGAAGCATTGTTCTCTAACTTCCAAAGCATGAACATCTTGTAACCAACCAAGCCTATAAGGACAAGGATGCTTCATTCTACTCAAACAAAGTTTTTGAACCAGCTCCTCAGCAACAAGGTTATCAGTACTACCACTATCAACAATAACATCACAAATTTTACCTTCAGTCTTGCATCGGGTCCTAAACAAGTTACTCCTCTGACAAGGTTCATCATTTGTATCGAGCAATGTTTGCTAAAGTAGCAAGTTCTCTGATTCAAGTTCATTCTGAATGTTCTCATTCATCACAGTAGTTCATCAGTCAACCTTCTTCTATGTACACTCAAAAGAATGATGTCCTTCATCTCCATAGTTATAGCAAGTACCCTTAAAGATAACTCTACATGTCTTCTTCTTTGGTTCCACAGGTTTCTATTTATCTTCTGTATCAGTCAGTTTATCCTTCATCGAGTGATCAATCTTTTCCTTCCCTTGGGAGTTACTAGGTTGTTTCCTCTTCAACTTATCTTCTACCTTCAGAGCATACTAATAAGCATCTTCAATAGAATCAATCTTCAACATACCAAGCTCATCCTAAATATTGAATATCATACCATTCACATATCGAGATACCTTTTCCTTACCAAGCTCTCAGTGTTCGGACTAAATAGTAAGTTTGTAGAACTCCTCGGTATAATCTTCAATAGACAGATCATTCTTTTTCAAATTCTACAACTTCTTAAACAAGTCAAGCTCATAGTCACCCGGTATGAACTTAGCTTTCAACTTAGTCACCTTCAATCTTCACCGATTGATCTTTGTTTCACCTTCATCTTCTTGGTCTCTTTATAGTTCCTTCCACCAAAGAGAAGTGTGTCCTTTCAACTTTGTCTGTGCTAATCTCACCCGAAGAGGATCTTCAATTTCTTCTAACTCAAAGAAATCTTCAAGTTCACCAATCCAATCAATTAGATTGTTGGGCTTCAAAGTACTAGAGAAAGTAGAAACTTCCATTCAGTAATTACTAAATCAAGCAGTAGATCTAGGCAATCGAGCAGTTCTATCTTCACCAGATTTGTTCCTCTAGTCATCACCACTAGATCCAGCAGTTTCAAATTCTTTAGTAGTTTCTTCATAACCATCCTCAGTACCAACATTCCAAGGTATACCAACAATAGTTCTCATGATCTCGGTGACCATATCATTCTTCATCAATTCCATCTCAAATCTGAAATTTGATTTCACCTTCTCTGTGATCTGAGATTCAACGGTATCACAAAGATCAAAAATAACTCTAGGGTCCAATCTTCTTGGAGGCATCCTTAAAGATAAGAGAAACCCTCTGCAACAAACCCTCATTGACCACCTTGTGACAAATTCCAAGTTGCAAACAAGTTAGATCTCAACCTGCAATCTTGCAAACAACTAGGGCACAATTCCACAAGTTTAGTGCTTTGGATCTACAATCCAGATTGCACACAATCTCTTCACCAATAAGATCAACTTCATAAGATCAACCTTGCTAGGTCAACCTTATTCTTCAACAAGATCAAACTCTCACTCTGATACCACCTGATGCAGTCAAGGTAGGTGGATCCAATGCAGGATAGTCCAAACCTTGCAGCCAACTGAATTACACAACTGATTACTCAATAATGCAACACAAAATAATTTTTTAACACTAATTTTCATTAACATGTCTGGCTGTAAGGCCTTCCGAGTTAGGGCCAATTACAATCAAAAAACAATTCTGCAAGATCCACAACCAGATCCAATACAATCTCAGCTAGTTCAGCTCTGAAGACAATTAGAAGCTGATGGAAACCCTAAGGCAGATCTAAACTTGAGCTCATAAGCCTCCAAGCAATCTCCTTGTCTCCAAGTATGCAAACCCCTAGCTCTACTACAAACAACTATCAGATCACAATCTGATCTACAAGATCATCAAGAACTTTTCCACAACTTCACCAACTTTAGCTTTCAGAACCTTACATCTGACTCACTAAGTCTTCAAGTCATGAACTTCTCTCCTCCTTCTTGATCTACCCCAAATTTTGTCCTTAAATATCTACCCAAGCACTCCTTAAATACTAATCATCAGCCACAAGTCAGCAAGATGAAACCCTTAACTCCCCAAAACAAATAATTAAATGTCATACAAGTCATCTTACAAATGTATACAAATATTTAATTTAGCATGTTGGCCCAAAATAATGGCTACCAACAATAAATGCACCAATTCAGCTTAACAAATCACACAGAACTCCATTCGGTAAACCATAACTACCAAGCGACAGTAAATTAACCGAGCACGTCAGGCTTCGTCGAGCACTAGTGTCGGTCGAGCACTGCAGGCATGACTGAGTAACAATGTCACGAGTGCTAGACACTACCGAGTTCCTTTAGTGATCGAGCTTCCTTCAATGACCAAGACCATAGGTCAAGGCTACAACCAAGTAACACCGGCCAAAACACTAACACTCCATGCAGTTTCACTGAGGACACAGAATGCCCCTGCCTTAACCTTGGATGCCCCTACATCATCTTGCCTAGGTCCACCTAGTGACCTTGAGGTGTTGTCAACTGATACCAATTGACCTATAGGATCCCTCTATAGATTCAATCCCCTGGTCTATTTATCCAACCCAACTACCAAGTAACATCTACCAAGACAAAACAAGATTCTAGGTGCTTCCTTCCTTCATGCTCACATTAACCCTCAATGCTCTTGTAAGGGTTCACCACCTCCAAAATGACATAGGCTCTTGCAGAGGTGAGGAGGTGCTTGAATTTTTTTTATTTAGTTTATATTGAGGTCTTGGAGCTCTTACTTCCCTTTGGTGTCTTACCGATCTCATAGATCCTTCCCAAATTAAGGCTACAAGGAAGAGCCCCAATTAGGCCTCCTATTCTGAAAAAATAGGGATTTTCTCCCAATCACTTCCAAGGAACCCTACAACTTGATGATGTATTCTTTTTCCAATTCATAACCTCTCAAATATTTTGGAGGCTTTAGGGTTTCACCTAGTTGTCCAACCCCCTAACCAAAAAATGGTGCTTTTGGGAGGGTTATAGGCTTTTACTGATTGCATGGCTTGTCTTCAAGAGTTTGGTAACCAAATGGATTGGTGAAACCTTCTCTCTTCATAAATTTATTGTCAAATTTCTTTTCTATGACCTCCAATCACTATTTATCAATTTCATACGCACCTCTGCAAGTTACACTCCTCTTAGCTCAGTCTCTCGTAGTCGGGCTCACCATAGGCTCGCCTAGGGAAAGAGTGTATAAGTGCTTGTAAAACTTTCTATGGCCCATGTTCCTATACATATTACATACATGGAGTCTACTCACTATCCTCAAAAGTTCATACAGAATGAATGGTGGGATAGTGAGTGAGATCCTCGTTTCTCACACCCTCCTAGTTTGAACCAGTGAATAGGGGTAAGCTAAGAGATTTAAGAAAGAACATTGAAATGAATAGAAAAAACTAATCTAAAGACACACACTGCAAAGAAAAATACTACAGTACACACTCCATTAATCACAGTCCATCTTGAAACTCAAAACATTGTTCTTGTATTCATTGATTACAAAGCTATAATAAACTTACACACATTGTTCACACTTTTAGAATGAAATCTCCATACAAAAGAATGTCCAACCTCAGGATTTGGTCCAAGATTGACTTAAATAGTTTGATGGAGGCCTTAGGTAGGTTTTAGCACACTCCTAGGACAATTTAGGGCATTTGGACAATTTTGGTTTGAGAAACGTTTAAAGTTGCAAAAGTTGTTATGCAACTTTTACAACAAATTTACAACTTTTCAAAATCTTGCACACTATAAACCTTGGTGAGGTCCTATGGAGTTCTAGGATCTATAAAAGACTCAAATATGAATTCTCACACACCCTTGGTCCTATGACATCATAGTGACCTCATCTAACCACACTTAAACCAAGAAAGAGACTCTCATACATTAGTCTCAAGACCTTAGGCCTATGACCTTATTAGACCCCTAATCCCTATTGGATCTCACACATTGGTCAACATGATCTTAGGAAAATTAAACACTTGCCAAAATGGCTACAAATAGAAGAAAAGATGGATTGGTTGGGCCAACCCTTGGATGCTCCTACACCATGCTCGCCCTCTGCACAAACAAGTTAAGGTACAATAGGGGATATGAGAGAAGGATCAATGCCTAATTTCTTGAAGTTGCTTTCTTCCACCCGTGTGGCTTCAAAGTCAGTGTGGTCCTTCCACTATACCAGATGCTCCATGTAGACCATGTGTTTGGTCTACTTCTTCACTATGGATTCTAGTATCCTCTCTACTTGAGGCTTGGGCTTTGGAGGTATGGCTATGGGATTAACATCTGACAGTACCTCCTAAGTGTTCTTACTAATCTCAATCAATGGCCCCTTATACTTGACCAGATCTACAATGTTGAAGACTAGTGAAATGGATAAATCTTGAGGAAGGTCTACCTTGTAGGCATTGGCTCCATACTTAGCTAGAATCTTACATGGTCCTATCCTCTGCATCTGCAATTTGGTAGGTACTCCCTTCTAAAATCTAGATTTGTTTAGATGTACCATGACATAGTCACCCACTACAAATTGAACATCCCTCCTCTTTTCATCCACTTTTGCCTTCAACTTTTGAGTTGCATCTACTAGGGTCCTTTTGACTTGTTCTTGGACCTCTTTCATGGTTTGGGAGAAGTCCTCTGCATGTCCACTTCTATATTCCATGCCTCCCAAGTTTCTAATTTCATTCACTCCTCTTGGGTGCATCCCATATACTACCTCAAAAGGGCTTTTACCAGTGGTTTGGTTCACACTGTCATTATAAGCATACTCTACTTGAGGGAGAACTAAATCCCATGTCTGACCATACTCTTTAGTTAGGCACCTTAGCAAGTTACATAGTACTCTATTGATCACTTTAGTTTGACCATCTGTTTGGGGATGGTAAGCTGAACCAAAAGACAAATTAGTACCGAATCTTCTCCATAGGGTCTTCCAAAAATGTCCCATGAGCTTTTCATCTCTATCTAACACAATGCTAAGGGGAATTCCATGGATTCTCACAACCTCTTTGAAAAAGAGATGAGCTATGTGGCTAGCATCATGTGTTGTCATACAATGGATGAAATGACTCATCTTGGTAAACCTATCTACCACCACATAGATACTATCCAACCCTGTCTTGGTCCTAAGAAGCCCCACTATGAATTCCATGGTGATGCATTCCCATGGCCCATTGTGAATGGGTAAGGGCTGATATAGGCCTACATTTCTGGCTCCTTCTTTATCTTTTATACATATGACACATTGATCTACATATCTCCTCACATCCCTAGGTAGTTTAGGCCAATAATAGAACCTTTGGACGAACTCCATTGTCTTGTTGATGCAAAAATGGCCACTAAGACTCCCATTATGCTTTTCCTAAATGAGATTCTTTGTCATTGACCCCTTGGGAACACACAACTAATTCCCTTTGAACAATAGCCCACTCTGAAAGGTGTATTCAATAAACTGACTATAGAAATGATTTTTAAAATTAGAGCATACCTTATAAGCATACAAGAATTCTTCATCATCCTTATAAAGGTCCTTGAAGCTATCTATCCCAATACTTTGGAGTTGAACTTCCTTGACTGTTAACAATCTCCCACTCAATGCATCTACCACCTTGTTCAATTGTCCCTTCTTGTGCTTGATGATGAAGGTAAAGGCCTACAGATACTCCATCCATTTGAGATGTCTATTGCTTAGATTCTCTTGTGTGTTGATATAGCTTAAGGCCTGATTGTTTGTGAATACCACAACCTCTTTAGGAAGGAGGTAATGCCTCCACTTCCTAAGTGACTGCACTAGAGCATATAGCTCCAAGTCATAGGCTGAATATTTCTTCTTATCCTTATTGAGCTTCTCACTAAAGAAGGCTATGGGCCTACCTTCTTGACTTGGCACTCCTCCAACTGCTATCCCACTTGCATCACATTCCAAGGTGAATAAATTATCAAAGCTTGGTAGTAGGAGGATAGGTTGGGTTGCCACTTGTTGCTTCAACCTTTCAAATTCCTTGTTGGCTTCTTATGTCCATTTGAATTTGAGCTTCACTCCACCTTTAATGGTATTTAACACTGGTGCACATATGCCACTAAAATTCCTTATGAATTTCCTATAGAAATGAGAAAGGCCATGAAAAATACTAACCTCTATTCTTGTGGTTGGTCTAGGCCAGTTTAGAATGGCTTCCACCTTGCTTGGATCCATTTTCAATTGACCCTTAGATACTACAAATCCCAAGTAGACTAGTTATTATTGGAGGAACTCACATTTCTCCAAGTTAATGGCTAATTGTTCTTCATGGAGTTTCTTAAGAATAACCTCAAAATGTGTTAGGTGTTCCTCCTTTGTTTTGCTAAAGATGAGTATATCATCAAGATATACCACCACAAATCTTCCTGTATAATCTTTTAGCACTTCATTCATTAGTCTCATGAGTGTGCTAGGGGCATTAGTAAGCCCAAATGGCATCACAAGCCACTCATACAACCCTTCAACTATTTTTAAGGTTGTCTTCCACTCATCCCCATCCTTTATCCTAATTTTATGGTATCCACTTTTGAGATCTAACTTGGTGAAGTATTGGGCTCCTCCTAGACAATCCATTAGATCCTCTATCCTAGGTATAGGGAACCTATATCTGATAGTGATCCTATTTATTTCTCTTGAATCAGTGCAAAGTCTCCACTTACCACCTTTCTTGGATGCTAAGACCACTGGTACTGCACATGGACTAATGCTCTTCTTTATGAGCCCTTGGTCTAGCAACTCTTGCACTTGCCTTGCAACTTCTTGATTCTGCTCTGGTGTGAGCTTGTACGCTGCCTTGTTTGGCAATGAGGCCCTGAGTATGAAGTCAATTTGATGACTTATATACCTCTTAGGAGGTAATTTTTTTGGTGTCCCATCACTCACTATATCCTTATACTTCCCAAGAAATTCTTGAATCTCTGTTGGTATAGGTGTTTGACTAGGCTTCTCCCCTTCCTTAGGCTTCACAACTATGGCATATCCTTCACTGTCTCCTCCTCAGAGTGCATGCAGAAATTCTTTTCCACTTCTCAACAAAACACTAAGGGTTTTGGTATGCACCTCATCATCATCCATCAAAGACTAGATCTTGAAAGTTCTTCCATCTTTCTTGAAGGTAACAATGTTCCCTCTTCCATCATACATGGCTTCTCTGTCATATTTCCATGGTCTGCCCAATAAAAGATGGCATGCATCCATGGGTAGAACATCACATAGAAACTTGTCCTTATACCCTCAAATAGAAAATTCAACCCATTTTTGTTCATTTACTATGACACTTTGTCATTTGTTCAACCATGTCACCTTGTAGGGATTTCTATGAGGCACTTTAGTGAGGTTGAGCTTCTTGGCTACTTCATCTACAATAATATTAACTATGGATCTAGAATCCACAATCACCTTAAACACTTTTCCTATGATTTTACACCTCACTCTAAAGAGAGCTCTTCTTTTCTTTGGATCCTCTTTCACTAGTTGTCTAATGAGGACCCTCCTAAACATGAGGTTCTCTCCCATCTCTGACTCTATGTGACTAACCTTTGGTGACTTAACACTTAATGTGTCTTCTTGAGTTTAAGCCACTCTCTTCTCTGCATTGGAGGAAGATGCCTTTTCCAAACACCTATATGTTGGATATCCCATCTACCCACAATTGTAACACTTCATGCTAGCAAAATAGGAATTTCTTCTTTCTACACCTCTTCCTCTACTAGAGCCTCTTTGATTGCCTCTACCTCTTCCATAGTTCCCTCTAGAGCTAGTTTCACCACTTTGCACCACAATATTGGACTCTCCTTGAGTTCTCTAATCAGTCCCTCTACCTTGGTGACCACCTCTATGACCCCTTTTATTTCTTCCTCTACCTTTGTTCCTTGAACTAGAGTCTTGTATCATCTTACCTTTCTCTTC
Organism: Chamaecyparis obtusa; assembly: GCA_027943335.1. Taxonomy (NCBI): domain Eukaryota; kingdom Viridiplantae; phylum Streptophyta; class Pinopsida; order Cupressales; family Cupressaceae; genus Chamaecyparis; species Chamaecyparis obtusa. Next base: position 274,448 of record BSBK01003715.1, read on the forward strand.
TATCTTTAGTGCCAATTGATAGCACTGATGTACTATCTTAGGAGTCAGGAGACTCATCTCCTTTTGGATAGACCATTTCAATCCATTGAGATACTTGGGAAATTTTATGCTCTCCTCTTCTACCACCTTAGACCTTAGACATATTTTTTGGAATTCTTCGGTATAGGTGTTGACATCATTATCTTTTTGCCTTAGACTATGCCTCCTTTTGTGCAATTGGATTTCATAATCCTCTGGCATGTAAGCTTCTTTAACTTTGGCCACCATTCCTTTCCATGTAGCTATGGGGGTTTTTGCCTTCTTTCTCCCTCTCTGTTTGAATAAAATTCCACCATGTGAGAGTAGACCCTCTAAGTCTTGAATTGGCTACTCTCACCTTTTGAGATTCACTAATTCCATCACATTCAAAGTGATTTTCCATGCCCTCAATCCAATCAATGATTGAGTCGGGCTCCATTTTTTCACTAAAGAGTGGTACACCTTCTAGTGCTTTTCCACTTAAGGTCTTCAAGGCTTTGAGGAAGGGTTCTTGCTCCACCACTAGATCTGGTTCAGGAACTTCATCATACACTAATATAGCCTACCCTGCCTTCTCATTTATGCTTTCATTTACCTCCTCTATTCTATCTTCTACTGCTTCCAACTTATTGGCTAGTAGTTCTATCCTTTCCCTTAACTATTTTTTTTCTTCCTCTTGTTCTTCTACCTTCTTGGCCAACTCTGCACTAGTCACCATCCTAGAAGATCCTCAACTCACACTCTGACATGCACATTACTTTCCAAATCTTTTGGGGCTCTGATACCAATCTGATAGGGAGGTTGGGAGAGCTAATCACTAGCTCTTGCCTAGGTCCACCTAGTGACCTTGAGGTGTTCTCAAATGACACCAATTGACCTATAGGATCCCTCTAGAGGTTCAATTCCCTAGTCTACTTATCCAACCCAACTAACAAGTAACATCTACCAAGACAAAACAAGATTCTTGGTGCTTCCTTCCTTCATGCTCACACTGACCCTCAATGCTCTTGTAAGGGTTCACCACCTCCAAAATGACATAGGATCTTCCAAAGGTGAGGAGGTTCTTGAATATGTTTTTTTTAGTTCATATTTAGGTCTTGGAGGTCTTACTTCCCTTTGGTGTCTTACCGATCACATAGATCCTTCCCAAATTAGGGCTACAAGGAAGAGCCCCAATTTGGCCTCCTATTCTGAGAAAATAGGGATTTTCTCCTAATCACTTCCAAGGAACCTTGAAACTTGATGATTGATTCTTGGTTCAATGTCTGACCTCTCAAATATTTTGGATGTTTTAGGGTTTCACTTGGTTGTACAACCCCTAGCCAAAAAATGGTGCTTTTGGGAGGGTTCTAGGCTTTTACTGATTGCATGGCTTGTCTTCAAGAGTTTGGTAACCAAATGGATTGGCATAACCTTATATCTTCATAAATTTCTTTTCAAATGTCTTTTCTATGACCTCCAATCACTGATTAGCAATTTCATACACACCTCTACAAGTTACACTCCTCTTAGCTCAGTCTCTCCTAGTCGGGCTCACCATAGGCTCGCCTAGGGAAAGACTGTATAAGTGCTTGGAAATATTTCTAGGGCCCATAATTTTGTACATATTACATAAATTGATTCTACTCACTATCCCCAAAAGGCCGTATATAATGAACTGTGGGATAGTGAGTTAGATCCCCATTTCTTACACCCTCCAGGTTTGAACCAGTGAACATGGGTAAGCTAAGAGATTTAAGAAAGAACATTGAAATGAATGAAAACAACTAATCTAAAGCTACACATTGAAAAGAAAAAAAATACAATACACACTCCATTAATCATAGTCCATCTTGTAACTCAAAACATAGTTCTTGTATTCACTAATTACAAAGCTATAGTAATCTTCCACACACTGTTCACGCTTTCAAAATGAAATATCCATACAACCAAATGTCCAACCTTGATATTTGGTCCAAGATTGACTTAAATAGTTTGAGGGAGGTCTTAGGTAGGCTTTAGGGCACTCCTATTCCAATTTAGGGCATTTGGACAACTTTGGTCCGAGCAAATTTTAAAAGTTGCAAAAGTTGCTATGCAGCTTTTACAACAATTTTACAACTTTTCAAAATCTTTCACACTAGGTACCTTGGTGAGGTCCTATGGGGTTATAGGCCCTATAAAAGACTCAAATATGAATTCTCACACACCCTTGGTCCTATGAAATCATAGTGACCTCATCTAACCACACTAAAACCAAGAAAGAGACTCTCACACATTAGTCTCAAGACCTCAAGCCTAGGACCTTATTGGACCCCTAATCCCTATTGGATCTCACACATTGGTCAACATTAACTTAGGAAAATCAAACACTTTCCAAAGATGGCTACAAAAAAAAGAAAATATGGATTGGTTGGTCCAACCCTTGGGTTCTCCTTCACCATTTTCTAACTAGAACTAGGTTGGAGATCCAGTTTGCATAGTCAATATTTGTTATGAAACCCACATCCAATAATTTATTGAATTTAAATTTCACCAAGAAGGTTATATACGTATGCATCTTTCTTAATTTTTTTTTCATTGGTTTTACACATCGTTGGAAGGGAAAATGATGGAGAACTAATTCAGGATCCAATCCTGATATGTTTGCATAAGACTAGGCAAAGTTGATTAGCCTTTTTTAGGAAAAACTTTATAAAATCAACCTTTTCTTGTCCTGATAAGGTTGTTGCAAAGTGTATGACCTTTGGATTATCTAGTGTTCCAAGATTGATTTCTCATGTCATTTATATCAACAGTGATGATATTTCTTGTCATGCGGGTATGTCCAGTCTTCCATCCTTGGGTGCCTTAGAGAGTTTTTCACTCTCATATACATCTTTTATTTTTACTTTTTCACAGTCTAATTGTGCCTTTCAGTTTTCACCAGAATACCTATTCTTTTCATTTTTTTATTTTTTCTTTTCTCTTTTTACTTTTGTGACTGAAAGATGGAGTGAACTCCCCAAAATATTTCATGACATCTAAATAAATAGAAAAGCCTTAATTGTGATCACCTAGTGGCATGCCTTCTTGGAGCTCAAAGAATTCTCCTATGGCTTCATCATTTTCAAAGTGATCTAAGCTTTGTGATCCTTGTTGGTCTCAATCTATCAATTCATGGTAGACTAAATACATGTCATCATTGGTATTATATAGGCTATAGATGCTAGGGGTAATGGTAAGGATCATCTAGAAAGTTTTGATCTAGACGTCAAGACAATTTTTGAATAAGAGAGGAGTCAGAGCTATAAGATTTCCACAATCCATTATAATGCTTAATAGTTTTGTTAGCAAAAAAATTGGAGACTATGCTTTCTTCACAAATTTTCCCAATGGACAATGACAAATCCTTGCAACATTTGGATAAATTATTATGGAAAGAATTATTTTCCTCTTCTTAAAAAGGGGAAGCTCCCTCAAATGTTATTTAAATATTTGAGATAATTTTTCCCCTCCATTAAATAAATATTTGCAACCCAAGGTAAGATATTATTGATTACTAAGAGAACACAATCTATTAATAATTTCAGCAAAATAATAGAATGGTGAAATAGATTCTTGCAAATAAAAGAGTAAGAGTATATTTTGTGTTAGGATAATAAGTAGAAAATGCAAATATTAACAAACAAGAGAGAACACAATAACATGGAATTTAATGTGGTTCACCCAATCCCTGGGCTACGTCCACCAACATTGAGTCCAATATCTTTATTATTATCCAACGATTACAATCTGAAACTTGTAACTCAACACCGCCGCAAGAAGCTACAATAATCCCTCATCCATTCAATCTCAAACCCTAAGCCCTTTTTACAAGTATTTTTGACATAACGAAATTAGGGAAAAAATACTCTGACTAATAGAAAATAGATGGCCGACACATTACAATATTATTAAGTCATTCTTAGCATTGAGGGGCACTGCCCCTCGACCCCACTAGGGGCTCTTCCCCTTGACCCCATGGATAAGTTTGATTAGGTTCCACATACATAACAATTATATTTTGTTACAAGTAGTGGTTGTTGTTGCACCAAAAGATCAACATGTTAATGCCCGATACAACCACTAGACTTATAGAAGACACAAGAGGCTGTTAAACCATGTCATGAATCCTGAGGGGGGTGCTAACCATTTTTTCCAACAATCTCCCCCTCAGCGTTACCCGAGGAGATTTGAACCTATGACCAAGCTCTTATACCAATTGTTAGAAAGTAAAGTCCACCAAGATAACTGAGAGGGGGGGTGAATTAGTTATCAGATAAATAAAATTTTTATCTTCTTTAATAGATTTTAACCATGTAAGCAATGTAATAAATAACCATAGAAAGATATACATACACAATAACACAATGACACAAGATATGTTGACTAGGGAACCTCTTGATCAAAGATTAAACCCCGGTGGGAATGATGCCCAAAAAAGATGCACTAATATGAAAATTCCTTGTGAGAGGATGGACTCTATTAGGAGTCTTATGAAATACATTTAGTACATATCAGTCCCTGCTAAAAGATTCTAACTTTGTTAGGAGTTATGGAAGACAGAAGGACCCACTGCCCAAATAGCTTCAATGGAAAGATCACTGAACACACTATCCAACTGATATCTATCAACATAAAAATATCAAAAGATTATTGATCTCAATAAATTGTTCCTTCTCCTTTGACAGTACCAAACCGCACCAACTGCTTCATCAGACCTCAATACCCGATCTATGTACTTCGCATATCCTCTTTCAACAAGTATTGCACAATTCCGTAATTCTCTTTCACAATCTTACAATTCACATCCACATTCTCATATTAAAATAAGGAAAACACTCCTTCCTTTATACCACACTCAATTAATTACAAATGAGTTGGCATACATATTACAAAATAAAAGTTTGCACATGTTACATAAAAATTCCATAATTACACAAAATTGTCGGCTTCCAAATAAGATAATTCTTCACTCGTGTGACCTCAAACCTTGTGATCATGTCCACATCACTATCATAATGTCTTAAACTTTTTTTCAACTTCACATTATCAGATTCAATCCTGATTAGGAGATATCATCTGATTTCCACAAACCGCTACTCAAGAACACTGCTTCAATACTGCTTCCATTGATTTCCACATAACTGTCATGAATAGATGAATTTTTGTATGCGCTCTTAACCATGATCTTGTAAAAAATCATAGAGTAAGTCCTCAACTCCTCATAGCTAGATCTTCAATATCCCACGTGCGCTAACTCAAACAATGTCTGCTTCTCTACTAATCTTTAGTAGATCATTGTGTTGACATCAATGACAATCACGATAATGAATGCAACAAAAAATACTATAGAATGGTTGTGAATACTCTCCCATAGGATATATTTAGCATTCATTCCTAACAATATCCCCCATTGGCATTGATGGCAACATAGATGAAAAAACATCCAAGTTCCATGAATACCAACATTGAAACATTGTTGCTCTGAAAATACTTTTAAGTCCTCTTCATCAATAAAATCTTGCTTCATTTTCCTATTTGATTCTCTCCAATAGATGGTTTTTCATGTATATTTCTCCCCCATTGACATCAATGACATATGTTTCATCACTATGTCAACAACAACTTCAATGTCGAAAGACACTTTTCAAAAAATACATTCACTAGAGTCCTCATGACTCAGCTCTAAAAAACATACTCCCCCATAGAGGAAGTACCAACATCTAGCCCAAAAGAAAGATAAGGCTCATATACCACTAGATGGATGCAAAAATCTACATCACTTCTCAAAATTAGGCTGGGGCATAACCCAAAGCATACCTCTCAGATACTCAAATGTATCCTTAGGCAAAGGCTTTGTAAATATATCTGCAATCTGCTCTTTTGTACTTATATACTCCAGTCTGACTTCTTTCTCTGCCACTTTATCTCTCACTACATGATACTTTATTTCTATATGCTTTTTCTTAGAATGTAGTACAAGATTCTTAGACATACTTGTTGTGTTGGTGTTATCACAATGTATAACACCAGGCTCAACAAATTTTATTCCAATATCCTTCAGCATTTATTTCATCCAAATTATCTGATTACAATTGTTTGTTGCTGCCACATATTCTGCTTCTGTTGTTCTTTGTGAAATACATTTTTTCTTCTTTCTTAGCCAAGAAACTAATCTTCCTCCAAGGAAAAATGCTCCACCACTTGTTCTCTTTTTGTCATCAACACTACCTCCCCAATCTGTATCTGTATATGCACATAAGGTAAAGTCATTAGATTTTTCATACCACAATCCATATTCAATTGTGCCTCTTAAGTACCTCAGTATCCTCTTTACTATTGCATAATGTGATTCTATGGGTTGAACTTGAAATCTTGCTACAATTCCAAATGCATGTGATATATCTGGTCTTGTATGAGTTAAATATTGTAATCCTCCAATCATGGATCTGTATTTTTTCTATTCCACTACAGGAGTCTCATCTATGCTAGATAACTTGTGTCTGGTTACCATACATGTTCCAACTAGTTTACAGTTCTCCATTCCAAATCTCTTCAATAAATCATTCAAGTACTTTGTCTGACTTAAAAAGATACCATCACTGTTTTGTGTTATCTGCAATCCTAAAAAATATTTCATTTCACCATTCATACTCATTTCAAATTTAGTCTTCATTTCATCTGCAAATTTATCACTAGCTTCATCTTCTCCTCCAAAGATAATATCATCAACAAAAATAACTACAACCAACAAACCATTTTCAATTTCTTTTGTGTATAGGTTGTTTTCTATTGTGCCTTTAGTAAATCCTAATTTTATCAAATACTTATCCAATCTTGCATACCAAGTTCTAGGTGCTTGTTTCAATCCATATAAAGCTTTCTTTAGTTTACATACCATATCTCCTTCTTTAGTTAAAGGAAAACCTCCAGGATACTTAATGTAGACCTCTTCTTCCAATTCTCCATTCAGAAATGCTGACTTCACATCCATCTAATAAACTTTGAATTTCTTATAGGCTGCATAAGCCAAAAACATTCTTACTGCTTCAATTCTTGCTACTGGTGCAAAAGTTTCTTCATAGTCAATTCCTTCTTGTTGTGAGTATCCTTTACATACCAATCTTGCTTTATTCCTTACAACTTCTCCTTGTTCATTCATCTTGTTTCTGAATACCCATTTAGTTCCTATAACATTCTTATCTTTAGGCCTAGGGACCAATTCCCAAGTCTTGTTATTTTCAATTTGATATAGTTCTTCCTTCATAGCTTTAATCCATTGTTCATCTTCATAGGATTCACTAGTAGATTTAGGTTCAATTTGAGAAATTAAACACAATTGTTCTTGTACCTTATTTTGTGTCAGAACTCCTCTATCTATGCTTCCAATAATCTAATCAAAAGGATGATTCCTTGATAGATTCTTGTTACGTTTCATTGTCTCTATTCTCACTTCAGTTGTAGGTTCTTCAATGATTTCTTCAACATAGCTTTCATTCTGTAATTCACTATCAATTTCATAGAATAATTCAGTGTTCTCTGGATTAGTTCTAGGATGAGTTCCTTCATCTGACTCATAATCAAGCATTCTTTCCTGAATTTTGAACTTTTCATCAACTTTAACATTTGCGCTCTCAACAATAATCTTAGTTCTTTTATTATAACATCTATAAGCTTTTCTATTCAATGAATATCCAAGAAATATACCTTCATCACTTCTAGGGTCAAACTTTCCAATGTCATCATCTCTTTTAATATAACATTTTCTTCCAAAAATTCTAAAATACTTAACTGATGGTGCATGTCCAAACCATAGTTCATAAGGTGTATTGTCTGTATCTGCTTTGATTCGTACTCTATTCATTGTATACACTATTGTGTTAATTGCTTCTGTCCAGAATATCTTCACCAAGTCATTTTCAAATAGCATGGATCTTTCTACTTTAGTCACTAATTTGTTCCTTCTTTCTACAATACCATTTTGTTCAGGTGTCCTAGGGGCTGAAAACTATCTCTTAATACCATTCACTTCACAAAAAATGTTAAATTCTTTTGAAGTAAATTCTCCACCTCTATCTGGTCAAAAATATTTAGTCTTCATTCCAGATTCTTTTTCAACTTTGTTCTTAATAATCTTAAACTTATCAAATGATTCAGACTTCTCTTTAAGAAATGAAATCCACATCATTCTTGTAAAATCATCAACAAGAATCATAAAATACCTTTCTCCATAGAATCCTCTAGTCCTTGTGGGACCGCTCAAATCTGTATGAACAATTTCCAACTTCTATGTTGTTGTGAACTTCTTGCTAGGAAATGAGCTTCTCTTCTATTTAGCCATCACACATTCCTTGTAAATCATGTTAGTAGGCTTCATAATTTTAGGCAAATCTCTTACTCTAAGTGTAGTACTCACTTTCACAATGTTATCAAAGTTTATATGACAAAATCTTATGTGCCATAACCAACTATCATCAATCTTAGTAATCAAGCATGTCATCTCAGTAGGATTCAACTTAAATACATTACCTCTGGTTCTAGATCCAGTACCAATCAAATTACCATCCTTGTTTTTGATTACACAACATTTTTCAGTAAACCAAACTTGATATCCCTTATCAATTAGTTGTCCAACACTCAAAAGATTATTTTTCAAACCATCCACAAAGTAAACATCATCAGTATTAGTCTTTCCATCAAGAGTAATAGATCATATACCTTTTATCAAACAAGGTGCATTGTTTCCAACTCTAACAACTCCTCCATCATAATTGTTAAACTTTATGCATTTCTTCATGTCTCCAGTCATATGATGTGAACAACCACTATCTATAATCCAATCATCTTTCTTTTCTACTTGAGAAACTAAATCTTTTTCTTCCTTAACTTCTGTTTCAGGATTTTCTTCTTTTATTGCTACAAATCCTATATCATCATTCTTAGTATCACTTTCACTTAAATATTTATCCATACTAGCTTCAAATTCTTCATCATTAGCATAATAACATTCTTTAGGTCTTCTAGGTTTAAAGTTCTTTCTATACTTCTTAACTCTCTCAAGACATTTAGATGCAAAATGACCATATTCTTGACAAGTCCATTTAAAAAATTTCTTACCGTCCGGTTCTCTTTTCACAAGCAAGGCAATAGCTTCTTCAATCTTCCTGTCTTCATCATTTCTAGATCTGCTGCTGCTAGCATAATCTTCAAGAATCATTTTCATAGTTAATTTGTAGACTATACAATTCAGAATGACCTATTGTTTAGAGGTGGACAGTTATGTGTGCCTAAAGGCTCCATGAGAGAAAATTTGATACAAGAGAAGCACAATGGGAGTTTGAGTGGACATTTTGGCTTGAATAAAACACTTGAACTTGTGCAAAGGTTCTATTATTAGCCTAGGATGTAGAAGGACATTAGGAGGTATGTGGAACAATGCTTGGTTTGCCAAAAAGCCAAAGGCACTTCATCTAATGCAGGTTTGTACCAACCTATACCCATCCCTAATAGGCCTTGGGAATGCATTAGTATGGATTTCATAGTGGGGTTACCAAGAACCAAGACCGGTTTAGATAGTATATTTGTGGTTGTGGACAAATTTAGCAAAATGAGCCACTTCATTGCTTGTAAAACCACTCATGATGCCATCCATATTGCACATTTGTTTTTTAAGGAAGTGGTACGGATCCATGGTTTGCCACTAAGTATAGTGTCTGACAGAGATGTCAAGTTTATGGGTCATTTTTGGAAGACCCTGTGGAAGAGGTTAGGAACTAAATTATCATTTGGATTAGCCTACCATCCCCAAACTGATGGTCAGACTGAAGTCATCAATAGAGTGTTGGGAAATCTCCTTAGGTGTTTGACAAAGGAGTGTGGAGTGATGTGGGATCATTTATTGCCACAAGCAGAGTATGCCTATAATGACAGTGTGAATAGAACAAAAATGAAAAGCCCTTTTGAGGTTGTCTATGGGCTACATCCTAGGGGTGTGTGTGAGCTAAGACACCTAGCTACTGAGGAAGGAAGGAGTACCTATGCAGAGGACTTCACACAATCCATGAAGGAAGTTCATGATCAAGTGAAGAGGCAACTCCAAGAGGCTACACAAAGACTGAAGACTAAAGTGGATGAAGGTAGAAAAGACCTTCAATATTTTGTGGGAGACCTTGTGATGGTCCATCTCAATAAGTCCAGATTACAAAAGGGCATCCCCACCAAGCTCCAAATGCGAAGAGTAGGTCCTTGCAAGATACTTGAAAAATATGGATAGAATGCTTACAAACTCTATTTGCCCAAGGATTTGGCAATGTCTCATGTCTTCAATGTGCAGGACTTAGTCCTATATCAAGGTCCTACACTAGTATCTTCCCAATCATAGTCAGATAGTAAGGAGATCCAAAAAGATGTTCGGATTGGTCCCAAACTTCAACTGGTAGCAGAGAAGATCTTGGCTTCAAGAGTCAAGAAAAAGACCAGGCGGAGCACCTACCTAGAGCATTTGATTTAGTAGAGGGGATAGTCTACAGCTAAAGCTACTTGCGTAGCTGAGAATGCCTTCACAAGGCATGGAGTTGATCCTAAACTCCTGTCACTAGAGGTGACTTAATCTTCTTGTTTTTGGTAGTATGGTGTAGGAGCACCATAGGAGGATTGTTGTTGGTCCTATTTTGTTGTGATAAGACCCAATGTCAGGGCATTGTGCATAGATAAGGTCTGTGGACCAAGTGTGTTTGTTTGAGTTTAGATTTGAGTTCAAACTCTTAGATTGTTGCTTAGTGTGTCTTCTTGGAAAGTCCTATACCTATATTTGTCAGTGGTTGATTAATATTGAAAAATGTTGGTTTTAGTGTTCCTAAGGTCTTAGAAGCTTTAAGAAGTCTAATTAGGACTAGCCAAGCTTAGGAAGAGCTTAAACACTTTGAAAAGGTGAAAAGTTGCAAAGTTGCTCAAAATGTTGTCAAGCAACTTTTGCAACTTTTAAAAGTTGCTATTACAACAAACCCTGATTTTAAGGGTTTCGGCCTTCAAGAGCCTTAAGAAGACCTAATAGGTCTAGACATGTGAGAGAGTGTTATAAAAGATTAAAAAAACCCTAATTTGGGGTCAATTGGATTGACATTGTATGGACTGGCATACTGTAGCAAAGAGTTTTCAAGAGAAAAAGAAGAAGGATTTGAGGACAGTGTTTAATATTTACTTTGCATGGATTGAATTTGACTTATCAATTATTTAGATCTTTCATTTATCACTTTGTAAAGAGTTTTAAACTATGTAATTAGTCTCTAGGTTAGATTTTTGTTTGTGTTTTGTACATTCTCTGTTTTCAGTGTTCACTGGTCTATTTTGACAGTGCCTACAAGATGTAGACCTATCTCCATTTCCCATCGTAGCACCTATATAGCCTTTTGGGGATGGAGAGTAGGTTGTTCAAGCTTCAAGATGCCTCAAGTCTGGGCTCTAAAGATGCTAGCAAGAATTTTTAAAGTCTTGCCCTAGGTGAGCTAACTGTGAAAGCTCGGCTAGGAAGACTTAGTAGTTGCTTAAGAATTTTACAAGAGATGTTGAATCAAGAGCCAAAAAGGCCTTGAATGTAAAGTGTAATAACCTATAGGTACTCTACAAATGGGAGGAGACCTCAAGTCATCAGGTTGCCAAGTTTGAAGACCAAAAGCCAAAGACAGGCTTAGAAACTAAGAGGAGGCCCTAAATTGGAAATAGGGTGTACGAATAGTTTCAGAGCCCCAAACCTTGAAAATATGAAGGTTCTAAGGATGCACATATGAACTTCCAAGAAACTTTTGGGGGTTATTTGAGAAGAAATAATAGTAGAGAAGGAAACCTAGTTTGAGGAGGCCTAATAGGGCTAAAAGGCTACTAGGCCTAAAACTTAGGAATACAAGCAACCATAAGAGAATGGTTATTCAAGGCAACCAAATACCATTAGTAGAAGTCCAAATTTGATGTATCGAAGCCCTTGACCTCCTGCAAATCAAAATCCAAGATTAGGGCTTGTAATATTATGAGGAGTTATAGTTACACTTGAAGCAAGGAGTGAATACCAAAGGGGATAGGAAGAAGTCTTAGAGGTGGAAAGGATTTGAACCTTTCTAAGTAGTTGGGGGTGGATAGAGGAAGCCCTAGAAGGGTCTAAAGGGGACCTAGAAAAGTTTTTGATAACTCTAGGTGATTAGAGAGTCTCTCCCTATCACTTGAAATCAAAATGAAAATGCTTAAAAATGAAGTGTGTTGACATGAAATATAGGCTTGATAAGATGCTTATACCTTCACAAACCTCTATGGTGCCAAAATTCTTATGAAGATATTTTAAGTTGTCTTTGATGTTGTCTTGACTTTGGATATAGCATGGGAAGAACTTGAATACCTTCACCAATGCTTAGATCTAGACATTACTCCATGCCTTCCATGCTTGATGCTTTGTTGATTAAAATTGCCATAGTTTCTACTTGAGTGTCTGCGTGATTTGGAATTGACTTATCTTTCTTGTGATCTTGAATTTTCATGTATTAATTGAATGAATACCAAAAATGGGAGAGGTGGTCTTTCTTATATTCCCCACCTAGCCATTTTAGGGTATAAAACTCAAATGAGGTCAACATGGATTTCGGCTCCCACTTAAAGCAAAAGAACATTCTCCAATTTAAATTTTGGGTTATTCCTCAAGGTCAAGGGAAACTCTTAGGTTAGGGGTGACCCAAATCACCCCATACATACATACTCACTCTAAATTGTTAGGAATAGTCCCAAGAGATAACTGAGAGGGGGGGGGGGGGGGGTGAATCAGTTATCTACAAGATTCAATTCTTTATCCAATTAAGTATAATTAAACATAAAGCATAAACACAATGAAAGAACATATGAACACAACACCAATATTTTGGTTATGAGGAAACCCAAATAGGTAAAAAACCCGGTGGGACTTGATACCCACTAATATTCTATACTAGTGTATGATGATCCTTGTTAGAAAATCCTTTACCCTGTTAAAAGTAGCTTTACAATATATTAAGTATAGTAGACCTGGTCAAGGGTCAAACCATGTTAGGATTCTTTTACAATTTCCCCTGTTAGGGGAGAGGATGCACTATTCGAGAGCTCACTGCTCAAATGGGTGAAGGCTATAACCTTCTAAATAATAGATACACACTATATCTAGATCTTGGTGAACTGCACTTTGACCTGCTATCTGGATCAGTTCCAATGAATAGCACAAGTACTTTACTTGGTCACATAGACCTTCTTCTGATGGCTCAACACTTTGCACACTTTTCTCTGCTTTTCTTAATCAACCATGAACCACACTCAAGCAATCACAAATGACTGCCTATAAATATCTTTCCTCCAAATGATATAATCAAGTCATCCTATTAGAACCATCTTGAAATCATATTAGAGAAACTATAAAAAACTTAAATAAACATTCTGTCAGCTCTATTATGCACACAACTCATTTTGGGACCTATAATATTATAATTATAGATGCACGCTACACATTGTCCACTCTACCAAAAACACTGGAACTTTCTCTGTAAGCTGAATTAACTCATGCACTCTTAACCAAACATCAATAACACTTCTCCAAGCTTAAATCCAAGGGTGCACACCCTCAAGATAGGTGCAACTCAAGAACCAATAAAATCTTTGTTGGCTCTTCTAAACAAACACAGGAAACTGCTACTGGTGAATAATGACTGCACAACTTCACTTGCATTCATCATCAGACTATGCATCCATGAACTTAACATCACTAACATGTCTTCAACATATATCCAAGCATAAAAGGCTCCATGATAATTGTACGAACAACCATACATAGAACATTATATGTTACTCTATCAGGAACACTACTGACACCAGCTGCTATATAACTGTCTGTACTAACAGTTAACCTCTGCACCCATGATATCATGTTGATATCATGTCCATGCTACATATACTGAAAGCTTACTACATAAGACTTTCACACATGCTACTTTCCATATGTTGTCATCAATGACAAACATACAGTCAGTACTGGCCTACTAGCAAATCTCCAACAATATCCCCCTTTGGCATTGATGGCAACATGTGGAATGAAAAACCACCACCAACCCAAATGAACATTTATTTTACAACATTCTCCATTTCCTCTTCAAAACTCCCCCAAAGATGAATCCTCCATCTGCTGCAATATTTTCTAATATTCTCCATTTCCTCAATTGTACTATTGTCATAATTATATATTACTCCTCTTTTAACTCATGTTTTTTATGACTCTATATATACTCCCCCTTTGACATCAATGGCAAAGGGTGCCATTCATTTTAAGCACTGGTAATACTCCTGAGGTAGAGTAGTCAACCTTCCACTAGTCCTTGAGGACTGATGCCTTTCCTTCTTTCTTCTAAGAAGAATTAGGGAAGGGAATGACTTGCAACTTCTCCTTGAGATACTCAAAAGTATCCTTAGGCAAGGGCTTTGTGAATATATTCACCAACTGATCTTTAGTACTCACATAGTCTAACTTGACTTCTTTCTCTACCACTTTCACTCTTAGGAAGTGATACTTGATCTCAATGTGCTTTGTCTTTTCATGCATCATAGGGTTCTTTAACATATTGATAGTGCTAGTGTTATCATAGTGAATAACAATAGGCTAATCAATCTGAATTCCAAAATCCTTTATCATCTGCTTGATCCAAATAATTGTAGAACAATTCAAGGCTGCTACAACATACTCTACTTCTTCTATTGACTAAGAAATACAATTTTGTTTCTTGCTTGTCCAAGTGACAAGTCTATCACCAAGAAACACTGCTCCACCTGAAGTACTCTTTCTGTCATCAACACATCTTGCCCAATCTGCATTAGTGTACACATGAAGCTCAACATTTTCTGAATTAGGATACCATAGACCATAATCTATAGTGCCCTGCAAGTATCTAAATATTCTCTTAACTTCCATGAGGTGACTTTGTTTAGGCTCTACTGCAAATCTTCCAACTATGCCAACTGCATTGGAAATATCAGGTCTAGTCTGAGTAAGATATATAAGTTTACCAATCATAGACTTATACAATGTTATATCTATTGCTAGTGAGTCATCTTCTTTTGTAAGCTTGCATCCAATGATCATAGGGCTTCCTACTAGCTTGTAATCATCCATCTTGAATTTCTTTAGTATCTCTTTCAAATACTTTGATTGATTTATGAAAATCCCTTTTTCTGTCTGCTGCACATTTAGTCCCAAAAAGTAATTGATAGGACCAATCATACTCATCTCAAACTCATTTTGCATTTCTTTGGTAAATTTAGCACTGATTTTATCATTACCTCCAAAGATAATGTCATCAACAAATATAGCTACAAGTAGTAGACCTTCAGATGTCTCTCTAATGAATAGATTACAATCTGCTTCTCCTTTCTTGAATCCAATCTTTGTTAAGATCCATCTAGTCTCTCATACCATGCTCTAGGTGCTTGCTTAAGTCCATAGAGGGCCTTCTTCAATCTGCATACCATATCAAGTCTTCCTGATAAGGTGAATCCTTCTAGCTGCTCAATGTATACTTCTTTCAAATCTCCATTCAGGAATGCTGACTTGACATCCATCTAATAAACTTTGAAGTTTTTAACTGTAGCATAGGCTAGAAACAACTTAATAGCTTCTAATCCACTCACAGGTGCAAATGTGTCTGAATAATCAATGTCATCTCTTTGCGCATATCCCTTACATACTAATCTTGCTTTATTTCTTACTACTATACCATCTTCATTCATCTTATTTCTAAATATCCACTTTGTTCCAATCACATTCTTATCACTAGGTCTTGGGACTAGTTCCCAAGTGTCATTCTTAATAATCTGATCAAGTTCTTCTTTCATAGCATCATGCCAATCTGAATCATTACAAGCATCTTCAACACTTAAAGGTTCAATCTGAGATAGTAAACATATTGTTTCACTGCTAGCTAAGTTCTTTGCTTATGATCTTGTTAAGACTTTGCCGCTCTGATCTCCAATGATGTTTGTCTTGGATTGATTTCTTGATGTAAACTTTGGAACTTTAGGTGATGTTGATTCATCAGCCTTAGGAGTATTTTCTTCACTTGTCTCAAGGTCATTGAATAACACATCAATACTGTCAAACATTTCTTCAATAACTATCTCACTAGTGGAGAGTCTAGGTTCTTCTTCAATCATGGGTGAGTAATCATGATATCTTTCTCGAATCATAAACTTTTCATCAATCTTTACATGAGCACTTTCAATGATCTTTTTTAATCTCAAATTGAAACATCTATAAGCTTTACTTTTAGTAGAGTAACCAAGAAAAATACCTTCATCACTTCTTGCATCAAACTTGCCTACTGCTTCATCCCTCTTGATGTAGCACTTGCTTCCAAAGATTCTGAAGTATTTTACTATGGGAACATTACCAAACCATAGCTCATAAGGTGTTTTGTCAACACCTGGCCTCAATTGAATTATGTTGATGGTATAGACTATTGTATTGACCACATCTCTCCAATAGGTGTGTGCAACTTTTCCTTTTACCATAATGGTGTGCGATGTATCAAGAATGATCCTATTCCTTCTTTCTACCATTCTATTCTACTGTGGGGTTCTAGGTGCATTTAACTATCTCTTTATGCCATGTTCTTTGTAGTACTCATAAAATTTGTCAGAGGTGAATTCTCCTCCTCTATTCGATCTCAAACATTTTATCTTTAGTCCAGATTCATTCTCAACCTTAGCTTTGAATATTTTGAACTTTTCAAAGGCTTCTGACTTATCTTTTAAAACACAACCCACATCATCCTAGTATAATCATCAACAAACAAAATGAAATACCTTTCACCATAGTATGATCTTGTTTGGGTTGGACCACATAGGTCTGTATGAATCAGATCCAACTTGTTCTCTGTTGAATTCTACTTGCTCCTGAATGAATTTCTCACATGCTTCCCCATCACACATTCCCTGCATATAGTATCAACTAGCTTTTCTATGCTAGGTAGATCTCTTACTACCTTAACATTACTTATCTTTACTATGTTATCAAAATTGATATGACATAGTCTTTTATGCCATAACCAACTGTCATCAACTTTAGCAATAAAACAACTTGCTTCTAAATTGAGTTGAAAAACATTACCTCTTGTCTTTGTGCCTGATGCACTCATAACACCATATTTTTTGTTAATGATGCATTTTTCATCTTTGAACTCCAACTGATATCCTTTTCCAAGTAACTATCCAACACTGAGAAGGTTATGTTTCAAACCATCAACATAAAGAACATCATCAATACTGTTCTGTCCATCCAAAGTGATGGCTCCTCTACCAACTATAGGTTTAGGAGTGTTGTCTCCAAATCTAACCATACCACCATTGTATTTGTCCAAAAGAACAAACCTACCTTTATCACCTTTCATGTGATGTGAACAACCACTGTCTATAATCTAGTCTGTCCTTATGTCAGCTTGTGAAATCAATGCTAGTTCTTGATTCTCTTTCTTGTCTACATGAATTGTCTTGTTATTCATTTTGTCTACAATAGCAATGAATCCAATTCCTTCTTCACCAGATTCTTCATCTGAAACTCCATCTCCAACATAGTAGCATTCCTTAGAATACTTAGGCTTGTAATACTTTTTGAATTTTCTAGCTCTAGTGGGACACTTTGATGCAAAGTGACCAATCTTATTACATGAAAAGAACTTAAATGGTAATTGACCTTCATATTTTCCTTTTCCTTTCTTTTCTCTTTTGGAAATCATAGCAATAAAATCATCTAATGTTTTCTCTTCATCATCATCATCAAAATTACCAGAAGTGTTTGCAGATTTCTTACCATGAAATTTGTCTCACTTTTTGGTTCTGTCTTCAATCTTGAAATCTCAAAAACTAAGATTTTGTTGATCAAGGTCTCTCTCTTGAAATTTTATGTAAGCTGCATGGTCTCATCAAGGATTTTAATCTTGCTTTTATATTCTAGAGTAAGAGTCGTCATCAACTTGTCCATAATGTCCTCCTCTAAAATCTCTCCACCATTGTTCCTGATTCCAGCAACTACTTCATTAATCCTCTGATTGTAAGCTCTTATATTTTCTTCAGGTAGCATCTCTAATGTATTGTATCTTTTCTTCCATATTTTTCTACATGCATCCTTTTCTTGTTTGTCTCCTTCAAATATGTCTTCAAGGTGCTTCCATATTTTATGGGTTGTATCTATCTTTTTTACTTCTAAAAATTCACCATCAGATAGGGCACTAATAAGGGCTTCTTTAGCAATAGCATTTTGATGAAACAATTCCTTTTGTGTGTCAGTAGCATCATCTTTTGCAAGGTCTTCTAAGGTAGGAATCTTGGCTACTTTAATAGTTACATTAAAAACTTCAAAAGCAACGCACTGCAAATGAGTCACCATCTTGTTCTTCCAATCAAGATAATTCTCTCCATCAAACTTAGGACTTTCTTTCCTAAGGTATGCCATCTAATCAACCTCAAGCTATTAAACTTTCTCTCTGAGGCACTTGGCTCTGATACCAATTGTTAGGAATAGTCCCAAGAGATAACTGAGAGGGGGGGGTGTGAATCAGTTATCTACAAGATTCAATTCTGTATCTAATTAAGTATAGTTAAACATAAAGCATAAACACAATGAAAGAACACATGAACACAACACCAATATTTTCTTTACGGGGAAACCCAAATAGGTAAAAACCCCGGTGGGACTTGATACCCACTAATATTTTGTACTAGTGTATGATGATCCTTGTTAGAAGATCCTTTACCCTATTAGGAGTAGCTTTACAATATATTAAGTATAGTAGACCTGGTCAAGGGTTAGACCATGTTAGGATTCTTTTACAATTTCCCCTGTTAGGGGAGAGGACGCACTATCTGAGAGCTCACTGCTCAAATGGGTGAAGGCTACAACCTTCTGAATAACAGGTACACACTATATCTAGATCTTGGTGAGCTGCACTTTGACCTATTGTCTGGATCAATTCCAATGAATAGCATAAGTACTTTACTTGGTCATATAGACTTTCTTCTAATGGCTCAACACTTCACACACTCTGCTCTACTTTGCTTAATCAACCATGAACCACACTCAAGCAATCACAAATGACTACCTATAAATATCTTTCCTCCAAATGATATCAAGTCAGCTTGTTAGAACCATCTTGAAATCATATTAGAGAAACTATAACAAACTTAAATAAACATTATGTCAGCTCTATTATGCACGCAACTCATTTTGGGACCTATAATAAAATAATTATAGACGCACGCTACACACTGTCTGCTCTACCAAAAACACTGGAACTTTCTTTGTAAGCTGAATTAACTCATGCACTCTTAACAAAACATCAATAACACTTCTCCAAGCTTAACTCCAATGGTGCATAACCTCAAGATAGGTGCAACTCAAGAACCAATAAAATCTCTGTCGGCTCTTCTGAACAAACACAAGAAACTGCTACTGGTGAATAATGACTACATAACTTCACTTGCGTTCATCATCAAACTATGCGTCCATGAACTTAACATCACTAACATGTCTTCAACATATATCCAAGTGCGCAAGGCTCCATGATAACTGTACGGACAACCATACACATAACACTATTTTTTCGTTTGTCAAGAACACTACTGACACCAGCTGCTATATAACTGTCTGTACTAACAGTTAACCTTTGCACCCATGATATCATGTTGATATCATGTCCATGCTACATATACTGAAATCTTACTACATAAGACTTCCATGCATGCTACTTTCCATATGTTGTCATCAATGACAAACATATAGTCAGTACTGGCCTGCTGGTAAATCTCCAACATAAACTACCAAAAATAGGCTCAATTTTGGGTCAGGGGTCCAATTTAATATGGAGATAGTGGAAATATGTGTGAAATCAAGGATGGATCAAGCATAATGAGCATGGAAGCCTTGGACACCAAAATGGACCTAACTAAGGAAAAAAAGTGTATAGAGATATATTTTAGGACACTACAATAATGTCCCAATAACTACTTTCATATATGTACATTTGTGGAGAATGTACATCACACAAATAGCTTCATAATGTGCAAGCATCTTGAACTGACATAGTGTGTGATCGAGAATTCAGATGGGAAAATGACAAATTAGATGGAGAGTCACATTGGATTATGTGAAATTTATTTTTTCAGCTAAGGTAAAATCATTATATAATGATAAGTTGCATGAGGTGTAATTTAAAACATGTCAATCAAGCATGCTAATACATTTTTTCAAATTTGACCATTTGATTTTTGGCCTCTTCTAATTATTTCCTTAGTGAAATAATTTCTTCCTCAAGCTTAGTGTATTCAACAAATTTGTCATGGAGCTTATAATTCAAGAAATTAGGAACCCTCTCACCATCTTCAACTTATATTTTTAGGTTAACTATACCATCGTATGCCTTCTTGATTTTTTCTCGACATTCTTTGTTTCCTTATTTTATCCTTTAGTTTGATTATTTTCTTTCCTTATTTAATATGATCTTGTATACTTCACATTTTTCCCTTAAAACATCCATGTCCTCAAGAGCATACCAAATTTCTCCTTCAAGGTCTACTTCACAATCATTAGGATTGATATCACATGCCTATGCTTCCATTGAATATAGATTTGGTTCTAGAGAAATTATTTATTGGAATTTGCTTCACTTCCCAAGTGTTCAAGGGGATGATCTACCTCACTTCTTTGAATGTTATCTAATAACTGGTAGGGAGGTCTCTTAAACATTAGTCCTAATTCCTCTAGGACTTTCTCCAGGTTCTTCTCTTGGCCTAGTTAGGTTTATCGAAGACACTTCTTCAATGAGGGATTACTTCCAATCACCTCTCTCTCTCTCTCTCTCTCTCTCTCTCTCTACCAACTTAAATTACTCAACTCCTCCTTGTTCCCTTGCATGGACTCATTTCTTGAGGTTCGTCACCTTACTATCAAACTGAAAACTCACTACAATTGGATAGAAGTCTTCTTGTGAAATATTCTTGAAAGGTTTTGGGTTGCTTAAGTCTTCAAACCTATCCATTCAATAGTCGATCTCATCAAAATTGGGCTACAAGGCTACTAGCCCCAATTAGGCCTAATTAGGTCTTTCAAACCTCCTTTTGGCCTGTAATTTTCCAACTTCCCACACAAGTGCCAAAATAAACTTGATATTCAGATACCCTTTTCAGAGTTCTTGAATATTTTTAAGGTCTTGGAACTTCATGGAATCCGTACACTACCTTCCTATTACTGTGCCTAGGCCTAATTTCTTTTCTCAGATTCACAATGGGGAAATGGCTTTTTCTCCCTCTACTAGTTTGGTCATCACCTCTCCTTCTTAGGATCAAGTCTTTAGATCTTTTTCTTCAATACTCTACCCTTGGATTGATTCACTCAATCCCCAAAGCCTCCTATCCATTACTGGTTATAGTCAAACTTCCTAACTGGACACCTTGTGGCTCACCTAGGGCTTGAGAGTAAAATTAGTTCCCCTGCACACCTGACCATAAAACTTCATATTTACAATATATTTATAATGCTCTATCATATTCCAAAGGGCCATACAGTTTCCCCCAATGGTTCTCATGCTAGAGCCATTTTTAGGCTCTCAACCCTAGTTAGGCCAGTAAACTGGTCACAGAGGAAATCTTTAAAGAAAGAAAAACAAAACAAACTAAATCCTAGATACATACAAACAAATCAAACTAAAAACAAAACAATAATCACACATACAAAGGCTAGGCTCAGATCAATCCATAGCTTAAGGATAATCGAGCTCTTAGCATTGTTCCCATTTGTAGAGCACACTAGTAAATTAAATTCTAAAAACCAAAAGTTACAAAATATGCCAACCCTCATCTCTATTTGGAAAAACTCTAAAGTAGGTTAGGGGGACTGGGAAAAAATATCCAAATGGATCCCTAACTACTTTTAGCCTTCGAGAGGCATTTTGACAAATGTTGTCATGACAACTTTTAAAAGTTGCAAAGTTGTCATTGATAACTTTGACAACTTTTGTTGTCAAGCTTGGTGAGGACTCTCCAATGAGTCCTAGATGACCTCAATGGTGGATCAAACTCTCTAAGAACATTTCACTTCTTTTTCCCCTCATTTTGTAAAGTCGACATAGTCTTTGACCAACTAGAATGTTAAGGTAGAAACTTGACAAAGAAAACCAAGACTCGTCAAGCCTAGAAAAGACCTTTCATGACTCCAACCAACCTTCCTAGGACTTGATAGACTTCACTCACTCCCTTGGGACTCTTCATAGTCCTTATTAGACAATGACTTGGCTAAGGTCACTATAAGACAAAATATTTAGACTAGGATAGCCTAAAGACCCTAGGTTCTCCTGCACCAATAACCTTGCTTTGATACCATTTTTTTTATACATGGAGACTAAGAGGTAGGAAGGTGAATCAATCTAAAAAGAATCATTTGATCTCGCATGTATTTTAAACATCAAATAAAATTAACCATTTGATTAACTTAAAGGAAAGAATGCATCAACACAATTCAAAAAAAGACACTAAGTATTTTACGTAGAAAATCCAATGAGAAAAAAACCACAGTTATAGTTATCTCACCATAAATATATATGAAAAATTTGACAATTCATTTTAAGGTTCATTGCATGAGGAAACTCACTGCTCCCTGATGAACTTGTTGAGCAAGATGTAATGGTACATATAGTTGTTGAAGACATTCACTATCTAAAAGCTAGATACATGAAGATTATAATGAACTACAATAACAAATGCATCTGACTGATGTGGATGTGGTAGTCCCCTTTTCACACCCTTACTTCATCTTATTCAATTAATACTCTTCACAAATTATTTTTCCTTCTATTTATATCCTCTGGAGCATCCATTAAATTTTAACTCGACCAATCCTTCCTCAAGGACATACCATTTCAATTCACCCTTGCGATTAGATATCATGTCAACTTGAGGAATACCATTAACAAGGGTAAATCAAACATACCAAAATGACCCTTATCCTTTCTTCCCAAGATGTGAACACATTTTTCTTGAGAGTATGATTTATTGCCACATTATTTACTACTTCTAAAATGTTTCACAATTTTATTTTCTATTTTTTCCATGCTCATTTCCTTAATTTGGAAGGTCCTCTAATTTATTTATAACTAAACTTCTTAAATTATCATGGATGGGTAGATTATCCACAAGATATGCAAGATAAACTTATTTTGCTTCTATGACAATCCCTAGAATATCTCTAATAGAATCAAAGGAACATGCACTTTACAGCTCAATCTATTTATCACCAAAAGTTTAATTATTATAATAAAATAACATATAATATACAATTTATTATTCCTTTCTATAGAGAGGCAACACAAAGGTCCTTAAAATTCTATCTTCTTCAACTTGTCTCCCATAAGACTTTTTGAATAGATGCCCATACAAAAACTAGAACCTTGGGGATAATCCTTATTTCAAAGCATGAATCAATCTTGGAAGGTTCATAAGTCTTACCTAGATTGGAATCCTATCAAAGGTTTTGGTTTCCCACTAGAAGACACAATGCAAGGGTTTCAACATCAATAGATACTCACCTAAAATATTCTTTCTATTTTAAACATTTTTAAAAACTATAATGAAGAAACCCCTAACACTCGGATAGATTTGAACACACCCATCCCAAATAGGCTCCAAGTTCTCTGAAATTCATTTATGTTTTCACCTTTGGGCGCACATTCTCCCATCCTTGCATGTCCTTGTCACCACTACCATTCTTCAACCCATTCCTCCTCTAGTCTATAGTTTAAGACTTCTTATCCACTCATGAACATGCCTTCTTATTGGGTCCTTCACCATTTACAACTCCATCTGGGTTATGTTGTGAAAATCCAAAAATAAATCATGGCTCTATAAAGACCTTAGTTTTAGAGAAAGACCAAAAAGAATCCATCCTTATCCAGAGATTAAAAAAACCTATATATATGCATAAAAAGATACACACACACACACACACACACATATATATACACATATACACATATACATACATACATATACACACACACACAAAAATATACATACACACATACAAACACACACACACACACACACACACATACAAATATATGTGTGTGTGTGCATGTGTTTACATATTTATTTGTGTATATATATATGTATATATGTATATGTATATGTATACATGTATATATGTGTGTGTATGTATATATGTGTGTATATGCATATGCAAGCACATACACATACACATTGTGATCAGTGCAAAGGCTAACCTATCTTGAAAGGTGTAGATAGTCAAACATTAGTTAAACATCTTATATCTAACATATAAAGAAAACCAAATGCAAAGACACTCAATAGAGCCTAAACGGGAGCACCCTATCACCGTTTGATTTGCTCTTGTTTTAGGGATGTGGGTGTGCTCTCGAATCACTTGGAGCATATCCCTGATGATGATTAGGAGATATTATGATTGGTTTGGGACCATAAGAACCCTATGGTGGAAAAAAATTGAGTATAGGACACCCATTTTTCCCCTAATCCCTTAAGGATCCTACAAGCTCAATAATCCAATCTAAGCTATGAATGATTATGCTAAGTTGATTTTAATCCAAAATAGATGTGATATGATGCAAGAAAGCTTAATAAAACAATGAATGAAACTAAGATTTATCCATTAGTTCTATGCTAAGATGAGCTATGAAAGCATAAAAAGCAATGAAATCTAACAATTAGTGTAAAGCTTTAGAGATCTAGAGCTATCCTAGCATTATAACTTTACTATGAAATGAAAGAGGAATTGGATAATTTGCTCTAAGAAGTGAGGGTATTTATAGGATTTGGGAAGGGCTTGGGTTAGGAGGGAGAGTTAGAGTTTGGGGTTTGGTTAGGGGTTAGTCAAGGGGATAAGGATTGTCTTTCAAAGGGTTGAATGGACCAAGTTTAGGATAAGGGTTGAGGAATTTCTAGAAGAGTCTAGGGGTTTCTAGGATTTTAGGCTTTTAAATAAATGTTTAATTTATTTGAGGAATTGGTTGAGGACTTTATTTACTAAATGAATTTAGTAAATAAGAGGGATTATGTTTAAATTAGATTTAAACATTTTTGGAAGGGGTTATCATTCAAATGCAATTTAAATGTTTTGGGGAGGGATCTTTTAATTAAAGATGTTTAATTAAAATAAAGGGATTTAATGGCATAAAAATATATTAGTTAATTAAATAATTAATTAATTAATAAATGATGATGTCATCAGGGATTTTCAGAAAATAAAAATACTTTTATTTTCTAAAGGATTTTTAGGTGTCTACACACACACACATGAAAAAAATACGATCTACTGGGATCAAGGAGGCTCGAGCGTTGGGTGGATGCGGTGATCATTCAGTTTTATAGAAGATGACTATGTAGATAAGAATATAAAATGAAAGATCTAGGGAATGATGGAGAGAGAAATTATTATATGTATGCATAGAGTAACTATGGATTGAGAAAATAATTCTAAGACCAAATCTAGGAAGCAGAAATAAAGATTGACTTGTAGTTTGAATTTCAACCCAAAATAGGAGATCAAGGGAAACCAAGAAGTTAGGGGCAAGTCCAGTCAGCTTTGATCCTACACTTTTGGATGAAATAGTTTTTAAATTGTAGCTCTCAATATTCTTTGTCTACGGTTCCTTTCACATGAATGCCACTGATCTCATGCACGTAGAAAAAAAAGGTCAAAATATTCTAGAAAGGCATTTTCCTAAGGCAAGCCATGGTTGATGAATCAACCTTGAAATTGGAATGAAAATGCTTAAAAAGCAAGTGTGTTGATATGTAACAAAAGCTTCATATGATTCTTATACCTTCACAAACCTCTGTGTTGTTAAAAATCTTATGTGGATGCTTTAAATTGTCTTTGACGTTGTCTTGACTTTGGATCTAGGATAGGAATAACATGAATACCTTTACCAATGCTTATATATATACATTAATCCTTGTCTTCCATGCTTGATCCTTGGTTGATTGAAATTGTCATAGTTTCTCCTTGAGTTCTTGAGAGAGCTTGAATTGTCTTAGCTTGCTTGTGACCTTGAATGTGCATCTATTGAATAACTTGAATGGATGCAAAAATGGGGGAGGTAGTCTTGTTTATATACCTCACCTAGACATTTCAGGGTATAAAACTTGAAGGAGGGTGATGTGGATTCGGGTATCTCACTTAAATTAAAATATCATTCTTTAATTCAAAATTGGGGCCATTCCTCGAGGTCAAGGGAAAATATTTGGTCAAGGCTGCCCCAACTCACCCCATACCCATGCACTCACTCTAACCTACCAAAAATAGACTCAATTTTGGGTCAAGGGTCCAATTTGATATGGGGATACTCAAAATATGTTTGAAATCAGGGATGGATCAAGAATAATGGGCATGGAAGCCTTGAACACTAAAATGGGGCCTAACAAAGGAATAAAAATGTATAGGGATACATTTTAGGACACTAAAATAACATCCCAATAACTACTTGCATGTCCGTACATTCATGGGATGAATGTACATCACACATATGTCTTCACTATGTACATGCATCTTAAACCAAACAGGGTGCATAATTGAGTATTCAGATGAGAAAATGACAAAGTAGTTGGAGGGTCACAGTGGCTTATGTGAAATTTATTTTTTCAGCTAAGGTAGAAGCATTATATAATGATAAATTACACAAGGTGTAATTTAAAACATGTCAATCAAGCATGACAATACATTTTTTTAATTTTTTAATCCAATTTTTGGCCTCTTCTAATTCTTTCCTTAGTGAAACAATTTCTTCCTCAAGCTTAGTATATTCAATAAATATTTTTTCCTTATTCAATATGATCTTGTATTCTTCACATTTTTCCCTTGCAACATCCATGTCCTCAAAAGCATACTAAAGTTCTTCTTAAAGATCTAATTCATAATCATTAGGATTGATATCCCTGTTAGAAAGTAAAGTCCACCAAGATAACTAAGAGGGGGGGGGGGGGGGGGGTGAATCAGTTATCTGATAATTATAACTTTTACCAACTTCAATAGCATTAAACCATGTAAGAAATATAATTACCAACCATAGAAAGATATTCATACACAATAACACAATGACACAAGATATGTTGACTAGGGAACCTCTTGATCAAAGAGTAAACCCCGGTGGGAATGATGCCCACAAAAGATGCACTAATATGAATATTCCTTGTGAAAGGATGGACTCTATTAGGAGTCTTATGAAATACATTCAATAAATATGAATCCCTGTTAGGAGATTTTGAATCCCTGTTAAAAGATTCTAACCATGTTAAGAGTTATGGAAGATAGAAGGACCCACTACCCAAATAGCTTCAGGGTAAGATCACTGAACACACTGTCCAAATAATATTTGTATTACTCAATAGAATAATATGTTACCTCTTCTCTAACTGTGCCAAACCACACTCATTGTTACACCAAATCTCAATTTTAGATCTTTGTACTTCGCATGTCTTCCTTCACAAATTCGCTTTCACATTTAGCTCTTTTCTTCACTTCATATTCATACACTTCTTCAATACTACATAAAAAAAAGGAAAAACATTCCTTCCTTTATACCACACTCAAATAATTACAAATGATTTGGCATACTATTAAAAAATAAAAGTTTCCACACGCTACATCAAAATTACACAAAACTATCAGCTTCCAAATACAATAATTCTTCACTCGTGTGACCTCAAAGTTTGCACTATCATCCACATCACTATCAATGTGTCTTCAACTTCCCTTTAATTGCACAAAACTAGATTCCATCCCAATTAGGAGATATCATCCGATTTCCACAAACCGCTACTTAGAAACACTGCCTGAATACTACTTCCACCAAAATGATCATAACTTCCATGAATAAATGAATTACTGTATGTGCTCTTAATAATAGACATATAACATATCAAAGAGTATATCCTAAACATTACATAGCTCCAACTACAATATCCCACGTGCGCTAATTCAAACTCTGTCTACTTCTTTGCAAGTCTCCAAAAGATCACTGTGTTGACATCAATGACAATCATAGTCATGAATGCAACAACAACTGCTACAGAATGGCTGCCAAACATTTAGCATTCATTCCTAAAAATCTCCCCCATTGGCATTGATTTCAACATAAATGAAAAAACATCCAATATTCCAAAAATCCAATACTGCAATACTGTTGCTTCAAGTCCTCTTCATCAATCAAATCTTGCTTCGTTTTCCTGTTCAAATAGTACAAATAGTTTTTTCATGTACACTTCTTGTTAATCTCTATTGAGCATTTAAGGTTGTCATTAGTATCAAAGGATAGTAAATAGGTTGGTTGGTTACTTATATTGAGTTGGTCGGTAACCAAAAATAAGATAGAGCAGTCAGTAAAGCCTTTACATTGAACATCACACAGTTTACCAAGCACTAGTGACACCGACACCGACGGTCAGTAAACACTGAGCATCATAGTATACATCGAGTAGCTAGTAAAGCCTTTACACCGAACATCACACAATTTACCAAGCACCAGCAACATTGACACCGATGGTCAGTAAACACTGAGCATCGCAGTATACACTGAGCAGATTATACAGTGTTTACCGATGATCATAGAAAATGGCATAGTAATCTAAAATGGCACATTCTTCTATGCAAATGGTTACAATAGATCGTAAAATGGTTTACCAAGATCGAGGAGCATTTATTGTAAAAGATACTCATTAAATGTAATGTTTATCTTATTGTAATAGTTGATCTAGGTTAATTTTGCACCGTAGATCTTAGGGTTATGATTATTTTTGTAACCTAATTTTTGCTAAAGCAACAAAAATAGAACACTATATATTTTGTATCTTCGCACCATTTTATGAGGTTGGTGAACTGATATATATGAATCACGAAGCACTTGAAGCCATTGCCTAACTTCAAGTCAATTGGTTTACAAAGCAAAATAGAGTACAGAGGATATCAGATTGAGCAGAATCAGAGAAGGCTAACAAGAAGAATAGAGTAGAGAACCATCATAGATAAGGTGATATTTTGATGAGCACTTATAGATCTATTTTAGATAATTGAGTTGTCAACTAGCAGAAAATTGCCTATTACTTTCTGACAATTGTGATAGAGTTTTTGATAAATCTCTTAAACAAAGTAGACTTAATAGTCTTATGTAAATCTCTTAACCGAGTACACACTTCATTAGTGTTGTTAAAATCCTATAACTAGGTAGATCTAGCTGATCTAATATGTTACTCCTAACAATGTAAGATCACCAGAAGTGATCAAAACTTGTAGCCTTAATAGGCAAACCTTTTCTATTTGTAGTAGTGAAGAATTTGTGGGTGTCATCCCCATCGTAGTTTTTACCTTCTTACAAGGGTTTCTGCGTTACCAAAATACTTGTGTTATGTGATTTTCATATTGATTTCATGTTGTTTACTTTCTCAAAGTTAACTAGATGATTGATTTATGCAATTAGATTCAAGTTATTTTGATCGGTTATCATAGTACATAGTTATAGATCTGAAAGGTTTTTCAAGTAAAGTTTTTGAAGGCATTGATTCACCCCTCCCCTCTCAGTACCTATCTCTCCTAATTCCAACACTTCTCCCCCATTGACATCAATGATAGAAATTTCATCATTATGTCAACAACAACTCCAATGTCAAAAGACACTATTCAGAAAATACATTCACTGGAGTCCTCATGACTTAGCTCAGATACACATACTCCCCCATAGAGGAAGTACCAACATCCAGTCCAAAAGAAAGATAAGGCTCATATACCACTGGACAGACGCAACCAGCTACATCACTTCTCAAAAGTAGGCTGGGGCATAATTCCAAGCATACCTCTCAAATACTCAAATGTATCCTTAGGCAAAGGCTTTGTAAATATATATGCTATCTGCTCCTTTGTACTTATGTACTCAAGTCTAACTTCTTTCTCAGCAACTTTCTCTCTTACTGCATGATACTTGATCTCTATATACTTTCTCTTAGAATGTAATACAGGATTCTTAGACATACTAACTATGTTGGTGTTGTCACAATGTATGACAACAGGTTCAAAAAACTTTATTCCAATATCCTTTAGCATTTGCTTCATCCAAATTATCTAGTTACAATTGTTTGCTGCTGCTACATATTCTACTTTTGCTGTGCTCTGTGAGATACAATTTTGCTTCTTGCTTAGCCAAGAAACCAATCTTCCTCCAAGGAAAAATGCTCCACCGCTGGTGCTTTTCTTATCATCAAAACTGCCTCCCCAATCAACATTTGTATATGCACATAGGGTAAAATCATTAGATTTTTCATACCACAATCCATAGTCCATTGTGCCTCTTAAATATCTTATTATCCTCTTTACTACTGCATAATATGATTCTCTAGGTTTAGCTTGAAATCTCACTACAATTCCAACTGAATGTGCTATATCAGGTCTTGTATGTGTCAAGTACTGCAATCCTCCAATCATAGATCTGTATTTCTTCTATTCCACTGCAGGAGTCTCATCTGTGCTAGATAATTTATGTCCAGTTACCATAGGTGTTCCAACTGGTTTACAGTTCTCCATTCCAAATCTTTTCAACAAGTCATTCAGGTACTTTGTCTGACTTACAAAGATACCATCATTGTTCTGTGTTATTTATAATCCCAAAAAGTATTTCATTTCACCAATCATACTCATTTCAAATTTAGTCTTCATTTCATCAGCAAATTTGTCACTAGCTTCATCTTCTCCTCCAAAAATAATGTCATCAACAAAAATAACTATAACCAACAAACCATTTTCAATTTCTTTTGTGTACAGATTGCTATCAGTTGTTCCTTTTGTAAATCCCAATTTTAACAAATACTTATCCAGTCTTGCATACCAAGTTTTAGGTTCTTGCTTTAGTCCATATAATGCTTTCTTTAGTTTACATATCATGTCTCCTTCTTGAGTCAAAGGAAAACCTTCAGGCTGCTCAATGTAGACTTCTTCTTCCAATTCTCCATTCAGAAATTCTGACTTCACATCCATCTGATATACTTTAAATTTCTTGTAAGCTGCATAAGCCAAAAACATTCTTACTGCTTCAATTCTTGCAATAGGTGCAAAGGTTTCTTCATAGTCAATTCCTTCTTGCTGTGAGTATCCCTTGCATACCAATCTTGCTTTGTTTCTTACTACTTCTCCTTGTTCATTCTTCTTGTTTCTGAATACCCATTTAGTTCCAATAACATTCCTATCTTTAGGTCTAGGGACCAATTCCCATGTCTTGTTCTTTTCAATCTGATCTAGTTCTTCTTTCACAACATTAGTCCAACTTTCATCTTCACAAGCTTCACTAGTAGTTTTAGGTTCAATTTGAGAAATCAAACATAACTGTTCTTGTACCTTATTCTGAGTTAGAACTCCTCTTTTGATGCTTCTAATAATTTTCCCAATAGGATGATTTCTTGAAAAACTCTTGTTAGATGTCACTGTCTTAGATCTCACTTCAGGTGTAGGTTCTTCAATGACTTCACTATGGCTTTCATTCAACAAATCATTGTCAATCTCATAAAATAATTTAGTAGATCTAGTGTTAGGTTTAGGATGAGCTTCTTCATTTGATTCATAAGAAAGCATTCTTTCCTGAATTTTGAACTTTTCATCAACTTCAACATTTGTGCTCTCAACAATAGTCTGAGTTCTTTTATTGTAACATCTATAGGCTTTGCTTTTCAAAGAATATCCAAGAAATATACCTTCATCACTTCTAGGATTAAAATTTCCAATATCATCATCTCTCTTTATATAACATTTGCTTCCAAAAATTCTAAAATACTTAACTGAGGGTGCATGTCCAAACCATAATTCATAGGGTGTCTTGTCTGTGTCTGCTCTGATTTGTACTCTATTCATTGTATACACCACTATGTTCACTACTTCTCTCGAGAATATCTTCACCAAATCATTCTCAAATAATATTGCTCTTACTGCTTCAGTCACTGATCTATTCCTTCTTTCTGCAATACCATTTTGTTCAGGTGTTCTAGGGGCTGAGAACTATCTCTTAATGCCATTTTCTTCACAAAAGGTGTTAAACTCTCTAGAAGTAAATTCTCCACCTCTATCAAATCTCAAACATTTAATCTTCATTCAAGATTCATTCTCAACTTTATTCTTAACAATCTTAAACTTATCAAATGCTTCAAACTTTTCTTTAAGAAATGCAATCCACATTATTCTTGTAAAATCATCAACAAGAATCATAAAATACCTTTCTCCATAGAATCCTCTAGTCCTGGTAGGACCACTCAAATCTGTATGAACAATTTCCATCTTTTCTGCAGATGTAAACTTCTTACTTGGAAAAGAACTTCTCTTCTATTTAGCCATCACACATTCTTTGCAAATCATGTTAGTAGGCTTCATAATTTTAGGCAAATCTCTTACTGCAAGTGTAGTACTTTCACAATGTTGTCAAAGTTTATATGACAAAACCTTCTATGCCATAACCAATTGTCATCAATTTTAGTAATCAAGCATGTCACCTCAGTAGGATTCAGCTGAAATACATTACCTCTGGTTCTAGATCTAGTTCCAATCAGATTTCTATCTTTATCCTTTATCACACAAGTTTTCTCAGTAAACCAAACTTGATATCCCTTATCAACTAACTGTCCAACACTCAAAAGATTATGTTTCAATCCATCCACAAAATAAACATCATTAGTATTAGTCTTTCCATCAAGAGTAATAGATCATATGCCTTTAATCAAACAAGGTGCATTATTTCCAACTCTAACAATTCCTCCATCATATTCGTTAAACTTTATGAACTCACTAGTACATTTGGGGGCAATTTGCGATGGCTATGTGTTGCAAATGCGACGGCTATGTGTCACAATAGCGACACCCATTGACGTCATAGTTTTTTAGTCACAAATTGCGATGTCTATGGGTAGCCGTCGCAATTGTGACTCCCTCCCGTCGTAATGTCACCCCTTCACCCATTCTGGGCCTCTGTCGCATTGCGACGGCAGGGCGTCACAATTGCGACGGGCCTCCGAAGCAATTGCGATGAGCGCCTGTCGCAATTGCGACGCCCGTGGGTAAATTAAAAAAAATAAATTATTTAATACATTGCTAATGAACCACATTAATGCTTTTTTCTTTCAACAAATGAGGATAGTCACTGTAAAGACAACATGATAATGTACACTCACTGTAAGGACAATCACAAATGAGGACATCTCACAGTGACTGTCCCTTGTGTGATTGCCACTTGAATGTATTGCTATTCAGCCACATTAATGCTTTTCTTCTTCAACAAATGAGGATAGTCACTGTAAAGACAACATGATAATGTACACTTACTGTAAGTGTACATTATCATGTTGTCTTTACAGTGACTATCCTCATTTGTTGAAGAAGAAAAGCATTAATGTGGCTGAATAGCAATACATTCAAGTGGCAATCACACAAGGGATAGTCTCTCTGTAAGTGTACATTATCATGTTGTCTTTACAGTGACTATCCTCATTTGTTGAAGAAGAAAAGCATTAATGTGGCTGAATAGCAATACATTCAAGTGGCAATCACACAAGGGATAGTCACTGTGAGATGTCCTCATTTGTGACTATCCTTATAGTGAGTGTACATTATCATGTTGTCTCAATCTATACATGAACGATAATACAAATATTGAATGCATTATATTCTGTCATTCTATACATGTACGACGATTCAAATATCGAGTGCATTATATTATCTCAGTTTATACATGAATGATAAATTTCATTTGCAACTTGTATAGGAGGATCAGATGACACAAAAGACAAAGAATCTCAGGATGAGGTATGGGAGAAGGCTATATCAGAGGAAAAGCTAGGGCTTTGTTACTGTCCCTTGTGACAGTAACAAAATTTGATGAAAATAATTTTTGTTTCACTCAACTTTGACATTCACAACTTCCTCTTTTATTATAATAAGAAAAAATATAGTGACTTTAGAGAAAATAATGAAACTAATACAATTGCAATACGGTGGTATTTAGAACAAACAGAGCTTCACAACCATTAAAGAAGAAAAAAGCACATGCATATATCGAGTACTCCTCAATCAGAGAGATAGAGAAGAATTCAAAACATACCCAGACTGAACATGGCCATACCAAGACCAGCATCAGACAATATTCTTATTGACTGCTCTAGGATAGCTGGCATTTCAACTTTCCATCTGCAAAATAGATTATAAAAACATGAAAATATATCAGAGATGTTTGATATTGATACAAAACAACACGGATTCATTTCTTCGTACACCTGTATATCATAAAAATCCTTGCACACTTTGAAAAATTGTATTGCCTTTTACTTACTCAAAAGTAATTTACATAAAGTAGTCATTTGATTAACATGGATCCTAATATTCACAAGTACATGGTCATGTGCTCCATCATAGCATCTTATAGATTTAGATATGTTCTTTGAAATAATTCAATGTTTTGTTTACAATCCACAAAAGAAATATTTTCCCTCGTCTACTTAATCCTAAACAAAAGGCCATAGAGCAATATAGATAGAACTATATAATAGAAACCATAAACAATGGTAACCTTAGCAGCAGCAAGAAATTGTTGCAAAAACTTTACCTTATCATACCCAGATTGTTGCTTTGCCTGGCAGAGGGAAATTTGATCAGTAAAATTGACCCAGAGTATGCTATCTCCATTGTCATGCTAGATAACAAAACACCAACTTTAATGGGCATGTACTATCCCTTGTGTAATTGCCACTTGAATGCATTGCTATTGAACCACATTAATGCTTTTTTCCTTCAACAAATGAGGACAGTCACTGTAAAGACAACATGATAATGTACACTCACTGTAAGGATAGTCACAAATGAGGAAATCTCAGAGTGATTATCCCTTGTGTAATTGCCGCTTGAATACATTGCTATTGAACCACATTAATGCTTTTTTCCTTCAACAAATGAGGACAGTCACTGTAAAGACAACATGATAATGTACACTCACTGTAAGGATAGTCACAAATGAGGAAATCTCAGAGTGACTATCCCTTGTGTAATTGCCGCTTGAATACATTGCTAATGAACCACATTAATGCTTTTTTCCTTCAACAAATGAGGATAGTCACTATAAAGATAACATGATAATGTACACTCACTGTAAGGACAGTCACAAATGAGGACATCTCACAGTGACTGTCCCTTGTGTAATTACCACTTGAATGTATTGCTATTCAGCCACATTAATGCTTTTCTTCTTCAACAAATGAGGATAGTCACTCTAAAGACAACATGATAACGTACACGGGCTGTAAGTGTACATTATCATGTTGTCTTTACAGTGACTGTCCTCCTTCAAGTGGAAATTACACAAGGGACAGTCACTGTAAAGACAACATGATAATGTAGAGAAACGTTATCATTTGTATTTTCAACAGCGCCGAGAGAGATTCCCTCCATGAAATCAGAGCTACAATTTCTAAGTACGTTGGGTTTATTTTTCTTTTGTCATTATTATGTAATTTGGTATTCAGCTGTTACAGAGCTAAAATACCCAGAAATGAGGACATATCTGTGTTGAATTTATTGTTAGCGGCTTTGGTTATTTAGAAGTTTAATTTTATTTGTTCATCTTTCAAGCACAAACATTTTTTGGACCGTAACGTCTTCATTGTTTCGGGTATGCAATGAAACAGCCCTAACTTGTGACTACCTTCACGGTACTTGTGTACATTATCATGTTGTCTTTACAGTGACTGTCCTCATTCAAGTGGCAATTACAGAAGGGATAGTCACTGTGAGATGTCCTCATTTGTGACAAGGACAGTCACACATGAGGACATCTCACAGTGACTGTCCCTTGTGTAATTTCCACTTGAATGTATTGCTATTCAACCACATTTATGGGCCCATTTGGACCACGGCACACAGTAGCATCTACAGAGAAGAATATCCTAGGTGTAACAAGTTGTAAGAATATACCAATAGTTCTAAGAAGTTCCCTAGCACATAGTAGCATCTACAGAGAAGAATATACAACATGAGGGCAGCCACTGTAAAGACAACATGATAATGTACACTCATTGTATGTGTACATTATCATGTTGTCTTTACAGTGACTGTCCTCATTCAAGTGGCAATTACAAAAGGAACAGTCACTGTGAGATGTCCCCATTTGTGACAAGGACAGTCACACATGAGGACATCTCACAGTGACTATGATGCAGGGGCATCCCTCATGCAAACCAAAAACCATGTGATTGAAGAAAGACACCATGAAGCCAAGAAGTCATCCCATCCTATTGAAACAAGCACCTACTTTCCTAAGGTTACATCATATCACCATGGAGCCTTGTGTTGAAGGATTGATAGACTAAATGTTTTAAGATGTTTTCAATGGTTTAGTATTTAATTTTTCTTGTTTGTAATAATGGTTAAAGGATTGATTAACATCTCCTTGTAACCCATCCACATGTTTGGACTATGACCCCTTGGTATTGTTATAAGCCTTGGGTATCAATTAGTCTTTGGATGTAATTTGATTGCTAGGTGTCTGTTAGGTGTTTTAGGAGTTTTGGAAGATTAATAAAGGTCTAAAACTATTCAAAACACATTTTAGCCTTTCTCGGCAAGAATGTTTGCAAAATTGTTAACAATATGTAATGCAACTTTTAAAAGTTGCTTCAAAAGTTGTTATTTATTGTATTGAACAGACATAACCATCTAGATGGTTAAGAAACTATCCACAGAGCCTTTTTAGGCTTCCAATGGTCAAAGGAATGGCAGAGGAGACTTGGAGAACCATTTTGCTTTCAAAATTTAATAAATAACCCTGTTTTAGAGCATTTCCTATGCAAAAACTAACTCTGTACAGATGTACGGATGATGGTTGTATGATCAAACTGGCTTGGAAATTGTATTAGAGATATTAGATACTCTGAGAGTTGGTTTGGAGGATTTAACTTGTTTTAAATCAAAGTTATTGTATTTTCTCTGAACCTTGTCTGCAAACCCTTATTTTCAGGGTATTGACTGCTCTTATGGCCATAACCTGAGTTTTAACCGTTGAAAATTCTTTATTCTCGGCAAGATGAAGGTTAGACATGTATATTTTCATATTCCAAAGGCTTTAGAACAGGATATTAAGTCTGTGCATGGTGAAGGCGAGCCCTAGTTCAAAGACTCTATTGTTTTTTACTAGGATTTGATGAGAAATGAAGGATCAGAGTCTAGAAGTGTGTGAAGGACCCCTGATCTTGGTTTTGTGAATGTCTAAGGTATGAACAACAATCTAAAACTCTGATTCTAATTCCAGGAGCCCATTCTTCAACACTTGTCTTGAGACCCAAGCCTGATTGCATGCATTAGGTCTGCAGACTTGACAAGAGAAGAGGAGTGCAGGAGTGGAGTTGGGGTCTGAGGTTTGGAGGTCTGAAAGAACATCAAAAAGGGTGTCTATAAATCACATAATGTCATTTATTCTTTTGGCAATCTACAGAGTTAATGGGGCAGAGCAGGTTTCATAGACCTACTAGAATATTTGATATGAGCGAGGTAGAATATTTGATGGTGGTAACAAAAACTCGCCTATCAATCTACAACAAAAAATATAAGTTGTTAATATAAACAATATTAGTGGTACATTATTCACCCTTTGTTAACTATAAAGACATATAAGACATACCTTAACATACGTGACATTGTTATGTTGGATAAACCATTCATAACCTTCAAGTTCAACAACAACAATACAGCAGAGAGAAGATTTGTTTGGGAGTCTTTGTAGAGGGGCTCGTATGCCTTCTCAAGTAGAGGTACATCGAGGCTATCATCATCATCATGATCAGATCCGCTTGGACTAAATGTGTCATGGATCAATGTATTTATACCATCATCTTCAATTGTGTTTTCTGGCGCATGATCGTCATCTTCCATGGGATCATTATCTTCACCTTGGATATTCGCACCTCCATGTTCCTCCATATCATGTACTTCCTTGGGGAGATCAACCTATATAAAATTGGTTAACATAAATAAACCATGATCATCAACTCATCATCAAGTGATTTCATATGTATATAAATTGTTAAAATGATATAATGAACAACTTACCAGTGGATGATAGTCATGCCCCCCTTCAATGTGACCATTCTCCCTACAATGTCTCTTAACTGTTTTGATTAGCAGTCTTCTACGGTTTAAGCCCTTACAAATTTTGCAGGGACAATAACATTTTCCATCACCTTTTCTTTTCAAGTTAGACCACAATCTAGCGATTGTCTCCCTGTTTTGTTCTTCACTTATATTATCTGACATGATCGTTCTTCGTAGGAAGCAAAAATTGGGCTATGAAAACTTCGGTCTACAACTTTCAGTGACTAGGCAAAACTGTCGAAAGTACGCAAATCTTCTTAGACCTAGTTAAATCCTTTAATATTTTAAAAGTCTAGTTAAAATATACATTAGATTAAAAAATATACAATTTTCATACCTGAGCGCACGGCTACGACTCGTGCAATGGTCTTCTTGCTTAGCTCTAGAAGCTCTCCAACAATCAAAACATATAAGCTACAAGGCCTAACAATAATTTCAAAACATATAAGCTACAAGGCAAGACATATTACATGACATGGCAAAAGGATTAAAATATACATTAGATTAAAATATATACAATTTTCAAACCTGAGCGTGCGGCTATAACTCGTGCAATGGTCTTCTTGCTTAGCTTTATAAGAAGCTCTCCAGTAATCAAAACATATAAGCTACAAGGCCTAACAGCAATTTCAAAACAAGGGTCATCAAAAGAACCAAAAATAATGTGTGCAAACAATACCTTGTGAAGTGGTATGGACAATTAGAAGATGCTACTATGTGCTAGGGAAATTCTTAGAATTGTTGGTATATTCTTACAACT
Organism: Chamaecyparis obtusa; assembly: GCA_027943335.1. Classification (NCBI taxonomy): domain Eukaryota; kingdom Viridiplantae; phylum Streptophyta; class Pinopsida; order Cupressales; family Cupressaceae; genus Chamaecyparis; species Chamaecyparis obtusa. Next base: position 313,450 of record BSBK01003715.1, read on the forward strand.
TGTTACACCTGGGATATTCTTCTCTGTAGATGCTACTATGTGCCATGGTCCAAACGGGCCCATAAATGTGGTTGAATAGCAATACATTCAAGTGGAAATTACACAAGGGACAGTCACTATGAGATGTCCTCATGTGTGACTGTCCTTGTCACAAATGAGGACATCTCACAGTGACCGTCCCTTGTGTAATTGCCACTTGAAGGAAAAAAGCATTAATGTGGTTCAATAGCAATGTATTCAAGCGGCAATTACACAAGGGATAATCACTCTGAGATTTCCTCATTTGTGACTATCCTTACAGTGAGTGTACATTATCATGTTGTCTTTACAGTGACTGTCCTCATTTGTTGAAGGAAAAAAGCATTAATGTGGTTCAATAGTGATGCAGAGTAGTCAGCAAGAAACTTGGATCTATGTCCCAACCCACTTCAAGACACCAAAATGACTCAACCAATCAATTAGGCTCTGATTTCTATAGGTTAATGTTTAAACTCTGCAAAGTAATGAATTTGAAGGTTTCAAGGATCACACAACAACTTATGGACTCAATCCCATTCAATAACAAATTTCCTTTTAGGGACAAGTTCCCTGATTTTCTATCAAAAGAGACTTTTAAGGTTCTAGATCTTACTTCCTATAGCAAAACTTAGAAACCCCTTAGATATCATCTAAATAACAAGAATCATGCATTGGTTGTGATCTAAACAACCCAAGACATCAAAATAACAAACTGACCTAGTGACCCTAGTAGGTCTCCCAAACCTGCTCTGCAGCCATAACTCTGCAACTTGCCAAAGGACTCTAAGAAGTTATATGTTTTCTGAGTACCCTTTCAGGATTTCTAACAGACCACCAACTCCCAAACCCTGACTCCACTCCAGCATATCAATGTCTTCATTGAGTCCGCAGACCTAATGCATGCTTTTAGGTGTGGGTTCCAAAACAAAGCATTGAAAATGGGTGTATGAAACCAAGATCAGAGTTTTGGAGTGTTCTCCTGATCCAGATAAACAAGAATGCACAAGTTTTCAAATCCTCAATACGATGCAAGCTTCTTATTTTAATCTGATTACCATCTTCCCAGCCAAAAACATGGTAGTTTTTGATCTAGGGCTCGCTCTCAACAAATGCAGATGCAACCCCCTACCAGGCAAAGCAACAATCTGGGTATGATAAGGTGAAATTTTGTAGTCCTTTTGGGTATGATAACAGTTCCAGTTTCCAATAAGATGGTTCATTTTTATAATCTAGCTTCAATTTCTCTTGTGAAAATCTTTTTTTCATTTTATGGGTGGTAAAATATAATTATTATGCTAGAGGTGTGTACTTATGGATGATAATGAAACAAAATGATGAAACAACATTATAATGTACACAAGTACCGTGAAGGTAGTCGCAAGTTAGGGCTGTTTCATTGCATACCCGAAACAATGAAGACGTTACGGTCCACAAAATGTTTGTGCTTGAAAGATGAATAAATAAAATTAAACTTCTAAATAACCAAAGCCGCTAACAATAAATTCAACACAGATATGTCCTCATTTCTGGGTATTTTAGCTCTGCAACAACTGAATACCAGATTACATAATAATGACAAAAGAAAAATAAACCCAACGTACTCAGAAATTGTAGTTGTGATTTCGCGGAGGGAATCTCTCTTGACGCTGTTAAAAATACAAATGACAACGTTTCTCTACATTATCATGTTGTCTTTACAGTGACTGTCCCTTGTGTAATTGCCACTTGAAGGAGGACAGTCACTGTAAAGACAACATGATAATGTACACTTACAGCCCGTGTACATTATCATGTTGTCTTTAGAGTGACTATCCTTATTTGTTGAAGAAGAAAAGCATTAATGTGGCTGAATAGCAATACATTCAAGTGGCAATTACACAAGGGACAGTCACTATGAGATGTCCTCATTTGTGACTATCCTTACAGTGAGTGTACATTATCATGTTGTCTTTAGAGTGACTGTCCTCATTTGTTGAAGAAGAAAAGCATTAATGTGGTTCAATAGCAATACATTCAAGTGGAAATTACACAAGGGACAATCATTGTGAGATGTCCTCATGTGTGATTGTCCTTGTCACAAATGAGGACATCTCACAATGACTATCCCTTGTGTAATTCAAGCGGCAATTACACAAGGGACAGTCACTGTGAGATGTCCTCATTTGTGACTGTCCTTATAGTGAGTGTACATTATCATGTTGTCTTTAGAGTGACTGTCCTCATTTGTTGAAGAAGAAAAGCATTAATGTGGTTCAATAGCAATACATTCAAGTGGCAATTACACAAGGGACAATGTCATGAGCCGTGACATATTGAACTTAGTATAATAATAAAATGATTAGATGATATATAATAATCTATTATTAACGGTATATAACAATAATATATAATTATTATCAAAAGATAATAATAATATATAGTTAGCATAATAAGTAATATGTTAATTAAATAATATTAAAATATTAATAAATAATATAATTATGATTATAATTATAATATAAATTAATAATAAATAATTATTAATAAATTATATATATTATATTATAATAATATATTAAGTAATAATATTAAATCAATTATTGATATAATAATTTTAATATATAAATAATATTAATAAACCTCTCAATATAAAACAATATGTTATCACTATAATAATATTTATTATAATATTATTAATTTTATTTTTTTTTGATCGGTAAAAGGCCTAAGCCCTGAAAATTTTTATTAATAATTAAAGATAATTTTACAATGATACCCCGCTCACTGCAGGCGTTGGTAGGAAAGACGGGGTTGAGAAAACCTCCAGCCTTGCCCGGGACCATTGGTCCTGTACATATACAGAAATACGTGGGCATACCCACGACTCAACATTGGCCGAGATTTGTAAAATACATAAGTACTGTGGGCATACCCACAGCTCGACCTTTGTCGAGACAGAATGGAGATGGTTGATACATAATATTAGTGGGTCTTTCCATTGCTCAATATTTTAACATGATACATTACAATAGCATACATTTAGTGAACAGACCCACCTTCCTGTAAACCTAATATATGATTTTATATTAATAAACAAAGATAAAATACATTTCAAGTTTATTTTTAGTAAAAAAAGATAGAAAGAAAACTAATAAAAAATCCTACCACCAAAATTTATTTTAACTTGGTAAATTATCACGTGGGTACTAATTACACTCAAGCTTACTTAGGGATCACATAGGAGTAGTTTGAAATTTTTCACTTTATGTGGTGTTATCATGTTATCACATTCCACTTTATGTCTTGACTCCACCTTTGTCGCACATACTTTATTACACATTGGAGGATCATTAACCTTTGGTGGACATGTGATTCCATCTTAGTTGGGTGATAAGTTATCTATTGATTATCTATTGTCATTGTCTCATTCACTCCTTTGTACTAACCTTGGCTATATAACTAAGGGGTCTCCTATGTAATGACTATTCATTCTAATTCAAGTTGGTTCCAATTAAATCAATCTGTTATATTTGCATTATTGATAGGCATATACACCTAGGGTGAGGAGAACAACCTAAAACTCAGTGTTTGATCCCAGGTACCCATTCCTCATACTTTGTTTGGAAACCCAATCCTAAACTGCATGCATTAGGCTTGTGGACCTAACAAAGGAAGTGGACTGTTGGAGTGGAGTCAAAAACTGAGATTTGGAGGTTTCATGGTGGAACTGGGGTTTGCTTGGCCTAATTTAACTTCTTGACAATTTGAGTATTGTTTTATGGCTTGATCGGAGTTTGAATAATGAGACTGAATGCTAGGATCAACTCTCTGTTCTATATGTTGTTTCTCTTCATATCGATGTAAAATGTGGCATCGGATTTTGGTGTATATTGTAGCCTCTTGTTAGGGGTGGTTGTAGATTATGGTGTTGTAGTGACATTGTAAATAATTACACCCTAGTTGAAACGGTTTGGGCTGTAAATTGGTTTTGTTTGCAATGAAGGGTGAAGAGAAGCATTTGTGTCAGCTTGGCATAAATTTTTTGGAGAGAGCTCAAATGAAATGAAAACAAGGAAATAAATATGGTTTCCTATCCTCAGGAAGGAGATTATCTAAGTGGGTACGGAAGAATAGGATTAACTGTGGCAAGAAAGATAGAAGCATGAAATGTAGTTGTCTGTATAAGTGTTGTTTGGGCAAGGTGGCATTGCATAACTATGAGAATTTTCATAAGAGTTCAGTTCCCACGAGGGTGATGTATTTTTGGAATGGCTCATGGAATGATTTTTCTGTCCAAGTTTTGGATTCACTTAGAGATGAGTTTTTGGCTGGCATGCCCACTGTAGAGTTGGCAATAGATGGCTCTCCATATCTTGTTGATTTTTTGTGAATGCTACAAATAGATTTGAGGGCCGGCTGTCAAAGGTCCATTGCTTGGATTGATGAGAATGGTTCATGCTTTTTCTCCAAAGTTATCATTGAGGGTAATGCCGATGAAGAAGTTGCCTCTAAAGTTGAGGTCAAGATTGAAATTCGAATAAGTCCAACCGAGGCCTCAAATGCTGAGAATTGTGATAGAGTTGCTACTAGTATGGAGGTTTCCAAAACTGAGCAAGTTTGTATTCCTAGTAATTTGAAGCCTGTGGCTGATGTGGTATCCATGAATGTTCCTAAATTAGATGAATTGATCAAGAAATATTCAACCGAGGGCCCCACTAGCGCAAATGAATTGTATAGAGATTTAAGAGATTCAAACTTGCTTAAGGATATAAAGCCACAGCCTGTAACTGAGTTACCTATAAAGACTTTCCAAGCAAAGCAGTTGCTTCATAAAACATCAGCTAAGGTTCGAACAGGTACAGATGCAACTCAATTGGAGAATGGTCAGATATTGCATGATGAGGTTAGGGATGGTGTCATTAATCACAATTTGCTTTCTGAATCCCAACAATGTTCTAGTTTTGTGGCTCATGAATTTGAACAGCTGGGGGACAAATTGATCAAATTAGTGGATTGCGATACAGAGTATGTAGTTGTGAAAAATTGTTTCCTTACTGGCCTAAATAAAATTGGACTTGCAACCAATGTTACTGGTATTTATCGAAATTCACATACAGATAGGTTGGGATAGGCTCGGCTGCAGGTTTTCAACAAACAGGTTGAGATAACAAGAAATTCTTGTGGTAATGCAAATGTTAAATATGCATGGCATGGAGCATCTGATACAAGCATATCATCAATTATACTACATGGTTTTAGCAATAACAGATTAATGAATGGTGGTCTGGCATATGGTGTTGGTGTTTATCTTGCTCCAGAAGATTGCTCGTACCTGAGGTAGGAAAGATTATATTCAAAGATAATCTACAAATAGATTTGAGGGCCGGTTGTCAAAGGTCCCATCATGATATTATACACAAGTACCGTGAAGGTAGTCGCAAGGTAGGGATGTTTCATTGCATACCCGAAACAATGAAGATGTTATGGTCCACAAAACGTTTGTGCTTGAAAGATGAACAAATAAAATTAAACTTCTAAATAACCAAAGCCGCTAACAATAAATTCAACACAGATATGTCCTCATTTGTGGGTATTTTAGCTCTCTAACAACTGAATACCAGATTACATAATAATGACAAAAGAAAAATAAACCCAACGTACTCAAAAATTGTAGCTGTGATTTCGCGGAGGGAATCTCTCTCGGCGCTATTGAAAACACAAATGACAACGTTCTTGTTTTTTTTGCCCTTATATCCCGATGTGATTTAGCGGAGGGTTATGGCGCTGTTGAAAACACAAATGACAATGTTGCAAGTTAGGGTTGTTTCACTGCATACCCGAAACAATGAAGACGTTATGGTCCACAAAATGTTTGTGCTTGAAAGATGAAGAAATAAAATTAAACTTCTAAATAACCAAAGCCACTAACAATAAATTCAACACAGATATGTCCTCATTTCTGGGTATTTTAGCTCTCTAACAGCTGAATACCAGATTACATAATAATGATAAAACAAAAATAAACCCAACCTACTCACAAATTGTAGCTGTGATTTCATGGAGGGTTACGGCACTGTTGAAAACACAAATGACAACGTTCTTGTTTTTTTTGCCCTTATATCCCGATGTGATTTTGCGGAGGGTTACGGTGTTGTTGAAAACACAAATGACAACGTTCTTGTTTTTTTTGCCCTTATATCCCGATGTGATTTCGCGGAGGGTTACGGCGCCGTTGAAAACACAAATGACAACGTTCTTGTTTTTTTTGGCCTTATATCCTGATGTGATTTCGCGGAGGGTTACGGCGCTGTTGAAAACACAAATGACAATGTTCCTTTTTTATTTTGCACTTATATCCTAACAACGTTGCAATTGCGATGTTGACAAATGTATTGTCATCGCAATTGCGATGATGTCGGGCTATATTTGAAAAAAAAAAAAAGCCAAAACCGCATGACATTTGCCTGCCATCGCAAATTACCGTCGCAATTTCACCCCAAATGTATTAGTGACTTTTTCATGTCTACAGTCATATGATGTGAACAATCATTGTCTATAATCCAATCAAATTTCTTTTCAACTTGAGAAACTAAGGCCTTTTCTTCCTTAACATTAGTTTTAGGATTCTCTTCTTTAATTGCTACAAATCCTATGTCATCATTATTCTCAGTATCACTTTCACTTAGAGTTCTATTTATACTAGCTTCAAGATCTTCATCATTAGCATAATAACATTCCTTAGATCTTCTAGGTTTGAAATTTTTTCTTTACTTTTTAACTCTCTTAGGACATTTAGATGCAAAATGACCATATTCTTGACAAATCCAACATTTAAAAAATTTCTTACCGTCTGGTTCTCTTTTCACAAGCAAGGCAATACCTTCTTCAATCTTCTTGTCTTCTTCATTTATAGATCTGTTGCTACCAGCATAATCTCCACTCAGACTGATGCTTCTTGACAAAGTAGGGTGAACACTAAGAGCACTGAATGTTGTCTCCATTCTAGATAAGTCTCTTGATAACATCAGGTTCATCTCTGTTGCTTCCAATCTTCCAAGAAGAGTCTCTCTTGTAAATTTTGTAGTACAAGGCATAACTTGTTCAATCATCTATGTTGTCTGCTTAAATACAGGAGTCAATGTTCTCATCACTTCATTCTCTATCTTTGTTCCTCCACAAGATTTTATACCTATAATAATTTCTGACATTCTACCAATATAGCTTCTAACAGATTCATCTTCCAACATTCTTATATCTTTAAATGCACATATCCAATTATGTAATCTAACTCTTTTTGCATGGTCATCACCTTCAAAAGTAGAGTATAAAGCATTCCAAATTTCATGAGATTTTTTCAAACATTTTACTTGACTATACTCATTCTCCGGAAGGGCTGTCAAAAGTGCTTCTCTTGCAAGTATGTTACACATGAATAGATCTCTCTCATTAGCAGTACATGTTTCAAGATTGTCCTCTTCAATGATAGTCTTATCATTCTTTGTAATCAACCAATAACCTAGTCCTAAACATAGTAGGTGTGTCTTCATCTTTTCTTTCCATTTGACAAAATTTACTCCATCAAACTTAGGGCTTTCTTTCCTGAAATTTGCCATGGATCTCCTTAAGTTGTTAAACTTATTTTTCAAGGACCTATCGCTCTGACACCAATTGTTAGAAAGTAAAGTCCACCAAGATAACTGAAAGGGGGGTTTGAATTAGTTATCTAATAATTATAAATTTTACCAACTTCAACAACATTAAAAACATGTAAGCAATATAATTACCAACCATAGAAAGATATTCATACACAATAACATAATGACACAAGATATGTTGACTAGGGAACCTCTTGATCAAAGAGTAAACCCTGGTGGGAATGATGCCCACAAAAGATGCACTAATATGAATATTCCTTATGAAAGGATGGACTTTGTTAGGAGTCTTATCAAATACATTCAGTACATATGAATCCCTGTTAAAAGATTCTAACCCTGTTAAGAGTTATGGAAGACAGAAGGACCCACTGCCCAAACAGCTTCAGGGTAAGATCACTGAACACACTGTCCAAATAATCTTTGTATTACTCAAAAAAAAAATATGTTACCTCTTCTCTGACTGTGCCAAACTGTACTCACTGTTACACCAGATCTCAATTTCAGATCTCTGTACTTTGCATGTCTTCCTTCACAAATTCGCTTTCACATTTAGCTCTTTTCTTCACTTCATATTCATAAACTTCTTCACTACTACATAACAACAAGGAAAAACATTCCTTCCTTTACACCACACTCAAATAATTACAAATGAGTTGGCATACTATTAAAAAATAAAAGTTTCCACATGCTACATCAAAATTACACAAAATTGTCGGCTTCCAAATACTGTAATACCCCAAAAATGGGCTATAAGTTCATTAACCTCCTATATCAACATATCGAATGAAATCAACATCAAAGTCCTAACCTAAAGCACATCTGAACATCATCGAATTCTAATTGATTATCTCAAATTCTGTATCGGGGAATATTCCTAGTAATATTCTTAATTATCTTAATTGTCTTTAATTTAATGATTATTTGGCGATAAATCCAATTTATCCTAAAGTTTGATTAATTGAATATTCTCAATATTTAATTAATTAAGTTTAATTCTGCCACTTAATTGTTTAATTGAAGTTAATTATATTTATTCATAAATTGTATTATTTAATTTTGACAATAAATCCAAAATCTTATGAATAATTGATTAAATTCTTATTTAATTAATTAAAGCAAGTTGTCAATTTTTAATAATATTGTTTTTGAATAAAAGTTTGAAAAATAATTAATTAATCCATAAATCAATTGTTTTATTTTTCAAAATCAGTTAAGTTGGAAATAAATCACTTTATTATTAAATTAATTCGTAAATAAAACATGCACAATCAGATAAGCAGACAACTATCAATTATCAATTAAATCTAAACTCTATTTTGAGTTAAACTCTGCTTTTGCATGATTTTGTGAATTAAAACTAAAAATCAATTGAGTGATTTATGGCTTTTATTCATGCACCTCCAAAGCCCTAGATTTCTATAAATTAAGGCCTCAGCTCTTCATATCAACATCTCATATTTTTGCATACTTATGCTGGCGAATTGCTATCTGGAGAATCGAAGCTTCTTTGCGAATCAATAACTTTGTGAGATCACCTTTGTTTCCATATCATTGTTAGAATTTTTGCATATCAATTTTCATATAGATTTTAGATTTCATATCCAGATTTTTCATTCTAATTGCACAGAAAAACTAAAAAAAATAGATTAATTGCATTCATTCCATATCTAGATTTTGCATTCAAATCCTTCATTTAGGTGTCATCAAGGTCACTGATCTAGGTATAATCTGAGAATACATACTCGCATCTACTAGAAGGTAGTAAATCACCTGGTTGGTTTAGTTTTTCATTTATTTGCATGATTTCAATTTTAACTGACCTCTAATGTTTTACTGAAGTGTTATGTCTACAAACAGGTACAAAATTCACACACACATTTTTGGTTCCCACCGTGGGGCCCTGAAATGGGTTTCCCTTCATTTCTATCAATTTTCTATCTTTCGAGGTTAAAGGTTTCAAGGGTTCTGGTATACTCTACAAGATGTTATTTTTTATTTCTTTTTTGCCTGCACAAAAGAAAAAATAAAAAATAAAAAATTTAGCACTTTTTCTATCAAAACTGTAATTTTTAATTTTCTATTCGTACTTTCGTACATCTCTGCACAGATTCTTGCATGAGATTTTCATTGTTTCACATGAAGTTTTGCTAGTTTCAGCACTTCCTTGCGCGAGACTTCATCTTTTGTCACGCGAGACTGTACTTCCTCATGTGAGATTTCATCCTTCGTCACGCAAAATAGTGTTTCCTCATGTGGGACCACATCCTGACTCGCGCGAGATTTTGCTACAGAGACATAGAATTTGTGAATCTGTACTTTCAGATTATTGATTTCTAATGCTTACAGTTTGCTGTTGATTTGTCTTGATTTTGTACTTTCAGATGTGTGCTAAATTTTGGATTGTAGAGCATTGGACCTAAAGTATTCTTCTCAAGCTGATAATATTTCAATTTGGATTAAAATGAACATCTTGCGTGTCTAGCTTGAGTGCTTTTCTTTTCCATATCACACATTTCATTTGGGCTCTAAAAATGAACATAGATTTTCTTTTAGCATCTTTGTTACACATAGTAAATAGGCCCTATGAACACTATTCATGGCTCTTGAGAGAGTGAGTTTCCAGCAAAACTCTTCTCAATGAAGGAACCCTTGTAGGTAGGGAGGATACTGAGGGAGTCTCACGTTCCACCAGATCTGTGTGTCTTCAACTTTTGATCAAGGCATTCTCTCTTTGGAGAGGTTGATAGATCATAAGGGGTTGACGTCATAGATCTTTGTGAGAGAATCTTGGTCTTAGCATGTCAGATTAATCTATCTGCTTTGTTTGGGTTAAAAGTGAAAAGGCTAGGGGATTATGCTCTACTTCCTTTTTGGATAGTACCAAAAACCCAAATCCTTGAATCTGGAACCAGTCTCCATGTGGTATATCTTGTGAGTCACCTTTAGAGAGGGTTAACCATAGTGGACATTCCCTTAATTAGGTCAACCATGTTGACGAAACCTCAAGCGATAATAGCCATTTTTGCCATGGTAGTGACAACCGCTATATAAATGTCTTGTTGGAAGAAATCTCCACAGGTGTGGTCTCTTGTTGGGCTGTCAGATCTCCCTAGCAGATCCTAAAGATTAAGTTCTTGGACTGTGTCAAAACCCTAGTGTGCCTAGATTGGAGTTCGCCCTCTTGGATCATAAAAGTTGCAGAGTCAAACCATTACTAAAAACCCTAGTGACACCAAATTTTCATTTTCTAGGAATATGTGCATTATTGAAAAACTTTTTGGAACATACACAAGTAGTATTTTTAGGGATTAGCACAATAAGTCACTATTGCTTGTTCATGCACAAGGTTGCTTTTGCCCTTGTTCATTGTTTTTAGATAATTGCTTGCTTCCCTTGCTTGTTGTTTTATGTGCTTGATATCTTCTTGGTTGCTTAAAATGAACTGTTACATAGATCTTCAAAATTTTACATAACAATCTGATACTGAAACACTCAACAATTATAAAATCTGAGCAAAAATCCTTTTTTGGTGTGAGAACTAAATATTCTATCAGAGAACAGCCAACGTTGTGTCTCGAAATCTGTGTCTTGAAATTTGTACCTTGAAATCTATGCCAAAACTATCAAACTGTGTCCTTTTATCACGCAAGATTTTAATTTTCTGAGTATTCTTTCGTGCGAGATAGCACATTCTCGCGCGCAGCCTGGTACTTCCTCGTGTGAGATAGCACATTCTCATGTGTAGCATGGTACTTCCTCATGTGAAATAGCATTCTCTCATGTGAACTTGTCCTAAAATTTGCAAAACAAAGAGCTTATTACTACCAATTGGTCAACGTTCTGTCAGATCTTATTTTTGTCGGGGGTCTGTATGCCTATTTTCCTGTTGCACACTATCTGAAACTGCATGTTAGAGTTGAGAAATACGTCTTGGAATTTGTCAAATAAATCACTGTATCAAGAATAGAGCAGAGCCTATAATGAATCCAATCACTTTCCTAAGGTGTCCTTTTGAATCTGATTCAGCCTTCTATTTAATTGATTTGAGTCTTTTTCATCTTGTGTCAAAACCTTGTCATAACTATCAATCTTCAATCAACTATCAAAATGACTAAGTGTTGTGATATCTTGTCCACTATCTTTTGGGCATCTACCCATACATCCAGGGCACAGTATCCTTCATCTAAGTCAAATCCAAGCTTCAATCAATCAAAACCTTGACAAGGTTGTGTCATCTAGTCATCTTGATTCAATTCATTCTTCAGTTGTCTTCATCTTTTTCTTTTGCTTCATCCAAGGTTAATGGTGGAAACTAGAGCTTCCTCTCACAAGAAATCTAGGGAGGTATCTCATACTTTACCTTTGACTCATATCCAAAGTCCAACTCTTGAACAACTTTTAAATTTTGGTCTTTACGAAGACGATGGTACCGGCAACCTTCGATTAAAAATTGGTTACATTCCTCCTTCATCAACTCACAGAGTTAATCAACAAACTCCTCCTCAATCTATCCCAGGTAGAACTCCCACCATGTCTCAAGCGGGGACAAACTTTAGCTCTCAAGGAGCTCAATCTCAACATGGTGCAGATCAGGAACCCACACCTGAAGAAATTTCTCAATATCGAAATGATGATAACTTCAAATGAATGATGAAGCATTTCTTGAAAGAGGATACAAAAGTATACTTTTTGCAATTAGCTCATCAAGGAGCTAAACTTCCTCCCAACTTTAATGTTGAAGATATCATTACGCATGAGGAAGAAACTCCACTCACAACTATGATGAAACAGATGCATGCCATGCAAGTCAAACTTAATAACCTTGAGAAATAAAAGGAACCCAAGGAGTTCTCCTTGGAGGCCCTATGTCCTTTTCCATTTGACAAAGACTTGTACATGCCACCATTCCCAAAAAGAGTGGAGATGCCTAAGTATGATAAGTATGATGGACACTCTGATCCTTAAGATCATGTCAGAGAATTCTATACACAATCTATGGAGTTCATGCACAAACCAACCTATCTGATGCGTCTCTTTCCTCGATCTCTGGGAGGAGAAACCATTCATTGGTTCTCTAGATTGCCTTCTACTATCAAAACTTTTGAGGAGTTGATCAAATTGTTCTATCAGCAATACTCCTACAACATTCAACATCCAGTCACCATGATTGATATCTGTAATCTCAAGCAATATCTAGGCAAACCATTCTTGACATTTCTCAAAAGATGGAGGAAGAAATTCTCTCTATATGCTAGGCCTATTCCAGAAACTGAGAAACTGGAAATCTTCATCAATAATATTATCCTAGAAATCAACTACCCTTTACAAATGCAAGATCATACATCTTTTAATAAGATGGTAGACAATGCAATCAAAATAAAAAAAGTACTTGTGAAAAAAGGAGAAATCACACTTCCAAAGGACAAGTACGAATCAGGATCCAGTTCTAAAGACAAGAACAAAAATTGGAACAAGAATAAAGGCATTGTCATAGATGGTGTTGTTGATAATATTTTTGCCCCATCAAAGGCACCACCTTTCAATCTAACTATTGGCACCCAAGCCATCAAAGCTTCAAAACAAAAGGTGTCTGAACCATCTCAAAAGAAGCCAGAGTATAAAAAGTGGTCCACTGATAATAAACGAATGTTCACTCCTCTTGGAGAATCTTTAGAATCAGCTATGAGAACTCTACTAGCTAATAACATCATCTCCTTCCCTAAGATCTGACAATCTGATCCAGATCCTAAACTGAAATGGTTGAGAGAGAATGAATTATGTGATTTCCATCGGGGTAAAGGTCACAAAACTAATAACTGCTTACACTTGAAACATACTATTCAAGATCTGATTGATAAGGGATATATCACCATTGATAATCATAAGAGCAATAATGATCATACAACATTCATAGAACCATTTTCGAAACATGGTCAAGAAGTTTCATCTTCTCAGCATAATAAGGGGGCAAAGGTCAATTATGCTTACCCTAGAAATAATGTTGTTATCAATATGGTTGAACCTTGTCTCTCTAAACATTTCAATGTCGTCACAATTGTGTGAAGAGATAGAGATCATCCTTTAGCTAACACAGTTACTCGATCACAAGCTCAGACACATCTGAATGGACAAAACCCAGATTCATCAAACGTCCCTAAGATGCCCTTCAATCTTTCTTCCACTTCCAAACAGAAGGTTGTTTCTAAATCTTCCAATCCTAAAGATATGAGGCCAACATCTTATAGCATTGTTCAACAACTCCAACACACTAATGCGAAAATCTCCATGTTTGAGTTGCTTCAGATATCTCCAGCTCATAGAGCTATTCTAGACAAAGCTTTACTCAGATCCAATGTTCCTGATGACCTTGATTTAGATAGGTTCCAAACTATGGTTGGACATCTTACATCTCTGCAATATATCTCCTTTTCAAAGGAAGATGACAACTCCTTGAGTCACCCACATAACCAACCTTTGCATATAGAAGTCTTGATCCAGAACTGTAGAGTCAAATGTGTGTTGATAGATGGAGGCGCTGGCCTAAATATTTGTTCTTACAGCTTGGTCACACAATTGGGATTTTCAAAAATGGCTATTGATCCTAGAAAGAAAATAACTATAAAATCCTATGATGAACAAGAAAGATCTTCTAAAGGCACCATTTTCTTACCTATCAGGGTAGGTCCAGTTGTCAAAGATACTATATGTCAAGTTCTTGATCTACCTTTGGCTTACAACATTCTTCTAGGGAGGCCATGGATACATGAGATGAAGGCTATTCCTTCTACATTTCACCAATGCTTGAAATTTACTTATGAAGGAGTAGAGGTCACTATTCTAGCAGACATATCCACCACTTGCAATACCTTAAAGGAAAGTGCAGATAAGCTTGTGCCTAATAACAGAGAATCTTACATTGAACCAACTAAAGAAGCATCCACATCTAAAATGGAAGATCTTGCAAAAGAGGTTAATATCAAAGAAAATAGTATGGGAGAATATACTATGGAGCCAATCTTATCTTTGACATCTCTCCCTATCTCACCTAAGTCTTATGGACAATATTTGAAACAATCCAAACCAGATTCTAAAGAACCTCTTGAGGCATATAAAAAGAATTTTGTAGCAGAACAAGTCTCCAAGCAAGAATTTGAAGAGGATGAAGTTGTGCTTGCATGGCTATACAAAGATGAATCTGAATCCCATGATATTCAAACTAGTAACTCAGCAGTACCAAAAGATCCTTCTAAGTCATATGGCCCAGGAGATAAATTGATAGCTAAGATGAGATATCTAGGTAAAGGACCTCTAGGAGTCAAAGGAAAAGGTCTTGAGGCACCTCTTCCACATACTAGTAGAGAAAATAAAGATAGAGTTGGCTTAGGATTTAAAAAGAAACCCTTCCACCTCAAAGGTAATTGTTCTCATGTCATAGAGAAAATCTCACCAGGAGAACCTCTTCTTAAGAAAGAAGAAACTGAACCATCAGATAGTGATTTAGACAACTCAGAATTCATCCCCTATGAAAAATTGCCTAAAGAGATCAAAGACCTTCTTGATGTTAAAGATGATCCAATCAAAAGAATTAATGTAGTAAAAACACAAGAACCTACTATCAATCAAGAGATAGTTGCCACACAAGAACCAGCTAATCTCGAAAATAATCAAGAAGAGGAAGGTGGTAGTTATTCTGAGATAGATTCCCATGAGTATGAATTCAAATCAGAATCTGAGGGTAACCCTTCTTGGGGTATTCATCCTGAATTTACTCATATTCTTAGATTTCCTAGAGGCATAGATGAAGAATCTAATGACTATGAATGGGGAGCCATTCCAGAACTAGATGAAGGTGAGCTTATTATAGAGAAACATGTTGATGTTATTCACCAATATGCACCTCAACCAAATGTAAGTCTAGAGTGAAATGATGAACCTATCGAGTCTGATACACCTATGGCTGAATTGGACTCCCACAATGACATTGAGCCTATTCATGAATTGAATGTCTTAAGTTGTAATATCACCTTTGAACTCGAGCATTGGGTTAGGACCAATGATGACAGATCCATATTCGTCAACACTATATCCCAATCTTTCCCCACTTTGACTATCCAATATCCAGACCTTATTGATCAAACCTCCACAAATTTAAGCCATGGTATTTATACCTTCCCGAATGACTATGCCCTTGCTTGCTACCTCAATGCAGTTGAGCCTATGATTACTTCCATTAGTGAACCAAGTGTTAGCATGACGGAGTCAAACATCAAATATCTCAGTTAGAAAAATAAGAATAAGAATAAAAAGAAAAGGAGTTCTGAGAGTGAAAACCACTTTGTGGCAGTCTCAGAACCTACAAAAGTAAAAATAAAAGATGTATCCAAAGGTGAAAACCTCTCTGAGGCACCTAAGGATGAGATATTTAATGTCCTTCCAAGTCATTTATAGGATAGATCTTCAGTTCTAATTGAGCCCACTCAATCCATCAACTTGGGAACAACAAAGGAACCACAATTGATCCATGTAGCACAATCTTTATCAGAAGAAGAGAAGAAAAAATTTACAACATTCCTAATAGAAAAGAAGATCAACTTTGCATGGAAATATTCAGATATGCTAGGGTTATATCCTAATCTTATAATGCATCATTTATCTATATCTCCAAATGTCAAACCTCTCAAGCAAAAATTAAGAAAGATGCATCCTCATGTTACACTCTTGGTAAAAGCTGAATTAGAGAAGCTCATAAAAGCTGGATTCATCCGAGTTATTGATTATGCAGAGTGGATCTCTAATATTGTACCTATTTCAAAACAAGATAAATCAATCAGAGTGTGCATAGACTTTAGAGATGTAAACAGAGCATGCCCTAAGGATGATTTTCCTCTACCTAACATAGATATGATAGTGGACATGACTGTGGGCTTTGAGATGTATTCTCTAATGGATAGTTTTTCTGGATATAATAAAATAAAAATTGCTCTAGAGGATCAAGAGAAAACTGCTTTCACATGTGCATGGGGCACCTTCTATTGGAATGTCATGCCATTTGGGCTTAAAAATGCTGGTGCTACATATCAAAGAGCCATGACATCTATTTTTCATGACATGATGCATAGGACTATGGAATATTATGTTGATGATACTTTAGCAAAATCTATGATTAGAGCTGAACATCTAAATGACTTGAGCAAAATACTAGACAGAATGGAAAAATTTAGTCTCAAACTAAATCCTAAGAAGTGTGCTTTTGGTGTCACTTCTGGGAAGCTCTTAGGATACGTAGTTTCAAAGAAGGGCATTGAAGTTGATCCAGCTAAAGTAAAGGCTATCATGGAAATGCAACCTCTAAAGAATATTAGTCAAATGAGGACATTGCAAGGAAGAGTCCAATCTATCAGAAGATTTATATCATAGCTAGTAGACATATCACAACCTTTTACAAAAAACATTACATAAAGGTGTGACCTTTGCATGGAATGAAGAATGTGAGAACAACTTTAACCATATCAAGAAGTATCTATCAAATTCATCTATCTTGATGCTTCCTATTCATGGGAAGCCTTTAATCTTATATGTCTCCGCTACAGATACATCACTGGGGGCATTGCTAGCACAACATGATGAGAATAAAAAGGAAAGAGCTATATACTATATCAGTAGAACATTGGTTGCATATGAGAAGAACTATTCAATGATTGAGAAATCTTGTCTAGCTGTGATCTTTGCATCATAGAAACTGAGACATTACATGTTAGCTCATACCACATATTTGGTTGCTAAGATTGATCCACTCAAGTACCTACTAAGCAAACCTGCCCTCACAGGTAGATTAGCTAAGTGGGTCATGCTCTTAAGTGAATTTGACATTGAATATGTGGAAAGAAAAGCTATTAAAGGATAGGTTATTGCTGACCAGTTAGCAGATGCACCTATGATTGATG
Source organism: Chamaecyparis obtusa (assembly GCA_027943335.1). NCBI lineage: Eukaryota > Viridiplantae > Streptophyta > Pinopsida > Cupressales > Cupressaceae > Chamaecyparis > Chamaecyparis obtusa. The sequence goes on from BSBK01003715.1 coordinate 331,046, forward strand.
ACCCACCAATGCAAATAGAATTTCCAAATTCCTCTATCATGACTCTTTCTTCTAGAGAATGGTAGTTATTCTTTGATGGCTACTATACATAGAATGGATCAAGAGCAAACATATTGTTCATAACTCCTCAAGGATACTCAATCCCAAAAGAATTTAGATTAAAATTCCCTTGCACAAACAATATTGTAGAATATGAAGCCCTTTTGAATGGTATGAAAATAGCAATTGAGTGGAGAGTAACAGAATTACACATTCATAGAGACTCTCAACTTGTTATTCATCAAGTCAATGATGTGTACCAAACTAAAGATGAAAAGCTCATTCCTTACAAGAGAATGGTAGATGATCTAAAGAAGTATTTCCTATCTATCACATTTGAGAAAATACCTAGAATTGAGAATAAGGTTGTCAATGCAATGGCAATGCTATCTACTTTATTACAGCAGCCTGAACGTGAACTATGCTACGAGTTCCTGGTGGAAGCACTATCTTATCCTGCATATGATTCCCCTAAAACCCGCATGATTTGCACTATTGTTGGTCATGATTCATCCAGATACAAAAACCTATTTTCCTATCTCCAAGACCAAATCATTCCCGATACCTTCAACCGCCATGAAAAGAGATACCTTATCTAAAATTCCTCCCGATATGTCATCATGGGTCACAATCTGTACAAACGAGGTCTAGATGGTACGCTACTTAGATGTTTAGAATGGGAAGAGTCTCAACATGCATTAGAGGAAGTTCATGATGGTATTTGTGGGTCACACTCGAATGGTTTAACACTAGCTCAAAAACTTATTAGGGCTAGGTACTATTGGCCGAAAATGGAGAAAGAGGCTATCAAATTTGCTAAGAATTGTCAAAAGTGTCAAGTACATGGCAACCTAATTCATGCTTTAGGGAGAGATCTAATTCCCTTTACTACACAATGGCCTTTTCACCAATGGGCATTTGATCTTATAGGATCCATACATCCTCATTCTTCTAATGGGCATACCCATATAATCACAGCTATAGATTATTTCACAAAATGGGTAGAGGCAGTCCCTTTCACACAAGCAACTGGAAAGAAAACATATATGGTCATATTGAACTATATCATATGCAGATATGGGATCCCACATTCTATAATCATAGATAATGGTGGGCAATTCAAAAATAAAGATCTAGATGATCTATGTGCCAAATTCAAGATCACACAACATTGGTCTTCTATCTACTATCCTCAAGGGAATGGTCAAGCAGAGGCATCTAATAAGAATCTATTGAAAATATTGCATCATACAGTTAATAAAACAAGAAGAGACTGGCATCTCATGATCAATCCAGCTCTCTGGGCCTATAGAACAAGTATCAAAATGCCCACTGGGGCTACACCTTTCGCTTTAGTTTATGGGTTTGAAGCGGTACTACCTATTGAGGTTGAAATCCCATCACTAAGAATTAGAATGCATGGTCTAGTAACTGATGATGACTATAGAATGTCTAGGTTGCAAGAACTTGAACTACTCGATGAGCACAGACAAGCGGCGTATGATCATCTCAGAGTATATCGGAAGAGAATGTCTAGAGGTTACAACAAGAAAGTCAGACACAGAGAATTTCAGGTTGGTGATCTAGTCTTGAGAGAGAATCCTAAAAATCAATCACATCGAGAATGCAAGGGGAAATTTGAACCCAACTGGCTGGGTCCCTTTGTAATCACTACTACTTTTGGATCTGGTGCCTATCAACTCTCAATGACTGAAGGAGAACAGCTTCGAGAACCAATCAACATTCTGCATTTGAAGAAATTCTATGCCTAAGACATTCAGTCTATGGTAAAATGTCTTGAAAAAATTATAAAAATTGGAAAAAGTCCTGAAAAAATGAGCATCTTGGTGAAAACCTAGCAATAGGCGCCTTGATGATTCACAAAAAAAAATTAAAAAAAATTTTTAAAATGGAAAAAATGAAAAATACAAAAAAATGAGAAAAAAAAAAGTGCCTTAGTGAAAACCTGGAAACAAGTGCCTTGGTAGCAAAAAATAGAATCTCTGCCAAGATGGTGAAAACCTGGCAAACGGGCACCACTTGCTTCAAAATGCTCCATCTATCAGCGCAATCTTAGTATTTCCCAGCTTTCGGTCTTGCTTTAGTTTGTGCATATTTCCTGGTTTGTTTCTACATTCTTGTTTTCAATAAGTCAATATGTACACCAATCAGCTCAAGCATCTGTATCCTATCAATGTTCAAACTTGGGGGCAATCAAAGTCATATCCTATGGTCTCCAATGTATCTTAGACATATCATATCTAGTCAAGGTCCTTTGAAGCTTCATCTGAGTCAGTCTGTCTATCTTGTCTCCAGAAAGGATTTTGCATCTACAACAACGCAATCAAACATCAAACACAAACTGAAAACAATCTATGCTTTTTACATGCTTTTATCTCCTTGCATGTTTACTGATTCACATTGAGATTTTTGCATATTATATCCCTTCGAGCTCTTCAATGATGTCCTTTATAGGATTTAGAGAGTGATGACTGGGGGCATAATCTTTTCTTTGTCTTCTGCTTGTATGTGAAAATCTAACAACTTTGGAAATTCTGGATTGAAATGGTGTCTAACTATAAGAGCCTCTATCTTGAATTGGATGGCCATGCGTACCTTGACCATTGATACCCAAAAAATTCAAGGAAATTTGATCTAACTATTGTCCTTTTTTTTTAGTGAGTTCTTTCTCCTATTGTGAAATGCGATCTTACCTAAGGATGTGAATGATAAAGGGTCACTACGGGTAATTCACATTGGTTTTAGAATGATCTCTTGACTGTTTGATGTGTTTGCACCGCAAGGCATATTCTGGTCATCACGACATTTATGTTTTGATGCTTATACAAATTGCTATATCAAAATGGACATGATATTTAGGTCATCCTGGCATTTGTGCCTTGATGCTTATATCTAATCCGACATTCCAAAAACAAAATCAATATTCATATATCCATGGTTTCCTAATCAGTGGGTGTTGTATTGATTCCTGTGCATACAAATCGATATTCATATGTCTATGGTTTCATAACTAGTGGGCATTGTATTGATTTATCCGGTTACCTAAAAATTCAATGATGAGAATGACCGACACATGATCAGTGACTAGGTCCTAGGTCTTAGGTTGCATTTCATTCTGCATGTCTCTTTGCATTTTGCATGTTTGCATGATCTCACAATGGTTGGATAAACTTCAATGCTTAAACGATTCTTCAATCACATCTTCAAATCTAACAAGAGCTGAATCTCACATGAAGGTTCCTCCAATGAAATAGCAAGTAGAATCCTTTTTGGGATCAAAATCAAAAGCTAAGATCATTTATATTATTAACTACTTGCATAATTGACCTTCCATCATCACAGAAATCCAGTATTCAACTTAACTAATTATCTTACATCAAACTCTTGAAATTTCAACTTGGTCAACTATGGTCAACTCATGGTTTAACCTAGTCAAACTTGGCCTACAAGACCTCTAAACAATGCAGAACGTGTTCTAGACGTGTATAACCACTTCTCAAATCAATTAACATGCTTCTAAACTATCCATGCTGACTTTTCTTGTCAGATTTCAATTTTTATCATGAAGGGGGCATGGTATTGCACATCATTCAAAGTTTGTAATCTAAAGCTGAAATCATATCTTTCCTCAGTAATCAAGACAACAACCACGTCTAGTTACTGATTCATCAAAAAGACCTCATTGATCGGGGCAAATCAATCATCGCTTGGGGCATATTAAATTCATCGAGATCCATATCAATCTGGTATTCTCTTAATCTTGTAAATTGTATCAATTTTTGTAACTATCGATTAAGTTGTGTTATTTCCTTGGTTCTTCAGAAACTGAAGGGTTCAAATGTGATACCAATGTGATTCTTATCGACAATCAGGTCTGGAATCGGTCACTCACTTCTTCACAATCATAATATTCAAAATCAGGTGTTTTAACACTTTTTCGCAATCATCAGTTCATTTTCTATTATAGTTAACATTATCTTTGGTCATCCAGGACCTATTATCTTCATATCAATTTCAAACATCAGTTTCAATATCAAACACAGACTGTCTTTGAACCACTGCGCTTCGCATAGTAATTCAAAGAGGGGCAAAATGTAATACCCCAAAAATGGGCTATAGGTTCATTAACCTCCTATATCAACATATCGAATGAAATCGACATTAAAGTCCTAACCTAAGGCACATCTAAACATCATCGAATTCTAATTTATTATCTCAAATTCTGCATCAGGGAATATTCCTAGTAATATTCTTAATTGTCTTTAATTTAATGATTATTTGGCGATAAATCCAATTTATCCTAAAGTTTGATTAATTGAATATTCTCAATATTTAATTAATTAAGTTTAATTTTGCCACTTAATTATTTAATTGAAGTTAATTATATTTATTCATAAATTGTATTATTTAATTTTGACAATAAATCCAAAATCTTATGAATAATTGATTAAATTCTTATTTAATTAATTAAAGCAAGTCGTCAATTTTTAATAATATTGTTTTTGAATAAAAGTTTGAAAAATAATTGATTAATCCATAAATCAATTGTTTTATTTTTCAAAATTAGTTAAGTTGGAAATAAATCACTTTATTATTAAATTAATTCATAAATAAAACATGCACAATTAGAAAAGCAGACAACTATCAATTATTAATTAAATCTAAACTCTATTTTGAGTTAAACTCTCCTTTTGCATGATTTTGTGAATTAAAACTAAAAATCAACTGAGTGATTAATGGCTTTTATTCATGCACCTTCAAAGCCCTAGATTTCTATAAATTAAGGTCTCAGCTCTTCATATCAACATCTCATATTTTTGCAAACTTATGCTGGCGAATTGCTATCTGGAGAATTGAAGCTTCTTTGCAAATCAATAGCTTTGTGAGATCACCTTTGTTTCCATATCATTGTTAGAATTTTTGCATATCAATTTTCATATAGATTTTAGATTTCATATCCAAATTTTTCATTCTAATTGCACAGAAAAACCAAAAAAATAGATTAATTACATTCATTCCATATCTAGATTTTGCATTCAAATCCTTCGTTTAGGTGTCGTCAAGGTCACTGATCTCGGTATAATCTAAGAATACATACTCACATCTACTAGAAGGCAGTAAATCACCTGGTTAGTTTAGTTTTTCATTTATTTGCATGATTTCCATTTTAACTGACCTCTAATGTTTTACTGAAGTGTTGTGTCTACAGACAAGTACAAAATTCACACACACAAATACAATAATTCTTCACTCATGTGACCTCAAAGTTTGCACTGTCATCCACGTCACTATCAATGTGTCTTCAACTTCCCTTTAACTACACAAAACCAGATTCCATCCCGATTAGGAGATATCATCCGATTTCCACAAACCACTACTCAGAAACATTGCTTGAATACTGCTTCCACCAAAATGATCATAACTTCCATGAATAAATGAATCACTGTCTATGCTCTTAATCATAGACATATAAAATATCAGAGTATATCCTCAACATCGTAGAGCTCCAACTATAATATCCCACGTGCGCTAATTCAAACTCTGTATACTTCTCTGCAAGTCTCCAGAAGATCACTATGTTGACATCAATGACAATCATAGTCATGAATGCAACAACAACTGCTACAGAATGGTTGGCAAACATTTAGCATTCATTCCTAACAATCCCATCCCTCTACTTCCATTAACTCTAGATTTGGTTCTAGAGATAAATAATTTTATTTGACTTTCCTTCTCTTCCCATGTGTTCAAGATGATTATCTACCTCAATTTTTAGAATGTTATCTAGGAACCTTGCTTTGATAACAATTTTTGATACATGGAGACTAAGAGGTGGGAAGGAGAATCAGTCTTTAAAAGAATCATTTGATCTCATTTAGATTTTAAACATCAAATCAAATTAACCAATTGAATAACGTAAAGGAAAGTATGCATCAACACAATCCAAACAAAGACACTAATAATTTTACATAGAAAACCCAATGAGAAAAAAAAACCACGGTGAGAGTTATAGGGACACTTCGCAACCAAAAAGTGAATTTCCCACAGATGATATATTTGGTGTAAGCAAACTTTGAGATCACATCTTTGGAATAAAATCTAGTAAGAAAACAATAATCCATTTGACTACAATTTCTAATGAAAGATGCATAACTAGATGTATTGTTGAATTCTTTCATTTTAAAAAAATACCAACGTTCGACATGATTTCGACGAAAATTTTTATCGTCAAAATTTTGATGAACATTTTTGTCAAAATTTCAATGATCAACATTTTTGTCGAAATTCTGATGAACGTCGACCAAGTGGTTTTTTAATAAATAAAAGTGAGCTCGACAACACGATACATATTGTTTTCATTTTTAACTTTATCTTTGCACTTTCCATGGTGAGGGTTTGATGAAGTTTTGTCTTAAACTTTGAAGATTTCAAAGTTTTTTTTGTGTAGATAGCGCCCAACACTGGTAAGTTCTTTTGTTGCAAGAAAAAATATTGGTTTCCCTCTCCATTATTTAGCAAAAATAATGAAAGCATTTCATCTTTTTATAGCCCCAAATTCTGAAGCTTATCTATTACTCTGCACTCTTATTTATTTATTTGTATCTACTGGAGGCATGAAATGGCAAGGAACTATTGTGGGTTTGTTCTCATTACCCAGGCTATGACTTTACATTTTGAAACCCTTCTCTCTCTTGGGTTCTTGATAAAGTTCTTTCATTACACTCATGGCATCCCTTCACACCATGCTACTATATTCCTTTGATGAGAATGATGAGAGAGATGAAAATGGTGAACCTCTTCACCAAAAGAGCCAACACATCATCAAAATTTGCAAAGATTTCCCATATTTGGATACTATCAATAGACAAGTACATGTGGCTTTAAGGCATTGGCCTACAGTGCAGCGGTTGTTGCTTCTCTTTGTAATAGCAAGATCTTGTGTTCGATTCTTGAAATGAGGTGCTTGTGTTGATTCCTGAAATGGGAGCTTAAATAAATTTAATATTGAAAATTTAAAAAAAAGTAAGCATGGCTTTATACTTGAGAGAAAATGTTAATTTTTATCGTAAATGTAGGATGAGGTTGTGGATTGTATTTACTATTCACCTTGGTGCTAGGCCAATTTTAAAACTCAATGAAATCTGTAAACCTAGGTTATGCGTGAATGTAGTCCACCACATTCCCACTTTGATTTTTGCCTTTCCGCCAAATTAGTTAATATTGATATAATTGATTCTTAAAAATTATATTATGTGTTGATGCAGTGCACAAATACGAAATGCATAAAATTGAAAATATTTTTAAAGGACTTCATCTTACATGTTATTTCATGCAATTAAGGGGTTTAAACCTCAGTTATTATAGCAGTGAGTACTTCATCTTATTAAAAACTACTTGTCAACACATACATTTATAATGGATGTCTAGCTTTCCCTTGTCTTGCATTAGCTACAAAATAATTTCTTATGGAACCTTGCCTTTTGTTCTTTGTAATATTATGAATTAGCAATATTTACAAGATAAAGTCCAAAATATTTAATTAGTTTAACTAATTTCACGAGCTCATTTTGGGTCAATATTCTTGCCCTAAAATTAGGACATGTGTGTGTATGTGATCGATTAACATGGTAAGAATTGTAGGTGCAAAGGATATGGAGGGCTATAAAACAACTTAACCATATTGAGAATGACTTTGTGGCTATCTATAATTATTTTGACAATCCAACACACTTTGATTTATCCTTATGAGAGTTCAAGGAAAAGTACTTGAAATGGAAAATTCATACAAATAAATGATTGGACTAGACATAAGTATCCTGAGAATACTTTACACCAAGAAATAAGTTGTAGAAGTCTAAAAAACTGAATGGTTGCAAAATAGTACTGGACTCTCAAGATTTGAATTCAAATTACAAAAAAAAAGGCAAACACAATAAATGACAACGTTTGAAAATCAATCAGCTTTCATTCACTTAAAACAGTAGTTGATTTTCATTAGAAGTACTTTACAATAACTACTGAGATGTTTGGCTCAAGTGACCTTAGCTTTTTTGTTTACCACGTGATTTTATGTATGCAGGTTTGAGATTTTGATTTTGAGAAGTTCTACTCAGTGTCTCTTTCAAACCTAAATCTCTATGCTTACCTTGTCTATGGGAAGTACTATAAAGGTAGAGGCTGGAAATCTCATGCTTGCACTCACAATCTTGAAGTAGGACACCATGTCTATATCAATCTCCACACAGAAAAGGCATATTCTTCCAAATGGATATGAAGTTAATGATCCTTCATTGGATGATATTCAACATGTCTTGAACCCAAGGTTAGTATAACGGTCGTCTACTTTATTTTATGCCTTGGAATTATGTTTGTTTTTTATGTAGTTTCTTTCACACAATTATTCTATGTTTCTCTTATTATATCAACCATGTCACTTCATATCAAAATTATTCTTTGTGCCTATAGAGTCTAATTTTTGGATTATATAAATATATATTTCAATTCATAAATTCAGGGATAGGGCCCTCTTATTATATTAAACATTAAAAAAATATACAAAAATGGGCCACCATTAATAGGAAATTCTCTCATAACATTTTTTTTATATATTGAATCTACAATGATAGGCTTATCTTGCATTAAAGATGAAAATTATAAATAGTAAACATAGAACATGCAAAATAAAAATAGTCAGACACTTGAACCGAGAGACTCTTTGAGTTATACCGAAAGTCTCTTCATTTTCCAAATGTATGTCTCTTCATATTTCCAAATGCATGTCTTTTCATAATTCCAAACATGAGTATATGAAAGAGCACTGCCGCAGGTAGTCAAGATATCTCCTGAAACTAAAAACATCGACATAATGATGCTAAAATTGTACCTTAGAGCTTTCCAGTGAGGACCCTTGCTTATGAAAAAGGATTTATTCATTCCACAAAGCATTGGTCTCTTATTTTTAATTACATTGGACATCTTCCAAGTACTACCTATCGTAGATATTCAAAACCATGCCCCATTATAGGTATAACAATTATCCACTTCTCCTCTCTGGTGAGTATTGTCAAAAATTTAAAATAAAGAATAAAATGGAGTCAATCATGACAATTGAGTTCACCTAACAATAAGGTGTGTTAGGCTGAGTATGTGTTAACATAAAACTAGACAAACTCCTTCCATATCATACACTTCTAGATATTGGAGGAACCAAGTGGGAGTAGCTAGTGGACTAATTGAACACCCTATCTACAATAGGCTTTGACACAAGAAAGGATAATGAGTTTCTATCTTGGGTCTTAAACAATTAATATTTTTAGGTACACATGAAAAAGCAATACTAACACCAAAACAACTACAACACCACAAAGATCTAATAGAAAACTAGTGGAAAGTTCTTAAAGAAAACCAACAAGCAGGAAATAACAAGCAGGAAATAACAATATGAGGAATAAAGGAATATATTAGATAGAAGAGGGGAAGGTTTAGAGAGATTTTCTGAGGAAAAGAAAATTATACCTCCTCATCAACCTATAAAATCAGCATTTCTAATCCCTTTGAAGTGCTAGTAGACATAGGAGATGAATCTATTTAAGGTGTTTGAGATGGCCGAGATTCTTTTATGAAACATCTTTAAGATCTTGGCCTAAAGGGTTTACAAGGCCCTTCTTGTAAAGGGCTTGCAAGATCTTGGTTTTATGCCAACTAAAGAAACTATTACAGAACTCTAGTAAAAAGAAAATAAACAAGAAACTAGTGCAGTTAATCTCCATGGATGACACTTCCATATTTTCTGCAAGGAAAAATATTAAGGGTCAACTAATCTTATTCCTATAATAGATAAATTCAATTATAAATTATAATAATTAGAAAAGGAATTCATATGTTAATCCTGGAGAGGATTACATGGAAATCAACCCACCTAAGTTATTGTATAAATAAGACCACATATGGGTCCCAATAAAAATGCTTTCCCAAGAGGATTTCATCTGTTGGTGATACCTTCTTAATGTGAATCCTATTGTGTAATATGAAGGACTTGGACATACACATAAAATGCCATTTTTTGGCAATAAAGCAAAATCAAGCACATGCTTCGATAGGAAAAAATACAAAATGATCTAATGGTATTAAGAAACCATCAAGTTTTTTTTTTTTCTAAATCAAGTGAGTGGTAATGGTCCTCTCCCTTTCATTTACTTTGAAATTTTTTTTTCCTTCAGTTTGGAGAGAAGTATAACCTAATGTAATATTAGTTTTGATAAAATATGATTGAGAGTTCAAGCCATGAGTGACTTAAGATGAAATAGACAAATGGACATGTCGTGAATACCATAGACAATATGGCCAAATGGACGGTCCCTAAATACCATAGACAAAATGGTTGACTAGGCAAGGCTCAATACATAGGGAGAAATAGATATATTTTGTTTGACTGACCTAGATATCTATCAATTATAACCTATATAGTCTATAACACTGTGTGTGCTTGAATTGTTACATCTTATCAACACCAATGAAATTGGAACTGCAAGTCTCATCCTCTCCAATTACCAGTTCAACTTGTTGCTTTAGGAGCTTGATTACATTTTCTACCTTGGCTATGTTGAAGCACTGCTAAATTAAGGAAGATATCTTTGGTGTATAGAGAGCTCCATTGAACTAATTCTAGGGCTATATAATTTATAAGAAGCTTGATTCAATAGCTCAACTCATTCCAAAAGATACATCCGATGGAATTTAGAACTAGTAATCGGGAGGGATTGTTAGGAATGAATGCTAAATGTTTGGGAGACATTTTGTAGCAGTTGTTGCATTCATGACTATGATTGTCATTGATGTCAACACAGTGATTTACCGAAGACTTGCAGAGAAGCAGACAGATTTTGGATTAGCACACGTGGGTTATTGCATTTGGAGCTATGCAATGTTGAGGTTATACTCTTTGATGTCATTAGTCTATGGTTAAGAGTGCAAATAGTAATTCATTTATTCATGGAAGTTATGATCATTTTGGTGGAAGCAGTATTCAGGCAGTGTTCCTGAGTAGCGGTTTGTGGAAATCGGATGATATCTCCTAATCAGGATGGAATCTAGTTTTGCACATTTAAAGGAAAGTTGAGGACACATTGATAGTGATGTGGATGACAGTGTAGACTTTGAGGTCACACGAGTGAAGATTTATTGTATTTGGAAGCTAACAGTTTTGTGTAATTTTGGTGTAGCATGTGGAAACTTTTATTTTGTAATTGTATGCCAATTCATTTGTAATTATTTGAGTGTGGTATAAAGGAAGGAATGTGTTTCCTTATTGTTTAGTAGTTTTAATGTGAAAGTTTTTAATTATGATATGGTAGCAGCGGTTGTGATGTTGTATGCATGAAGTGAAGAAAAGAGCTAAGTATGAAAGCGAATTTGTGAAGGAAGACATGTGAAGTACAGAGATCTGAAATTGAGAACTGGTGTAATAGTGAGTGTGGTTTGGCACAGTCAGATAAGAGGTAACATATTATTATGTTGAGTAATTCAAAGATTATTTGGACAGTGTGTTCAGTGATCTTACCCTGAAGCTGTTTGGGCAATGGGTCCTTCTGTCTTCCATAAGTCTTAACCGGGTTAGAATCTTTTAACAGGGATTCAAAATCTCCTAATAGGGATTCATATGTACTGAATGTATTTCATAAGACTCCTAACAGAGTCCATCCTCTCACAAGGAATATTCATATTAGTGCATCTTTTGTGGGCATCATTCCCACCGAGGTTTACTCTTTGATCAAGAGGTTCCCTAGTCAACATATCTTGTGTCATTATTTTATTGTGTATGAATATCTTTCTATGGTTGGTAATTATATTTCTTATATGGTTTAATGGTGTTGAAGATGATAAAAGTTACAATTATCTAATAACTGATTCACCCCCCCCCCCCTCTCAGTTATCTTGGTGGACTTTACTTTCTAACAAGGATGTGATTTCAAATGACACTACTCAATTCACTGCATCCTCTAGGCCCAATCTACTCTTCTCCTAGATGTAATGCTTTCTCAAGGATTTTTTAAGCTTCTTATCATCAACGTTGACAAAAATATTGGAAAGAGACATGGATGAGATGCACTTTTTGAGGAACTTATCCTTTGACAAAATCCCAACTTAGAACAATGTCATGGCATCATAGATCTTTCTACCTTGATAGATAACCTTTTTTAATTCTTTCCTCTTTGAATTTTTTAAGCCAATGGCCACTTCTCATCACCAATTTTAATGCATGGCTCCATTTGTCTTCTTCATTGTGATCTTGAACATTTTCCCTAAACAAAACACAAGGCAAGGAATGAGTTATGCTCTCAACATCATATAACATTTCCAAAAATATTGTCTTGAGCATGCTGATATGAGTGCTTGGTACCTTTCTATTATGAAAACATTAATTTGGACAAAAATGTTGATGCATTATCCTATTTTTATTAATGATGGCATCAACTATGAGATCTCATCGGTATTGTATGATTAGGTCTCAAATCATCCTTAGCTTTGATCAACTATCAAGCTTAGATCCAATAATGAGCTCCTTAATTGCTATCAATCTCTTGTTTCAACATAATTTCTACTACTTTATTTCTCTTAAGGTGGTAGTTTGACTAAGGAGTAGGAGATATTGTTAAGAATGTCTCATGCTTTGTCTTGAATGTTGTTTATTTTCTAATTGTCAGTTGCCACTTTTGAATGCATGGTATTATTAACATTGAATTACTTTCAATCATGATTAAATATAATTGTAGAATTAAACCAATTGGAGCCAATTAGGAAGGTGTCTATATTTAATTCATTATTTATGTTGGAATGTATCTTATAAGAGGCTACTTTTACTATGTTCTCTTGTGAATCTTTGATGACACATCTTTCTTCAAATATTTCATGGTTGCTCCTTAAGGTGTCATCGTGATTCAATCTGACTATACTACTAGGAGGATGAATCCACTTGATTTGAACCTTATGTGGTAGAGGTTGGTTTGATCCATAATTCCCATGAACAGGAGTCCAAACCCATCAATTTTTACCCATCTTAAAGTTTTCATAAAGACAAATCTAAAATCTTGTTATGATATGTTCACTCTGTACCCAAGAGTTATTGTGAGTGTGAAGTTTGTATTTAATAGAGAGAAACCTAGTTTGAGAAACTATTTGTGATGGTTTTCGGAGAGGATGATTGAGGCAATAGAACTAATCCAAGGACAAATCTTGATATCATCATCAATGACATTACCAAACATGAAGGTGTGATTCTTTAACTGTCTATGAATGTGAACAAAAATGGGTTGATTGACCATATGTTGACCAACTGCATCCTTCATACAATGTTCAACACTGAACTCCTCAAGGCCTATGAAAAGTTGAAGTAACATTGTTTTGAGTCTTTGACAACACTAAAAATGTACATTATAGGGACCATGCCAAGAGCGGGTATTTTAAGTTCTCTATGAATGTGGATAGTATCCATACTAAAATAAAAAGTATAATGTTACAGGGTGAAGGCATTTTCTATTGTAGTTCATAGACCTCATTGTGAATCCTCACTTTGGATTAATTCCATTGGTCAAGGAAAGAACTAAAACTCTACCTCTTTACCATGATACATTGTTGATTAATTTTTCAATGTGTTTGCATGTCATTTCGGCCTACATTTCTCTTCTTCCTTGCACATGAATTAAAAACAGAGCATATAAACCCCTAAGAAACCATAAACTAGCCACCTTCTTCATGATAGTTATAAGAAAGAACATCTTGTAGCAGAGAAAACAAGTCAAATTTAGTGAAAATAAAGTGGGAAAGAAAAATGCTCAATGCAGCTAAAAAAATTACAAATTTAGTTGTACATGTTTTAGTGTCCAAGATCTAGACCAGATATGTAGCTCGCTAGTAAGCTGTGACTTCTAATGATTTCTAAAAATAGATAGTGAACCCCATAAGATTATCATTCCACAAGTTAGAGTAGGTAATTCATAGCCATAACATTTAACAAAAATTAAAACACAAGCCAATGGTTCTATAAATATGAAATTACGAAGTACCAAACTTTTGAGCATGCACAAACTTCAAACAAAATCTAGCCTCTTAAAAAAACAATCATGGAACTAGGAATTTTGTTTACCATTTGGTACTATGGTGAAAGTTTTAATAGAGATTTAGATTTGGATCCACATAACTCCAAACAATAAGCAATGAAAACAAAGAGTGATACAACACTTATCAACTACATTCTACCCTGATATTAAATGTACTTCATCATGAGAGACTACACGATACAATAATTGCATAGAACTAAGAAGACATCACAAGTAATGGTAAATGAAACCATAATGTATGTTTATCGGTTCTCTCTTAGTATAGGTTTATGATAAGTATACAATGGGCTTTAATTTCATTTTATTTATATCCCCTTTATTAAGAAATCGAGCGAAAACTATTTTAGTAATGTCAAAGATACATCACATAGTAGTCATGGGTTGTGTGGATATCAAGGATTTCCCAATATAGGTCCATTATCCTTATCAGATTAGTCTTGAAACAAATAGAGCTGACTAAAAATAAGTAGTATGAGGTAGAGTACAATTATGACTAAGTCACTACTGTTTCCCACGTGGTAGGCTCTCTCTCTCTCTCTCTCTCTCTCTCTATTCTATATTCTATATTGGGACTTCAGTGGTAGTCATGTCCTTGAAACCCATGAATGCTTAAAGATTGGGAATTATTAAGAGAGGCGTATAGGTACTTAGATGTGAAGTAGTCAATAGTAGAAACAACTATAAATAATTGAGAGATACATGAAAAGGTTGGTAGAAATAGTTGTAAAAGATAGATAATGATTAATTAAATAGTCAAATGGAATTGGAACATGAACATTTTAGCCTCTTGGTTATTTCAATCCAAACTATTCAACTCCTCTCATTCAACATCTAGATTACAGTCATTTGAGGACTCCTTTGTCACTATTATCTGATAATATGCACTTCACACTCCAACTGGCCCCTTTGTCACTATTAACAACTTACATGACTATTTTTTCACTATTAGTACAACCATATTTTTGAGACATACAAGGAAGTTATTTCATTCAAAAACTATTATAGTATCTTGGATTTTCAATTCCAAGTGTTCCAACTCATCTCATTCAACATTTGGATTATATTCATTTGAGGACTCCTTTTCTATTGTTAGTGGCTTACATGTACATGACACCCTAATAGATTCTATGTTTTCATGGCTTATCTTTGTAGTGATAAGTTAATTTTTATTTATTTGGTAAAGTTGGAAGAACCTCCCCTAAGTTGGGTTTTGCTTTATCGATTGAAGTTGGGAGAATCTTCCTGACACAAGGAGGGTTAGATAAGTGGGGCCAAAGGCTCACCCAATTACTAGACCACCTTGTAGAATCACATGGAAGAAATAAAATAGAAAAGGAGAGAAGGGAAGCATATCATATTCATATATCCATTCATAATTGATAAATGTTGGGCTATGAGGTCGTCCCGGTTACGACCAATACAAGAGAAATCAATTACAAAAATAAAAAAATCTGGTATAATGTGAATTATGATTTGAGCACTCTGCAAGTTGGCCCATAGGTTTTAGAGTTTGTGTCATCGCTGACTATAGTAGGAGGGACCCATGGCTCCTCTGTACTGCTCCCGTGGTGGTTTCCTTGGTTCTTAGGTGTTGTGTCCTTTTTCTCTCTCCTATTGCATGTCCATTTTATTTTATTTCCTTTTTTTCCTTCTTTTTGTTGCTCGTGTGTATTGTCTTTCCCTTCGTTTCATTATTTCTTCCTGGCTTCGACCTTGGTTTACTTGTGGGGCCTTTATTATCTGCAATGAAGGCCATCTAGTGCTAGATTTAGTTTGATTTTCCACAATTTTTTCTAATGGACATATAAGGCATTCATGATGGAAAAGATGGGCAAGGTGGTGATAAAAGGACAAAAGGAGGTATTTAGGATGGTTGTAGAGAAATAAACAAACCCTCTTACAAAGTAGTTGTGACTGAGAAAATAGTTTTTCCAAAGTCAGTACAGTTTGAAGTGGTTGAGGATTATGGAGGAGGACCTCCCAGACCTGATGGACATCGACATAGAGGAGAAAATAATGATTCTCTAGTAGAATGCTCCAGAGGAGAGAAGGAAGGAGGAGAGAAATGTAAGATCCCGCAGCTCGGTGCTAAGATCCTCGCTCTCTCTCCAAATGCAGACATGGTAAATGCTATAAAATTTGAACAATCCCTGTTAAAAAACATTGCTATCTTTTTTGTTTGTATCGATATGAAATTTCTTCCTGCTAGAAAATTTCAAGATGACTGGATTGGTAATATCTGGGGAAAAAAACTTGGCATTAATGTTAGTTTTAGCTGAATGGTGCAAAAAGGATTATTCGTTATCTTTTTCAAGAGTCATGCTATGCAAGAGAAATTTTTAAATAAAGGCTACTAGAATGTTGGTCAAACAATGTTTAGGGCTCTTCCTTGGTCTCCTAGTTGTAAATCTGAGAATGTCATAGCCCGCTCTTTGCCATTTTGGATAGAGCTTAGGAATGTTCAACCCAAATTTTGGCAGTTTATTCCTAACCTTCTTAAACCTCTTGGTTCTTTCCTCCAATTTGAAGAAGCCAAAGTCAACTTACCTCATCTTAATGCCCAAGCTTTGGTCATTCTTAACCTTGATATTGTTTTCCCAGACAAAATTTCTCTTGATATTGAAGGCGAAAAATGGAATTGGTTTATAGTGAAACTTGGGGACATTGGAGCATGTTTTCATTGCAAACTTAATGGTCATAATAGGAAGGATTTCCCTCTATTGAAGAAATTTTCAAAAAAATTCAATGAATTCCCTCAAAATGAGAAAGACCCCCCTCCCATGGCTAAAGATAAGGATAATTTGGCTAACAGGAGTAATAACCCGCCCGGATAGTAGCCCTCTCCAAAGAAATGAAGACAATAATACTAGAAAAATTCAAGATGTTAATAACAATGAAGGTAATAATGATAGTCTAAGGGAAACCCTCGACACTCCCCTGGATAAGTTTGTATCCCTGTCTAACCCTCTATTTGAAGATGAATTTGAAATTCACACTATTGTGCAGAATAAGGAACCACATAACCCTTTTGTTTGCCACCCCTAGTACATATCTGTACCTAGAGAGAAAGTTAATGAAGATAATGCTCCCTTTCAAAATTCCCAACAAATAGCCCTCTCCAAAATCAAGAATAATAACATTTTAAAAGGGTTTGAACAACATTTGGTTGAACAAGATAAGACTTTCCCTAACACCATGCCTTCCAAAATTATACAAGAAGGATGTGGAGCTGATAATTTGGACCAAGTATCCCTTGAAAAAGTCCCTAGATGCATGGAGGAAAGTCCTTCTCTGTTGACTTATAGTGAATAAGGAGAGGACGAAGATGGGTTTGTAGAAGTAATTTCTAACTAAAAAGAAAAAAAGGAAAACTTATGAAAGAAGTAGTAGTATAAGAAATAGTGGGAAAAATAACAAAATTAAAAGCAATGAGCTTCCAAAATGCTTTAATAGATTATGCAAGAATCAAAACACCCCCAAATAATTATGATGATAAACATACATAGCTGGAATGTTAGGGGATTGGAAATGCCAGATAGAAAATACATTGTCAGAAACTAGTGTAATAAGATTCATAAAAAGGATAGTATATGCCTTCAAGAGATCAAGGTAACTAGTTATCATGCTCATAATACTCTTAAATTCATTTGGAACAAAGCCACTTGTATATATTCAAACCATATTAGAGGCAAAGGAGGGTTTGCTATGCTGATACGAAGCAACTGGGCTAATAAGATGACCTCTAAAGACACCTCTCCTTGCTAAAGAGTTATATGGGGGAAGTTTAAAGATAAGGATCAAAAAGTTAGAATATGCAACATATATGCTTCAAATGATTACAGAGAAAGAGCTAATCTATGGGATTGGTTAGAAAAAAATTTACCTAACACTAAATGGATTTTTATAGGAGACTTCAATATGATTGAAAGCAAATAGGATAAATGTGGAGGTAATAAGCATGAGTGGAAAGGGAATGAATTTTTCTTTTGGTCTAAATTCAAGAGGAGGTTTCAAATTAGCAATCCCTTGGAAAATATGAAGCAAGAATACAATAATATCTGGTTTTCTTGGTGCAATAATCATGCCTATAAAAATAGGGTTTATTGTAGATTAGATAGAATTTACTTTAGTAAGGTGTGGTTTGGGCTAACTCAGCAACCTGGGCAAAACCCTGTAGAAGTAACCCCTGCTAGTCTTTCTAATCACTCTCCAACCCATGTGTGCATCTTCCCCAAAGATTACTCTAATAAAAACCCCAAAAGTAAGAGTAATACCACCTTCAACCTCAACACATCCCTTTTGGATGATGAGGATTCCTTCCATGCCATTCAGACTGCTATTGCCTTGACTAAGTTCTATAATTGTACTCTATTTGCAAGAGATAAGTGGACTCTTCTAGTACAAACATGGACAAGCCTATTTCAAATTATAGGGAATAAGGGAGCTATTGACATGAATCAAGAAGAGAATTTCTTTCAGACCAAACTTAATCATATTGAATCCCATTTGCAAGCAAAAGTCAATGATCAAGAGCTCAAACACTCTCTCATAGACACCAAAGCCAGTCTTAGAAGAATTCAAAATTATAAAATTCAAGGCCAAAAAGTTAGAGCCAAAGCTAGATGGATTAAATATGGGGATAGAGGGTCCAAGTACTTCTTTAACTTGATCAGAGCAAAACATAATAGAGAAGAAATCTCTGGCATCCAAATAGAAGGAGACACTAAAAACAATCAAGAAACTTTGAAAGCTTTTGTAGAGCTCTACAAGGAGTTGTTCTCCTCTGAACACAAAGATGAGAATGTAGAGGCTATGAGAAAATGTATTAAACTAATCCCAAGAAAGGTCTCTCAAGAACAAGCCATGGTTCTGGATCAGAAAATAAAAATTGAGGAGATTGATGAAGCCATAGGGTCATTAGCCAATGATAAATCCCTTGGAATTGATGGCCTACCTATTGAATTCTATAAGAAAAATAAAGAGTGGATCTCTAGTGAATTGATATAAGTCTATGAGGAAGCATTTGAAGTTGGGTCATTAGGAGAAAACATTAATAGAGGGTTAATCGAGCTCTTACACAAAGATGGAGATAAGTCTCAGATTAAGAACTGGAGGCCTATCACATTGCTAAATATTTCTTATAAGATCAATGCCAAAATTATGGCCAGAAGAATTAGTGATATCCTTAAGGAAGTGGTGTCTATCAATCAAACTAGATTCATAAAAGGTAGATATATACTGGACAACCTCATCACTGGTTGGGAAGCCATGAATTGGGCCAAAGTGGATAACCAAAATGCAGTCATGGTCCTTTTAGACTTTGAAAAAGCCTATGATAAAATTGAATGGACTTTTGTGCTCCAAATGTTAGAGGCATTTGGATTTCCAAAGTATTTTTGTAGATGGGTCAACATTCCATTTAAAGACTCCTCAACAATGATTGATGTCAATGGAGAACTATCTAAACACATTCCTCTTGGAAGGTCTATTAGGTAGGGGTGTCCTCTTGCCCCTACATTATATGTCATTGTTGTTGATGCCTTGTCCTTTATCCTTAAGGCTGTAGAACTAGGCCCACTAGTAAAAGGGATTCAATTTCCCAATAATGAAGATCTCCTTGTTGAACAGTTTGCTTGTGATACTACCCTCTTCTTAGAAATGGAGGAAGAAAAAATTGATAATGCTACTAGTAGACTCCAAGTTTTTTGCATGGCATCAGGAGCCAAAATAGCCCCTCACAAATCTATTGTGTTGGGATGGTAAGAACTACCTTCGAGATGGTTACAAAATAGAGAGTAGAAGTGGTAAGGGCCTTCTACCATTGTAAGATATCTAGGTATCCCCTTTTCTATTAATCCTTCTATTAATGGTATGTGGGCGTGGATCTATAAAAAAAATTGAAAATAAACATCTCAAATGGCAATCTCATATGTCATATTTAGCTGGCAGAGTGCAAATAGTTCAGAAGGTGCTCTTCTCACATGTGGTATATTATGCTTCCACTTGGGTGATTGCTAATAGCCAAATTAATAAGCTGGAAAAAAATCTAAGGAACTTCTTGTGGTCTGATGGACTTGGAAACAAAAAGAGACATTATGTGAAATGGGATTGGTGTTGTACTCCAAATAAATTGGGAGGGCTTGGTCTGAGGGACCTAAAATCCCAAGGTTTTGCTCTAGTAGCCAAGTGGATTCTCAAGGCCCTGAAAGGGAATGAGCCATGGAAATTCCTTGTGAGGAATAACATTGCAAGATCTACTATTAAAAAGGGCAAGAAGTGGAAATATACTCCTCTAATTGACATTGTATTTGGAGATTTTGAGACCCAAGTTTTTGGGTCCAGGGCTTTCTAGACCATATGGAAGACATGGTATCAGGTTAGGCCTCTTGTATGTTCAAGAAATGTTGGAAAAAATCCTTGTTATGCATTTTTGGATAGGTCTAGTTGGTGGGGTGTGTACTTAAATGGTAAGCCTCTTGCTTTGACACAGTGTTGTTTTGCAAAAAATTGGCAAAAAAAAAGGGATCTCTCTAATTCAGGATGTACTGGTGGAAAAAAAATGGGTTCTTGGGAAGATATTAGAGATAAGTTTAATATCTCAAATTCCCAGAAAAAAATGTTTACCCTGATTTCTAAAGTTGTGGAGAGGCAATTCCTTGGTAAACTGTTGAATTCAGATCATATGTTTGATTATATGAAATGAAATGATGGTAATAGACTGAATGATTTTTCATGCAAACAAATCTATAACATGCTTAAAGAGGATGTTGGAATTATTAATAGAATTAAGCAAAACTGGAAAATTAACTGGTCTAGCACTAGATGGCACTTTATTTTTTATATTTTTTGGCATTCACATGTTAAACCCAAAATTGTTTGTTTTTGTTGGTTGCTTCTCTTGAAGAAAATTGTTGTTGGGTCTTTTTTCTCTCAATGTGGTCAACAGAATATTTATTGTTCCTTGTGCAATTGTCCTGAAACTTTTGAGCATCTCTTTGGGGTCTTTTTTCTCTCAATGTGGTCAACAGAATATTTGTTGATCCTTGTGCAATTGTCCTGAAACTTTTGAGCATCTCTTTTTTTAATGTAAATTTGCAAAAAGAATATGGTCTAGTTTTCTTGGTCACCCCTTATTATGGAATTGTCAAAATTCTTTTTCATGGGATGAGATTGTTATTGGTTTTGTGGAAGTTTTTTACTATAATTTGAATAAATTGTGGTTTACCTTAACTGTTGAAATCCTTTGGGTCATTTGGAAGCAGATAAACGAGGATATTTTCCAAGCCAGGAAATGAGATCTTACTGAGTTTTTCATTAAACTCACACATCTCCACATTATCTCACATGTCTCTACAAGGATAGAGGTACCAAAAGAAAGGTTTTTAGCTCTAATAAAGGAAGGTGCAATGATCATATACAAGGACATTCAATTCTCTTCTTATGTTGAAACAACTCAAGAAGAAGATAATGAGCGAGTTCAAGCTTTCAGTCAGGCCAACATTTGGGGAATGAACCAAGGTGAGGAAAATAGAAATGAAAATCATGAGGATGTGGCCAACAATGAATGGGAAGCTAAGGCTGAAAATGACAACTGGAACAGTCAAGAGCAAAGGACTAGCAATAGTGAATGGGACAATAATGTTCCCATGGACAATACAAGTGGATGGGAAGAATCCTAGTTTTATGTTTTGACTTCTCTTTTGTATGAAATCCAAATAATATACTTTGTGTAAGGCCATTTTTACTGGCTTCTTGTATATACTATAGATAGGTGTTGGTGGTAGCAATAAAAACACTAATTGTTGTTGGTTATTAATGTAATTTTCAATTGATACTCTATTGCAAAATAAAAAATAAAAATAAAAAAATCCTCATGCATGCGAGATCCACAATATCCAAATTCCTATATTTTTTCTCTTGCTCCTTTCTATCTAAACCTATAACAAATCTACATATTTATATCGAACAAAACGGTCTTTAGAATCTTCTAGATCCAACATTGGAGAAAGAAACGACCCATATTTAGGTCCACACACCTCCCAATGAATGATCCCAACATTAAGATCATGACCATCGAGAAACACATAAGACACTGAACCCACTCAGTGAAGAAAACCACCGAGCAGAGACAACACACCAAGTGGTAACTAATCATGTCGGTGAACAAACAGGAACACTCCACTGAGAAATCTAAAGCAGATACCAAGCACATCTAACAAGATATCAAGATACATGATTGTCATGAACCTAAGATGCTTCTGCATCACTTCCCTAAGTAGGGAGGAAATAATGGGTGTGTTGAGTAAAGATTGCTTTTGGATTTTTTGTGTATGTTTTTCTTATTGATGTTTCAGATCACCCTCACTGATTCAAAAGTAATCTATATCCAAAATAGACTATGGAAAACTTATATCAACTAATGATGAGCATGTATTGTGTAGTTAAATACAGTCCATATGCAAGAAGGTCAATAAAAATCAAGATAGCTATATAAATAGATATATATATAAATTGTTTGATGAATGACATGGTTTTAAAGGAAAGATAAATAAAGGAATAGAATAGTGAATTGCTTGAATAGCTGCAAAAGATAATAAAATGTCAATGGAGAGTTTGAAGTGTTATAAAGGATAGATAGAAAAAAATCACATTTTTAAGGGGTAGATAGAAGCAACAAGTAGTCAAAATCTTACAACATCATCTTTGCATATTAGGCACTATGTTTTGTACTTCTTGATTGGATCTAATTATTTGTTCTAATGGAAAGTTGGAGTGAAAGATTTGGAATGTAATAAGAAAACTTGTTTGAAATGAGCTCGCTAAAATAGGAGCTTTCTAATTGCAAGTTATAAAATATAGTATACTTGTGTCTTCTTGGGATGGACATTAATCAATTCTCTATTTGTCAAGAATTTGACATCTAAATCAAGGATCCACCTTTTCTCCAATAAATATTAAACATGACCTTATTAGGTCAAATTTAGGCATGGAAAGAAATTGATAAATAGTCATAATTTTCATCTCAATTTAATTCAACATATGGATTGCAACCTTCATAAAATTAAAAGTAGTACTTTGGTGGTAGGGAATTCTTCTAGAAATTATAGTTAGGTTTTGTAATTTTCGATCTACATTAGTGAGAAATATTAAAGTGATATATGTTTTCTAATGTTTTTTGAGGAGAAAACGAAATCATTCTTGAGGAAATTTGCTACTTTGGACAATTCAAAGATGATTGGATTGTAGAGAGTAATGGTGTTTTATAATCTTCCTTATTCTGATGTATGATGCAATGGAAATGTTTGATGATTACATACTTTTCTCCATCTTAATATTTGATGATGGAAATTTCTCCCTCTAGATTTATGTTCCAAAGGTCCCTATAACATGGATTATTGTTCTTATTAGTCCTAAGTCACGACTAAATTTCATTTTTATAATTCCCAATGAATGAATTATTATTTTCTCCATTACACAACAGAGCCTCAAATTTCTCAAATCATTTATAATGTTTATTTTATTTCTTAAAAAGAGATGACTTCATTTGCTTTATCACATTCATCACCTATCCATGTAAATGGAGAACATGGATCGTCTTCCCACCCTAGGTTGAAATGATAAACTTGTTGAATAGTTTTAAGAACAGATACTACAATTAAACTAGAGTAAAGAAAATTAGAGTCTTAAATTCACAATTATATTTGATCATATTAAAATGTAAATTCCGCTAGCATGTCTCAAACATAATTATGTCACATGTTAAGGTTAAAATAGCCAACCTTGACTTTGTGAACTTACTAAGGGGATGTTAACTATCTGGTATACATCTAGAGAATTAATTTGTTGATGGAAGCTGACATTGTGGATAGTAATTGTATACTAAGAAAAGTATCTTCATAGAATTAAGGTTGAACAATAAATGAAATAGTAACTAAATACAACCACTATAGAGAAACTATTTAGCAAATAATGATCAATTGAGCATCCTATGGCTCTCTAACTAAGATTGTTAATGAATAGCTCTCAACAAGCTCCCATTAATGACAGTCCTAGAATGAGAATGATAAAGATAAACAAGCTATTGCTAACAATTATCAAAGTAAATGCTAATTATGCTCTCAAATGCCTTTCTAAGCTCAAATTGCAAGAGGTTCAATGCAATTCTCAGATGTGTGGTTGATAATTATGAAGGATTTAGGCCTTCCTTTTATAGATTTTCCAATGGTAGGGGGTGTAGTTGTGTTTGATCATGATTAAACCTTGGTTGAGTCCTTGGTTCCACCCTTTGAAGACATTACAAAGTTTATGTCCTCAAAGCTTCGGACAAGTAGACAAGATGGATGGTCAAGATTCTCTTTCACATTGAGTGATTGAGTTTAAATTTGGCTTGATCCATGTGAATGCCTTTCCTCAAATCTCATTGGTTGATTGAATTTCATCCCTTTTGGGTTGTTGAGAGTAATTGAGATTAATTAATTGATTTAATTGATTTATTTTAGCCATGTACCCCTTGAATGGGTTGAATTTAATTTAATCCAAGACTATACAATTAATTGATTTAATTGTATTTTGATTTGATTGCATTTGATTAAAATACTCTCAATTTTGATTGATCTTGAATTAGGACTTGATTTTGATTTTGATTGGCTAATTGTGCATTGTGATTCAAT
Organism: Chamaecyparis obtusa; assembly: GCA_027943335.1. Taxonomy (NCBI): domain Eukaryota; kingdom Viridiplantae; phylum Streptophyta; class Pinopsida; order Cupressales; family Cupressaceae; genus Chamaecyparis; species Chamaecyparis obtusa. The sequence continues at coordinate 355,893 of BSBK01003715.1, forward strand.
TGATTCAATTATGTCCTTGATTTGCTTTGATTTGACTTGATTTACTTTGATTTTATCTTTGTCCATTTTTAGGTGATTACAAATGCCCCTCTTTGAGTTGACGTGTGAAGCATGTCGATTCAAAGAATTATGTGATTTCACTGATGATAGGTCCTAATTCATTTATGGTCAATTTTCAATGTTCATTTCATGTCTTTGATGATCCTTCATGATTTCTAATATGGGATTGATGTAGATATGATCAATATGAAACTCTCAATTGATGTGGTTCTGATGATCATTCTGATATGATGGTCGTTCTGATGATTGATCCTCGATATGATGCTTGATTTGATAAAAATCCTGATATGATACTTGATTTTGATGTGATGCCCCATTCATTTGATTATGAAAAATTTCCTGATAAAAGCTTTTGCTTTGATTTGATGATTGGTCTCTTGATTCAATGATGATGTTACCGCTGATGTTGATTTGATTATCCGATGGTATGCCCCCTCAGAAATGAAATAAAATTCATATAAATTTGACCATTGATTGATTTTTGTTTGAGTAATGTTGATCGTTATGTAAATATAGTTCATATGTATGATGAATTTTATTTAAATTTTTGATATCGATGTTTACTCTATTCAATTTCAAATGCCCTGGTTGTAATTATTCTGATGATAACATCACTTTATTAGGTCAATTTTGATTAAAAAAAATATATACTTACATAAGTCAAAGTTACCTCCTTTTAGGTCAAAATCTTATATAAAGGGGTCAAAATCCATTTTTACTATTCATTTTACCATTGACTTTTGACTTTTCTCACTATTTGCTTTTTTACTTTCCACGATGTCTGTCCCTATCCGCGAGCATCAGTTCGAGAAATGTCATTGATATCAACATCTGCTTGGCTCAAGACCTTCAGTGAGTACTTGTACCTTTTCAATTTTTCCATTTTTAGCATTTATTTTCAAATATTCCAATTTTTCCCAGTTAAACAACTAGGTTTTTCCCTTTTTTTGCTATATGGGCACTTTTGCCATTTTTAAGGGCGCTTTTGCCTCCCAATGTGCACTTCTACACTTTTCCTCTGCGCTTTCGTGAATCATCTTGGCACTTTTGCTTGCCAATTTTAAGCCCTTTTGTGCTTGTACCATTTGTTTGTGCGCTTTTGCTTAGTTTTAGCGCTTCCATAACTTTTTTGTGCGCTTTTGATCAAATTTCACGCTTTTGCATCTTTTAAGAGCGCTTTTGATGTATATTTGGGCACTTTCAAAATTTTCACCGCTTTTACAATATTTATGTGCGCTTTCACTCATTTAGGCAGCGCTTTTGATGTTTTCCGCTTTTGCTCAATAAACAAGTGCTTTTGCTCTGTAAAATTCAAATTTTTGGATTTTTGGCCAAGTTGCAATTTGTCGACATCATTAATTGATTGTTAGGTTTACGTTCCTAATTTTGATATTTTGTAACAAGTTGTAATGTGTTAGTTAGGGTTTAGTTATAGTTAGGATATCCATCATCAATCTAGATTCTGATGATGGGTGAAGATAAAATTTATGTTCTATCTAAGTAGAAACATGAAATCTGATTGTGTTTTTTATAAGTGTTGATAAATTTTTTATTGACTTAGAATAATCTCAATAATTTCTGATTTCCTTTCTAATATGTTTTAACTTGTTTCTTGTAGTTGGAGCTTGGATCATTACATATCTGCGGTTCTTATCCTTTGTCCTGGGATATGATACCTACTTTGAGTGTTGCCAACCATCATCACATTGCTTGGTGTGGCCTTTCTTTCCTTCTATATCTTCCTCGATTCTGATTGAATCGAGGTCTCATTACTGCTATGGCTGAGCGTTGGCACTCAGACCATAACACATTCCATCTTCCTATGGGTGAGATGACCATCACCCCTAAGGATGTGTATCATCTTCTCCGATTGCTGACTCGAGGAGAGCTTGTATATTATGATACTATTTATGATGGTTCAGCTTGTCGCCGAGTGTTTGGTGATCCTTCTATTGGTGATCAGCATATTTAGTGGGCTCTGTTCATCTCATTCCCTATATTACCAGCTTTCCTTGGTACTTTGATTGGTGGTTTCTTACTTCTTGACCGACATGGTCATGGGTTTTTTGTTGGTTGGGGTCCTATTATAGATGATTTGATGGCAGATCCTCATCGCTTTGATTGGGGTTCTTGCTTGTTAGCATAGTTATATCATGAGCTACATACTGTCGTGTACAGACATTCTACTACATTGACTACTGGAGCTATTTTATTACAGCTTTGGACTTGGGAGCACCTCCCGATGTCACATCCTATGATAGCACAAGATCATTTGGTTGGTTGGCCTTTTGCATGGATGTACAGTGGTATTATTAGGTAGGTCCATATGGGTAAGCTAGATTACTAGTGATGTTGGATAGATGACATGGATACTGTCGTTTGGAGGCCTTATCTTGGATGTGAGGCTTGGCCATAGGATGATGGAGAGCTTTTGTATATGTTTTGTCCATGTTGGATGATTTGTCATTCCACTTTTGTTATTGAGAAATTCTACTTCCGCAGTATTTTTGGTCACTATGGGCGCATTCAGGATATGTCGTAGGGCATAGCAATGTATGCTCGTGTGCAGGCCGAGAGATCATTATGGGGCCCTTGTGTTGATTACGGTATAGCTATTCAAGAGATTCAAGATCTGGGGTATCGTCCCTGGAACCCTAGGTCATAGGTGATGGATGCTAGTATTACAGATGAGTATGGTGCATGGCTACATAGGTATCATTTTCCCAAGTTTACTGATCCTGCTAAGAGGATTCCTAGCATTGAGGAGTTATCAGATGGTGAGGATGGAGCTGGTGGGGATGAGGGTGATGATGATGATGATGGAGATGATGATGGAGGTGGTGGTCATGGTAGGATTAGGGGTCGACGCAGATGACGGGGTCGTCATGGAGCTAGAGTAGGTCATATACAGATACCAGTGTTAGCTACTACTCCTATTCCTCCTAGAGCTGGTGATGAGGATGGAGGGGGACGGGTTGATAAACTCTTACATCAGGTTGCTAGAGTTCCTGCACAGAGGCCTCATGTTAGACGATAGAGAGTTTTTGATGTAGATATTGCACAGGTGTTGCTTGATCAGGCACAGGGTCCTCCTGCTCAACATGTCATTCCTCCTATTGTTCCTACAGCTTAGGCACATGATTCTACCTTGATGCCTTCATCTTTATCGCATCCTTATTCTTCTTGGTTTGTTTCAATTTTGGGTGATCTCTCTTCATCTACTCCATCTTCTTATACTCCACTTCCACAGTCTTCTACAGCTCAGGGTCATGCCCCAGCTTTAGCATCGAATGTTGTTGCCCTACAGTCTTAGATATCTTCTATTCAGTAGTAGGTTGTACAGATGAGCTCAATGATGACTTCCTTTATGGTTGCTATGATTCAGCATGGGTTACAGGCTAGTTCGAGTCATCTGCCAAATAGTGCTCCTGATTGTGATGGTACCGATGGTGTGGGTGACTCTATCAGTTGATTTCTTATGAGATATTTCCATTGTTTCATTTGCACTTTGATGTTTATATGATCTCCTTTGTGTTGCTATGATCGAGACATTGGACCTTTGTTGTATCATTTTTTATTAGTTGATGTTATTTATGTTGATACTTTGATATCTGATGGTCACTGATCTCTAGATATTTCTTTTTATGATCATGTTATAGACTTTGATTTTTGATGATGATACTATGAGTTCTGATACTTTCTTTGATTGATTTTACTATATATGATGTCATCATGTGTTGGATTTCTTTCTGGATGTTCCGTATGATATGCATCTATATGATTCTATATGATTTGTTTTATGCTTTTCATAATATAATTTTCAATGTATGCATATGTCCTAATGATGGTTAATGACTTGTCTTATGTATGACATAGAATAGATGAATACAATATGCAATGGTTTTACTTGATGATATTGATATGTATAATGGATAATGAATGGATGATGAATCTAATGAATGCATTCTTTTGGATAGGTAAATGTGATGTCATGATGGTCTTTCAATGATATATGTATGAATGGTATTATTATGATTGAGATGCTTTTAATGCTAGATCTTAATCGATGAAATGATTTCTAAGTAATGCAATGCACTTTGATGGATGCAATTTAATGTTTCTAATGAACTTTCAAATGTATGTCAATTAATGATAATGATAACCGAATAATCTATGATCCTAATAACTCCAACATTGGACACATCTAAATCAATGCAAGACTTAATAATAATGGTTTAATTAATGCCAGTAACCTAATGTAATGCACTTTGTTTTTTATTTCCAACACACTCGATCCTATATAATTGGATTTTGATGATCTTTTGATTCTTTGATTTGTATACACCCCCCTTTTTTGATTTCCCCTTTTGTAATTTCAAACTAAGTAAGGAAAAACAATATATACAATGCACTTAATCTAAAATGAATGTAGCTAACTGTCATTATTCAAGATTTGGAGCTTATTATCATCATTGAGCATTTTTTGAATCCCATTTTAGTACAACCATCACTAGTTCAACTATGATGATATGAATACTTTTTGCACCTCTTTCTTTGCTTTCCCATCTCTCTTCGGTATGAATATCACTGATTGAAGCCAATCATGAGAGTGCGAATACCAATTTTGTTAGATTCTATGTTGCAAGTGGATTTTGGTATTATGATATTGAAAATCAGAATAGCCAAGGTATCTGTTTGTGTAGACAAGCAGAAATCTCAGTTTTATCCTATATACAAGTCCTCGATGATTCTTTGAGGATCACGTCCTTAGACAAATAATACATGATTTAAAACTTTGATTTTAAGACAGTCATTCAGAAATCAAGAAAAATATCATCCTTTCATCATAGCTTGTCTAGTCTAAAACTTTCATCAACTTGCTAGAAATACATGATTTCATCAATTGAGTTAACACTTAGAAAAAAATTTGCAATGTTTTTCAAATCCATATGTCAAGTGTAGTTCCATCCATTTCAAATTTTTAATCCTGATAAAGGTAAGCTCATTTTAGTTCTTGGATCAAATTTTTCATTTTTGGCTCAGATTGGATTAGGATGTAGATTTGATTAAGTGTTCCTCTTTCAAGTGTGATGAATTGATTCTCTGATTGAATAAATCTTGCTTTGATGAATCCTTTCTCCTTTTGAGTAGATTGCCCCCAATTGAATATTGATTTTATTTGTGGGACTTAGGACAATTTTTTGATTAGGTGACCAAAATCTTGAGGTATTTGCAAATGCAACTGTGGGGTTTTATTATGCAATATATATAAATGATGGCAAATGCAATATTTACAAGGTGACCTTCTAGGTATGCGACTGACTTGGACTTTCAATGGTGCATGTTTACCAGGTTTTCACCGATTGAATGATTCTAGCTCTTTTTTTATGTTTTTAAATCTTTTTCTCTTTTTTTGCTACCAAGGTGCCTATTTGCTAGGTTTTCACCAAGGCACTTTTCTTCTTTTTTGATTTTTTTGTATTTTTCTTTTTTTCAAATTTTTTCTTCTTTTTGAGGATCATATATGAATGTTTTTACTTTCTTCATGCTCAATTTTTTGCTATTTTTTATTTTTTCTACTTTTCAAATGTTTTTGGTATTTTCAAGATCTCTTTTCACCATGTACAATAAATACGATGCTCCTCATCTGATACTCTTTATACTCTTTCATCTACCTCATGTATAGAACTTCTTGAGATGTATGCTATCGATTGGCTCTTGTAGTTCTTCACCATCACAATCTACTAGTTTGTAGGTGCCGGTCCCAAAATTTTCAATAATGAGAAATGGTCCTAACCAGTTTGCTTCCCATTTTCCTTTCTTTTCTCATTCTACTTGGTTCTTGGGATTTTCTCTCAAAACTAGGTCCCCTATTTGGAATGTTCTTGGCTTGATATGTTTATTGTATGCCTTTGACATCCTATTCTGGTACACCTTCAAATGATCAAATGTTTTCTTCTATTTTTTTTCCAAGAGTTCTAGTTCTTGTAGCCTTGCAACCTTATAGTCTTCCTCATTTATTAAACCATGCATAGATATCCTCAAAGATGGAAGTTCTACCTCTAAAGGCAAAACTGCTTCTGCTCCAAAGACTAAGGAAAAAGGTGTAGCCCCTGTTGGCATTCTTATGCTTGTTCTATAAGCCCACAAGGTCAGGTTTATCTTAATGTGCCAATCTCTCCCTGAGTTGTCCACCGTTCTCTTCAAAATCTTCAAGATGTTTTTATTAGTTGCTTTGGCTTGTCCATTACCTTGAGGGTAATAGAAAGAAGAATGATGAGTCATGTGAAACTTGGTACATAATTCTGTTAAGTCTTTGTTCTTGAAATGTTTTGCATTATCTATTATAATAGCATGAGGTATGCCATATCTACAAATAATATGATTGAGGATAAACAAAGAAATCTGCTTTCCAGTTGCAGTTGATAGGGGTACAGCTTCTACCCACTTAGTAAAATATTCAGTTGTCGTGATGATGAATTTTTGGCCATTCGATGATGGCAGATAAATCATGCCTATTAGGTCTAAACCCCATTGGTAGAATGGCCAAGGTGTTGTCATCAGATGAAGCTCTTGTAGGGGTGCATGTATCAAGTTTCCATGGAATTGACACTTTCTACAAGTTTTGGCAAAGTTACAAGCGTCTTTCTCCATCGTGGGCCAAAAATATCCTATCCTTAGAAGTTTCTTGGCTAAGGATAATCAGTTTGAGTGTGATCCACAAATTCCTTTGTGGACTTCTCGTAAGGCTAAGTTTGATTCTTCCTCTTCTAAACATCTAATGAGCATTCCGTCTAGACTTTTTCAATACAATGTTTCAAAAATTATGGTGTATCGGGTGGCTTGGAGAATGAAGCTTTTCTTTTGATTCCTGATTTGGTCTATGGGAAGGATTTGATCTTTCAAGTAAGTATAAATTGGTCCATACCAAGGTGATTTGTTTATATTTAACAAGAAAATGATGTGAGGGTGGGTAGGGTCAAACGCGGGTTGAATCACTTCTTCTACCAAGAACTCATATCTGGCACTCTAATTCGCCATTTGTAAAAGTGAAGCCAAGGTTGCCATTGCATCCACTACTTTTTTCTTTTCCCTCGGCACTTGTTCAAATGTGATAAGTATGAAATACTTCTTGAGGCTTTGCACCATGTTTTTGTATGGTACCAATTTGTCATCTTTCATTGATATTCCTCATTGACTTGATTTATGACTAATTGTGAATCTCCATAAACCTTTAATTCTGTCACTTTCCACTCTAATGCTAGCTTGATTCCAATAACCAATTCTTCATACTCTGCTATATTGTTGGTGCATGGAAATAGAAATTTGTAAGACTTGGGGATAGTAGAACCTTGAGGTGTGATGAGAAGTATTCCTACTCCTGATCCATGGTGAGTGTATGAACCATCAAAATAAAGCTGCCATGTTTTTGCTTCCACCTTCACAATCTCTGAATCCAGGAATTCCACTTGGATGGGATGATCATCATGAAGTGGTGCTTCTGCTAATTGGTTTGCAATCACTTTCCCTTTGATTGATTTTCTATCAACATATTCTATGTCGAATTCACTAAGTACCATTACCCACTTTGCTAGCCTTCCATTCAGTGTTGTTTTGCTAAGTAGATACTTCAATGGGTCAATTTTGGCAATGAGCCTTATCTTGTGGGCTAGCATATAATGGAATAATTTTTGGGAAGCAAAAACCACAGCCAAGCATGCCCTTTCCATAAATGTATAGTTAAACTCATATTTGACCAAGGTCCTACTAATGTAGTAAATTGCCTTCTCTTTTCCTGTTTCATCCTCTTGTGCTAAAAGTGCCCCCAATGAATTCTCCATTGCTGAAATATGTAGGATCAAGGGCTTGCCTCTGATAGGTGGCATCAAGATTGGTGGATTCATGAGATATTTCTTTAGTAGATTAAAGGCTTCTTCACATTTTTCATCCCATTTGAAGATTGTACCCTTATGCAAAAGTTGGGTGAAATTATGACATTTTTCTGCTAATTAGGAGATAAATCTCCTAATGGATTGGATCTTTCCTTGTAAAGATCTCATCTGACTAATTTTTTTAGGTGCTTCCATTTCCATGATAGCCTTCACTTTAGTGGGATCCACCTCTATCCCTTTTGCAGATACAATATAGCCTAGGAGTTTGTCGGATTGGACTCCAAAAGCACATTTATTTGGGTTGAGTCTCACTTTGAATTCTTCTAACCTTTCAAAAAATTTCACCAAAATTGGAAGGTGCTCTTTTCTTGAGTGAGATTTTGCTAGTATGTCATCCACATAATCCTCCATGAACTTATGCATCATATCATAAAATATTATAGTCATTGCTCTTTGATAGGTCGCTCCTGCATTCTTTAACCTAAATGGCATGACATTCTAGCAAAATGTACCCCATGCACATGTAAAGGTAGTTTTATCTTGGTCTTCTGGTGCTATCTTTGTTTGATTATACCCACTAAATCCATCCACGAGTGAGAACATAGAGTGCCCCGATGTTAAATATGCAATGGCATCAATACTTGGAAGAGGGAAATCGTCCTTAGAACATGCCAAATTGAAGTCTCTAAAGTCCATGCAGATTCTAAGGGATTTGTCTACTTTTGATATTGGCACTATATTTGAGATCTATTGTGCATAATCAATGGCCCTTATAAATACCACCTTCAATAATGTTTCTAACTCTACTTTGACAAGTAGTGCTATATGAGGGTGCATCTTCCTTAGCTTTTGCTTAACGGGTTTTTCTCCTTCCTTGATGTTTAGGTGATGCATTATCAGATTTGGGTCTAAACCTGGCATATCATCATAAGACCATGTGAAGTTAACTTGTCTTTCCTTAAAGAACTCAATGAATTATGTCCTTTCTTCGCTAGATAGGGATGTTGCTAAGTGAATGATCTTTGGCTCTGTTTCTGATCCAATATTTATCTTTTATGTTGGCTCAATTAAGAGCGGAGATATTTCTTCATAATGCTCTGGTAGAACATCCAAACTCCCTTCCATAGGTGCCTCAGTTGGGTTTTCACCTTTGGAAACATCCTTTATTTCTTTATTTTTTTCTTGATCTAATGTTGCCACAATGTGGTTTTCAACACTTGATTCTTTTCCTTTTCTTTTTTTTTTAAATTTTTTTATTTTTTCTTAGATTAGAAGTTTGGATGCTCCCTTTGATCATTTCTTCTTGATATTCTCTGATAAAAGAAGGTTCAACTGTGTTGAGGTATTGGGACACCATGTTGTCATTCAAGAAAATTGGCAAGGTAGTTGGTTCAATGGCATTCCATTCAATTAGGTCCAGATGGATGAGAGTTAATGGATCAATACTTAGGTTCATTTCAATCAAGTTTAAGATATATATCTCATTATTGGAGGGTTCATACATTGTATCTTGAAAATATCGAACATGGGCTTCCTCTAAATGTTCTAAAGAAGAAGGATCAAAGTCCCCCTCACTAGACTCCTCTAGGGTTTCTGTCGGATAGAACTCATGTGGATTAAACCTAGCATTTGACTCTTCCATAGTAGGTCTCCATGAAGGAATGTATGGTTCACCTACCCATTGATTGATTTCTATCTCTATACTTGGTACATCATTTAGAACCACTTGGCTAGAACTAGATGCTTGATTTGAAGTTGATTCTGTCATTGGTCCTTTATTTTTGGTAGAAGCATAGGTATGAATGACATCAATGCCCTTGTCTTGGCATGACTCATCTGATAGGGTCTCCCATTCCCATTCATTATAATCCTCATCACTATGAGACTCTAATTATAATATTTGGCTATAAAGTTTGGGATGATGTTTTTGAGTGTATCCTTCTTCAAGATATCCTACCCTTGCTTTCTCCTTGGAATCTCACCATGTCCTTTCTAAGGGTTCAATGATCCCTTCATTATTTGTGCCTAAAGGTCCTTGACCTTTGTACCCCATCTTTTGCATGATTGAAAATCCTTTCCCCTATTGATGTGTGGGAATGGTTATATTTTGGATATGTTTGACGTGGGCACTTGATTCTTCATCTTTGTACAACTAGTTTAGGATCTCATTGTCTTCTTCATCCATGGCAGATGATGTACTTTCCCTTAAAAAGTTCTCATTATATTTATGGGGTAGATTTGAGGGTCTCCCAAAGGACTTGGGTGATAAAGGTAGATCCATCATAGATAAGGAGTATTCTCCTACGCCTTTTTGCTTGATCTTACATTGCTTATCAAAAATATTCATCATTTGGTCCATCTTTTGATAATGGGCCTCTTTGGTGTATACTTGGGTAGCTTTGATATGATCTTCTTTTGGTTCTTCAATAATGTTATCCTCATTAACCCTCTCTTTTCCTTTAGTCGATGTAGTTTGGTTAATGAGTTTTGTTGTGTCTTCAATAATAACTTCTTCCATCTTTTCTTTTCCTTTCAACCAAGGGGCGTCCTTAGAACTTTGACCTTGCTCCATTTTCTTAGGTATAGACCCTTCAGTATTATGTGGGACTAAGGAGTTGTTGATAGGATTGACATTATTACAATATTGGAATGGGTTTAGATCCCCACTTATCATTATCTCTTGCCCTAGATATGGGAATTTTAGGCATTGGTGATAAGTTGAAGCAACAACTTGCATTTCATGGATCCATGGCCTTCCTAACAAGATATTATAAGTCAACTTTAGGTCCAATACTTGGCATATGGTCTTCTTTTGCATGGGACCAACTCTTATGGGTAATACTATGACCCCTTTTGAGGCTCTTTCTTCATCATCGTAAGCTTTTATAGTTATCTTATTCTTAGGGTCAATAGACTCCTCAGAAAATCCTAGGGCTTTCACCAAGCTAATGGTACAAATGTTTAGGCTAGCTCCTCCATTTATAAGGACTCTTTTCACCCTATGCTTATGGATCAACACTTCTATATGTAAGGGCAGATTTTGGGGATGATTAAGGGACATGTCATCTTGTTCAGAAAATGATAGGCAATGAGGTGCAATTAGGTGCCCTACCATATTTTGGAATTTGTCTACCTCCAAATTTAGAGGCACATTTGTTTCCAACAAGGCTTTTTCCAAGATATCCTCATGAATTGGTGATAATTTGAGCAGCTCAAGAATAGAGATTTGAGCGGGAGTTCTTTGTAATTGATCAACCAAGTTGTATTGTTTTGATGATGATGTTGAAGCTTGGTTTGATATCACCACTTTTGGAACATTGGTAGGTAGGATCATTTTTTATGCTTGCCCCCTAGTGACAACATTTGATGATACTTCCCTTGACTTATCTTTCACTATGATAACATTTATGGTTTGATCCTCTTCTCTTAGAGTATTTATCGTGTTATCATATGTGTGAGCAAAGTTCACTTTCTCATTGCCCTTTTTTTTATTTTGATTTGTATTTGATGACTCCCCCTTTTCATGATTCAAAAAGGGGTTCTTGAAGGCCGTATGATCTCCATTATTTTGTGGTCCTTCAATTTGAATGGTTCCCTTGTCAATTAAATCTTGCACCAAGTGTTTTAACCTCATGCATTCATTTGTTGGGTGACCTCTATTTCGATGATATTCACAATGATGGGACGCATTCCACCAATAAGGTTTAACTTCAGGTTCATAATCTTTCATTTCGGGTAATGTGATGACATTATTGGCAACCAAGGTCTTTAATACATTCTCCAAAGGTTCACCTAAGTAGGTGAATTTCTTTTTATTATAATTGGAGTAGGATGATTTTGATTTGTCCCCACTAGCATTATTGTTGGAAGTGTTGGAATTATTATTGGAATTATATGGAGCTTTGTTTGTTTGATTAACATTATTTGAAGAATTTGCTCCATATGGTAGGATAAAAGGGGTTGACTTCATGGTGTGGGCCTCCACAACTCTGTCATTCACAAGGTTTTTGTTGTTATTCTTCATCCATGATTTAGATTTATCATTATTATTGTTGGACCCTTGATTATTGAAATACTTAGGCACATAATTAGTGTTGTTGTTGTTGTTGGATTTGTTATCTTTAAATAATTTGACTTCACCTCTTTTGACCAAAACATCTTCAATCTTGATCCCATTTTTTATGAGTTTCTCGAATTTTGGGGTCATTGAAGTTGTAACCTATAATTCATTTCTGAGGTCAAATTGTTGGTGAAGATTTCCATCTTCTCTTTCTCTGGGATACTTCGTGGATACCTTGCGAAAATGGTCCTCCACCTTTGTAGGAATCCTAAAAAGGACTCTCCATCTTTCTGTTTGGTATCACATAACTTGAGCATTGTGATTTCGTGCTCAATGTTATAAGAGTAATGGGTTACGAACTTGGAGGCTAACTCCTCAAAGGACTTTATTACAGGGGTTAGTTTTGAAAACCACTCCATTGTGGGACCTCCTAAGCTTCTAGGAAAGAGTCTCATTAGATATGTATCATTGTGTATGAACTCTATGCTTAGGGCACAAAACTCCCTTAGATGATCTTATGGGTTTGTTTTACCCATGTGCTTATCGTATTTAGGAAAGATGGTATTAAAAGGAAAAGATACCATAGCTAAGCTTTTTTCAAAAGGGAAAGGACACAAAGCTTCAATGGAAAAGGCCTTAGGTTCGGCTACCCTCTTCATGGTATCAATTTTCTCTTGGAAGGCCTTTATCTGCCTAGTCATAACATTTATGGGATCATCTTGGTGTTGGTCTTTCTTGAGTTGGTCAATATCAAAATCATAGGCCAACTTTACTCCCTTTTGAGCTAGGTTTAAGAAAAAGTTCTCCTTATCCTCATCTATCAATTTCTCCATAACCTCTAGGAAATCTAGGTCTTGGGCAGCTTTCTCAACCCTTTCTTCAAGTGTTTCTTTGGCATTATAATTGGCATTTTTGGTATTGTGATTATGATATGCTGAATTTCTATCCGCCATCTCTCCAAGTCTTGGTTCAAATAGATTTGGAAAAATGTCCTCTTGATTAGGGTCCTTGAAAACACTTTGGTACTCAACTTCTTGCCCTTGGTTTTCAAAAAGAGTGCTATCTCTTGGTAATGCTGCCCTATATGTGTGGGACCATGTGGAAACTAGCATCCAACAAGGGTTTAAGTGTGAATGATCCTTGATTCAAGAATTGTTGATTTTAATTGAAGAGATTTAAAAATGTAGTATGAGTTTTCAATGGATATCTCTCACTTGTTTATGTATTTCAAACACAACAATTACACATTCATTTGTCTCTTTTTACCCTCTTAACACAAAATGTTTGATTTGAAGAACGTTGTCATGGGTTTTGCACAAAAAGACACTTCAAGCACCTACCTAGCACAAGATTTGGTTCATAAACATGGCTCTAGAAGGTGGTCTTGCTATTTTATCAAGGATTTAGTATTGATTCTATTCAAATAGACTTTAATGTCTCATCCCCCAAGTATGTTAAGGGGCTTCCCACATGCACAGAGGTATGATTTTGCGCAATCCGTGAGGACTACTAGAGGAAGGTTGAAAAATTTAAAATCTGTTTGTCACACACCCCATTAAGGATGCATGTGTTTTGTTTTAGAGTGGGTTGGATTCCCGTGACAAAAGCAAGTGTATCCCACTTTGGGTTGTCCCTCTCACTGGCCTCATTAAGGCACAACTCGGGAGGTGAGCCCACTAATTCTCTAGCATGTTCATTCAAAGCAAGGAAGATGGAATTAAGGTCAAGCATTTGGGAATTTGGTTCACCAAAAGGTGAAGAGCATATCCCTAACTTTTCCTTTAGTTCCCAAACACAATAGACAATTTTGTTCAATTGATTTCACCCACTAACTATAGGTATTTGAGTATTTCTACTCTCTTCCACAAACAAGGGGTTTTGATTTAGTGTTTGATTTATCCTTTTAGCTATCCAAATTACTAGATTATGAAATGCACCAATGCCACAAGTTAAGGGAAAATATTGACTAGTTGAGGCTTACCTTATTATTTGTAGCTAACCGAAGTTAGGGGCATTTTTTATTGATTCCATTGTTTTTACCTTACCTTGGTAATAGCTCTTCCCAAGTGTGTTTTTCCACCAGCAAGTTAGTCAACACAACCAATCACAATGAGGGAAACCAAATCGAAATTGAAGAAGCAAAGACTTATGTATTGAACCTTAAGCACCTTATTTGCAAATTTTTAAGGAAAAACTTGAACTAAGGAGTAAAAATCCAATTGAGAGATACAAATTTTCTCTTGTAAGCATCTACAACCTTAAGATAATTTTGATGTACCTGGTTTTCTTCCTCTTGTGATTCTTCAAGAACCACTTTAATATGCTCAAAGTTCTCCTTCTTGATCTTTTTAGCCAACACTTTGCCCTCTTGATTAAATTTTCTCTATGGTTTTCTTGCCTTTTTATTCCCTATCATCCTGTAGAATACTGAAAGTCATTTTGCCACAGTCAGATTAATCAAAGTATGAATTTATGCAAAAGCGCACCTAAACTAGTTAAAAGTGCTATTTTATTGCTTAAAAGTGCAGCTAATCTGATTGAAAGCGCTACTTTAATCTATCAGTGAAATGTAAAAGTGCACAAATAACTTTCAAAAGCGCTACTAAATTGGGCAAAGGTGCTAAAATTATGGCAAAAGTGCTCAGGAAACTGATGAAAGCGCCTAGTAGTCAGGAGCAAAGCACTCTTTTAACCCCGTGGAAGCACTAAAAGAAAGGATGACCGAAAATAGAAGTTGCAAAAGCATTGCAGATCGGTGCAAAGGCACACAACTTTGTCACAAAAGCATTGGAACAGTGATCAAAAGCGTTGTTTCACCAGGCAAAAGCACTGCTTAACCTATCAAAAGTGCTACTTCCTAAAAAATCTGAGAGTTAATCACATGCAAATTTGAAAATAATGATAAATTTCTATACAGTTAGTAAAGTAGAGCATTGAGCCCAATGGTGGGTGCCATTTTGTATACTAAGAAAAGTATCTTCATAGAATTAAGATTGAACAATAAATGAAATAGTAACTAAATACAACCACTATAAAGAAACTATTTAGCAAATAATGATCAATTGAGCATCCTATGTCTCTCTAACTAAGATTGTTAATGAATAGCTCTCAGCAAGCTCCCATTAATGACAGTCCTAGAATGAGAATGATAAAGATAAACAAGCTATTGCTAACAATTATCAAATTAAATGATAATTATACTCTCAAATGCCTTTCTAAGCTCAAATTGCAAGAGGTTCAATGCAATTCTTAGTTGTGTGGTTGATAATTATGAAGGATTTAAGCCTTCCTTTTATAGATTTTCCAATGGTAGGGGGTGTAGTTGTGTTTGATCATGATTAAACCTTGGTTGAGTCCTTGGTTCCACCCTTTGAAGACAATGCAAATTTTGTGTCCTCAAAGCTTGGGACAAGTAGACAAGATGGATGGTCAAGATTCTCTTTCACTTTGAGTGATTGAGATTCAATTTGGCTTGATCCATGTGAATGTCTTTCCTCAAATCTCATTGGTTGATTGAATTTCCTCCCTTTTGGGTTGTTGAGAGTAATTGAGAGTAATTGAGATTAATTAATTGATTTAATTGATTTATTTTAGCCATGTACCCCTTGAATGGGTTGAATTTAATTTAATCCAAGACTATACAATTAATTGATTTAATTGTATTTTGATTTGATTGCATTTGATTAAAATGCTCTCAATTTTGATTGATCTTAAATTAGGACTTGATTTTGATTTTGATTGGCTAATTATGCATTGTGATTCAATTGATTCAATTATGTCCTTGATTTTCTTTGATTTGACTTGATTTGCTTTGATTTGATCTTTGTCCATTTTTAGGTGATTACAGTAATATTTATCTCCATGGTGCTATCATGAGTAGAATTTAAATCTCTACTTACCTTGCCTCTTTGAAGAGTGAAATTAGATTTTATGATATCTCCATTTAGTAGTACATCGAATGTAGAGTACACAGCTACAATCTTGGTAAAATAGGCAATTACAAAGTAATTTTCTTTCTCACTGAGATGGGAATTATAGAATAAATTATGTTCACACCAATATTCTTGTTGATTGAAGCATAATATTTGGAGGGATATCTGGAATTCCATAACTATTTATATTTACCTTCATATCAAACCACTTGGAGAGGTGACATGGTGCAAAGTTTTGATCAATATCCTAAATGTAGTCATACAAATCAGCATGATACCTAATTCAAGACCAAACTTAGAATTTTTTTGTTCCATTGATAGTTGAAAAATCCCTTTGTCAACACATACAAGGAAATGTTTAAAGTCTATCATTTACTCTTTTGCTTTGAAGTGGGGGATTATAGCCTACTCAAATGACATCATAACACAACTCTATTCCATTGATAGTGAAAGGGACAAATGAATTGTTGGAGTTAATTCATTCTCATCTTCTTGTGCTAGAAGCACAAAAACATAGATACCCAAAACAAAAGTAGGTTTCTATAAATTAAAATTAGATGATCATGGTTCTTTAAGTGACAATATTCAATTTCTTGTCTTGAGTTTTATAGGTAAATCATAGAATTGAACTAAAAATAAAAGTCCTTTCCAGACCTCACTCAAATCTTGGATAAAGAAGGCTATACAAAAATAATAGGCTAGCCATACCTAGAATATATAAACTTTCTTACTGTAGCATTTTGGCAATGTAGCCACAATTGATTTTGAACATATTTTAGAGCTCTTTGTTGAATATGGACATTCTCTACCACTATAAACATTTTCAAGAAGTGGGCGAACTTCCAAGGAAGATATTAAGGCTGTTCCACCTCCTTCAATAGCAATCAAGAAAAGTGATAATTTATCCCCATTTTCTATAGTTATGAACTCTTCCACCTAGGGATCAAACACTAAGAGGTTCACTTGGGTTGGCTTCGTTCTCCCTAAAAACACCTTGAATAAAGGAGGATTTATAAAATCATCTAGTTATTGTAAATAAATGTGGTTTGAACAAGAATATGTCTGTTATTTTGGTCTAGTACGATGTTACAAATCCTATCCATTGAATTGGAAAAAAAGTGCAAAGAAGTTTTAATTGTAGAGTTCTCACTGGGGAAGGTTATAGTTGATTTGTTACTAGTAGGTATATATGGATCATCTGGAATCCATGAAATGTTATAAGCATCTTTGTGATTTTCATTTTCTCCACATTGTAAGCTTAGTAAACCTGCAAAACCTAACTTGAAGAATGATTATGGTTGGTCTATTTACTAGTGTTTCTCCAAAAACATCCTAACTAGGCCTATCACCCTTTTTGATAAATAGTTTAATTAGGTTTCATGTGCCATATAGGAACATACACATGAAAGTATTTAGACTCTTAAATTACTCTAATTAAAGTGAAATAATTATAAGAAGCATATTATAAGAAACTATAAGTACTTGATTACACTATGGAAAGTATATGAGGAAGATTTTGCAATAATTTTTTTTTATATTGTAGGGCGTACTAACTTAAAACTTCAATAATTTTGTTACTATCATAGGCACAAGGATTCTTTGACCAAGTTTGTTATCAAGAGTCTAATGTCGCATCTTATTAGAGATGAAATAGCTATTTAAAACTAGAACAAGCTTCTCTCTCTCTCTCTCTCTCTCTCTCACACACACACACACAAACACACATCAATAGTTGTTCCAAATTTTTTGCCTTTTGACATTTTCATTTTTGTTGCTCCATGAGTGATTACTTCATGTTGATGTTAATTACCCTCTCTATATAAACTCCTTGTTTCACACCTATTCATATTATAAGGACTGAATGCTTATAACAGTGAAGACTCTACTCCATAATGCGTTGTCCTTTCTGTTACATAACAACAATATTTTATTTTAAAGGAAATGGTTGTCTTTGATGTTCCTTACCATCTTAGATTTCCAACAAATACTTTGTTTGACTCTGCATCATTTTAAAAATCTTTCTATTATGTATTTAAAATGCTTCTTTATCTATGCATTTTTCTTTATTCACTTGAAGCTCTTGAACTTGAAGTAGTGAAAGATCATGTTTTTTTTTTCAGTAGAGATGATTGTTTGATATAAATGATCATTTTGATTCATCAATTGCTACCTCTTTCTCATAGCTACTCCAACTAAAACTTACAAACACATACATCTATTTTATCTACTTAACGTGAATGTGCTTTATTTTATATCTTTGTCTGATGATGTCCCTTTAAAAGCACTAGGTATGACCCTCATGTTTTATAAAACCTCCTTTACAATAATATAGATGAGCTTAACATGCATGTATAGTAGTCACTTTTAGAGATTCATGTTTGTTTCACCATTTCTCAGTCACTTTGATTGACTCCTTTCTTACTAATATTTGTAGGTACACTAAGAGGGGAATGTTAGAATACTTGAGAGGGGGGGTGAATCAGTTAATCACTATCCCAATACAAAATGTATAATCCAAAAACAAATACTTCAACTTTTGCTGCTCGGTAACTTAAAATACTTTTACTGTCTATGTATTTACTGATTACCAGTCTAAAACATATGGTAGTTACCGATCAAATCAAATATGCAACATGCAAATATGACATCAAATCAACATCACAATCAACACATAACCCAAGATATTTAACATGGAAACCCTGTGAAGGGAAAAACCACCTGGGACCGGCAACCCAAAAATATTCACTCTTATGAAGTGAGGTCAGTGAAGACCCAACCCTGTTAAAGGTTACAAACACACTGTTAAGTGTGACCTTGTTAGAGGATTTAAGACCAACTGTTATCGTCCAACCATTAGTCACTCTGTGATTGACAGAATAACAATGTTCATTCTATGAATGATACATAATAAGACTTTCTTTGTCCACCTGGTTAAGAGATTTGACTATGTACAATGGTTAAATATGTAACAGTAGGTGATATGATCTATTACAACTTCAATTGCAGATATACAGATCAATATTCAGCTCATACAAATCTTTCTGATCAATGTAACATTTTTTATTCAACAATATATCAACTTACTGTCTGTCGGTAATTAATCTTTGTCACTTGGTAATGCTCTACAGTAGGGTTCTCCTTAACCAGTATGATTAGAATGCATGAAAACTTGTTCACGCGATGATTCTGCAATTTCCTTTTCTTCCAGCATCACACTCACTTGTGAAATCTTCAGTCTCTTATATAGACATGTAAATTTTTTTCTTCAGCTCCATTAGATTTTGCCGCTTAATCACATCCACTAATTTTGCCTCTTAAACATACCTCGGCACTTGTGTCAATAACACCTTTGATTCTCATCCTTTAGATCTTTCCTGAATTTTGTTAGTCGTCGATCATCATAACAAACTTTATCTATTACCTCAAAATCATACACTTTCCATCTCATCAATTATTATCGGCTAAACTAGTCATTTAATACATTTTGTTCTTCTTGGTTAACAAAGAAATGCATCAGTGAATACAAGCTCAGTTTACACTATGCTCGGTATACACTACACTTCGTCGGTGTATACTGAAATGCTTCATTAATCGACAACACTACTTTGTGTCTTTCATCTCTTTTCCTCATCATAGGTGAATGCAACATAATCAAGTCAATATCATAAGGTCATAGACTCATCAACAAGTTACTCAATGTATTCCTTATCCTCATCTGTCATATCCATCTTCCTCATGTAGATATTTATGTTCTTCATCTCTTTCACTCCTTTTCTATAGATGTTTCGGTATAGTAACTTACAAGAAAAGTGTTGTCAAACTAGTTGACATCAATGACAACATAATACTAATTTAATCATCTTACATATCTAATCAATCAGCTTGGTGATCTTAAATCATAGTTTCTTCAATCAGGTTCTAAATTAGTTGTAGTTCATCAATCTCTCCCTTTGGCATTGATGGCAACTCAAGTAATATGAAATATACCATATACATACCAAACATGTATTCTACAACTCTATGAACAAATGTTGTACAAGCTCTCCCTAGCTTAATATGTTTAATCACTACGTTACTCAACAACATTACAAAATATAGCTTTGTCAATCTGCAAATATGATCTTTTCAGCTTTCAGATTCCTTCTTCTATTCTCAGTAACTAATCTCCAGTGCTCTTCCTTTCTTTCAGATTATCTATCCCTCAGATAGTTCTCTCATCGGTACATATTGTTTCATATTGTTTATCTCTCCCTTTGACAACAATGCCAAAGAAATAAATAAACATACAACTCTTCAATAGCCAAGTATCTCTTTGTTGTCCAATGCATTCTTTGTATCTCTGTATACTAATATGCCAATCTGTTCCAGTACTTTTCATAGCTTTAGACATGATCCAAAGTGTGAACTATGTTGCATCAACATGTATGATCTTCTGATAAGATTAGGCTGATGCAACATCCGGATCACCTTAGTGACCAGTAGACAGGGGATAGACCCCAAGTCTAGTCCTCAAGTATTCAAATGTATCCTTCAGTAGAGCTTTTGTAAATATATTTGCAAGTTGTTCTTTTGATGTAACAAACTCTAACTTAACTCACTTCTCATGTACATGTTCTCTCAAGTAGTGATACTTAATTGATATGTGCTTTGTCTTAGAGTGCATCACTAGATTCTTTGAAATGTTAATTGCACTTGTGTTATCACAGTATATAATCACTGACTCAGGGATTATCTCATTCATACCTTCCAGAACTTGCTTAATATATGCAATATTTGAATAGTTTATAGCAATAGCAACATACTCTGCTTTGGCTGTAGACTGAGAAATGCAAGCTTGTTTCTTACTTGTCCAAGTAACAAGTCTTTCACCAAAGAAAAATGCTCCTCCGATGGTACTTTTTCTGTCATCCACATTTCCATCCCAATCAACATCAGTGTATACCTTCAGTTCAAACTTTCCTTCGTTAGGATACCATAATCCATAATCCTTTATTTTCTTTAGGTATCTTAAGATTCTTTTAGTAGCAATCATGTGTGATTCTCTAGGATTAGCATAAAATCTAGCAACTATTCCCACAGCATGTGCGATATCTGGTCTACTATGAACTACATACATTAACTTACCAATCATAGATCGGTATAGTGTCTGATTTACCTTTATAGTTTCATCTTCCTTGGTTAGTTTACATCTAGTAGCCATCAGTGTTCCCATAGGTTTAGCATCTTCCATGCCAAATGTTTTCAATATTTTCTTTATGTATTTAGATTGTGTGATGAATATCCCATCACTCTGCTGAATCACTTGTAGTCCTAAAAAGAACTTAATCTCTCCGAACATAGACATTTAAAATTCATTCCTCATTTCATTAGTAAAGGCTTTATATATGTGATCTTGACCTCCAAAAATAATATCATCCACAAATATCTCAGCAATAAGAATAGTATCATCAATATCTCCTTTCATATACAAACTGTTGTTCTCACTTGTTCTTACAAATCCTATACTTAACAAATAAGTATGCAACCTTTCATACTAGGCTCTCAGTGCTTGCTTCAAACTATATAAAGCTTTATGTAATCTACATACCATGTCTTTCTTTTCTGGATCAACGAACCCTTCATTTTGTTCTATGTAGACTTCTTCTTCAAGTATTCCATTCAGAAATGCTGACTTAACATCCATTTGATAAACTTTGAATTTCTTGTGTGTAGCATATGCAAGTAGCATTCTAACACCTTCCAATCTAGCAATAGGTGCAAATGTTTCACCATAATCAATGCCTTCCTCCTATGCATATCCTTTGCATACCAATCTAGCCTTGTTTCTTGTTACTTCACCATTTTCATTCAGCTTGTTCCTGAATATCCACTTAGTACCAATAACATTCTTATCTTTAGGTCGGGGTACTAAACTCTAGATTTTGTTCTTCTCTATCTATTCTATTTCTTATTTCATTGCATTGGTCCATTCATCATTCTATAATGCAACTTTTACATTTTTCAGTTCATAATCACAAACTAGACATGTACCTTGTCTTGTCTTACTCCTTGTTTGCATGCCAGCTTGTCTGTCTCTAATAATTTGTGTCTCAGGATGATGTCTCCTGACAAATCTCACCAGTACTCTATCTCTTCTTTCTTGTTCATCCTATGTAGGTTCATTTGCTTGCTCGGTAGGTCCATCCTGCTCATTGGTTTCTCTTTCCTATTGTTCGGTATTATTTTCCTGTTGACCGGTTATCATAGGTTGCGGCTTTGGTAGAAACTCTGGTTGTTCAATGTAAGTGAATCTACTGTAATCTTCTTGTTCCTTTATACTTTCCTCTATGTTCTTTTCATCAAACTCGTCAACTCGAACATTAGTACTTTCAATCATTTTATTTGTAACCTTGTTAAGACATTTATATGCTTTACTTTTAGTGGAATATCCCAGAAATATCCCTTCATCACTTTTTGAGTCAAATTTATTATTTCTCTCATCCTTTAGAATAAAGCATTTGCTTCCAAAAATCCTGAAATAACTTACAGTAGGTTTGTGTCCAAACCACAACTCATAGGGTGTGTTGTTGGTGTCCTTCAGTTGAACTTGATTAAGAACATAAACTGCAGTGCTGACAACTTCTCTCCAATGTGCTTAGGCAACATTCTTTTGCAACATCAGTGTCCTAGCACAGTCAACTATTGACCTATTCCTTCTATCAACAATGTCATTTTGTTGAGGTGTCCTCGGTGCAGAGACCTGTCTTTTAATACCATGCTCATTATAGAAATTAGTAAATTCATCAGAGATAAATTCACCTCCTCTATTAGATCTTAGGCATTTCAATTCCTTACCAGTCTCTTTTTCTACCTTAGCTTTATACCACTTAAACATCTTAAATGCTTCAAATTTTTCTTTTAAGAACATAACAGTCATCAATCTAGTATAGTCATCAACAAAAAGAATAAAGTATCTATCACCATAATAACAGAGAGTTATCATAGGACCACATAGGTCAGTATGAACCAACTCAAGTATCATCTTTGTTGAATAATCTTTGATTTTGAAACTAGATTTAGTCATTTTCCCTTTCTGAAATTCATGACACATAACATGATCAGGTTTTGACAAGTTAGGTAGACCTCTAACTCTTTTCCTTTTACTGATCTTAATCATGTTATCAAAATTTACATGGGATAACCTTTTATGCCACAACCAAGCATCTTCATTTTTCATCATCAAGCAAGAAGACTCATCAGTATCAAGATAAAATAGATTACCTCTTGATTGTGCTCCAATTCCAACTAGTCTTCCTCCATCATCAAAGATTTTTACTTTCTTTCTCTCAAAAGCAACTCAGTGACCTAAATTGTTCAGTTGTGCCACACTTAACAAGTTATAGTTTAGTCCATCTACCCAATAAGTATTATCACATTTTATCCTATCATTTATCATCAAGGATCATTTACTTCTTACCATACAAGGTGTGTCATTACCCATCTTAACTGATCCTCCATCGTATTCTTCAAGTTGATCAAATTTCTCCTCATCAATAGTCATGTGATGTGTACAACCACTGTCTATGATCCATGTATTATGTTTGTTAACTCTAGAGATCAGTGATGTTTCTACATGTTTTTCTTCTTCCTCAAAGTCATCTTTCATAGCAACAAATACAACTTCTACATCATCATTAGAATTAGATTCAAATTCATTATCTTTAGCTATGTAACATACCTTTTTTCCTTTGTCATTACTGTCTCGGTTATCTCTATTATGTCAGTAGCCTTAGTTGACTCTCCTGCCATAGCTTCCTTCAGATCGGTCTTTGGATCTTTCATCATCTTTCTTATGCGGACATCTAGCAGCAATGTGGCCAACCTCTTTACAATTAAAGCATGCTAAAGGTAGCTTACCTCTATACCTTCCTTTACCTTTAGGTAACCTTCTTTCCATAAGAGCTTCAAGTTCATCAAGCTCATCATTGGTATTGGTATCACTATCATTATTCTTATTGTTCCTGCTAGACTTACCAATCTTCAAAGAATACATGAAAGCAGACTCAATAGATGGTACAACACTATTATCAAAGTTATTCAATTCAAAGGTTGTAAGTTTACCAATCAGATTTTCAATTGTAAGTACATTACCAGATGCAGACCTTGTTTCATGAATAACAGATATTCTGATTGTGTAAACCAGCAATAAGGTTCTAAGTACTTTGCTTACAACTGTTTCTTCACTAATAACTCCATCAAATGCTCTAATATCATGTACTACCTCTTTTAGTCTATTTGTGTATTGCACAATATTCTCACCTTCCTTCATATTCATATCATCGAATCTTCCCCTTAAGCTTTCTACTCTGGCTCTTTTGACATGCACATCTCCACTGTAAACTTGAGAAATTTTATCCCACATGGCTTTAGCAGTGGTGCAGCTCTTAATATCTTCAAATTCAGCATCCATACAGGTAGCAACAATCTCCATCATAGTAACATTATGTTCATGTCTGTCTTTCAGTTGATCAATAGTCAAGGGACTAGTGGTCGGTTCTATATAGCCATTCTCCAATAGTTCTAGTGCAAAATTCCCAATTCCAAATATGTGCAACTTCATCCAGCTTTGCCATACTACGAAGTTCTCTTTGTTTAGTCTTGGCACTTCCCTCTTATACATTTTGAGATCTTTGTACCGAAGTCCTTAAAACTTTGTTCTAAGCAACCAATGCTCTTATATGAATTGTTAGAATAACTAAGACGGGGGGTGAATCAGTTAATCACTGTCCCAATACAAAATGTATAATCCAAAAATAAATACTTCAACTTCTGCTACTCGGTAACTTAAAATACTTTTACTATCTTTGTATTTACCGATTACCAATCTAAAACATATGGTATTTACCGATCAAATCAAATATGCAACATGCAAATATGACATCAGATAAACATCACAATCAACACATAACATAAGAGATTTAACGTGGAAACTCTGTGAAGGCAAAAACCACCTAGGACCAACAACCCAAAAATATTCACTCTTCTGAAGTGAGGTCAATGAAGACCCAACCCTGTTAAAGGTTACAAATACACTGTTAGGTGTGACCTTGTTAGAGGATTTAAGACCAACCGTTATCGTCCAACCAGCAGTCACTCTGGGGTTGACGGGATAACAATGTTCATTTTATGAATGATACATAATAAGACTTTCTTAGTCCACTCGGTTAAGAGATTTGACTGTGTACAACGGTTAAATATGTAATAGTAGGTGATCTGATCTATTAAAACTTCAATTACAGATATACAGATCAATATTCAACTCATACAAATCTTTCTGATCAATGTAACATTTTTGATTCAACAATATATCAACTTACTGTCCATTGATAATTACTCTCTATCGCTCGGTAATGCTCTACAGTAGGGTTCTCCTTAACTAGTATGATCAGAATGCATGAAAATTTGTTCACACGATGATTTTGCAGTTTCCTTTTCTTCCGGCATCACACTCACTTGTGAAATCTTCAGTCTCTTATATAGACATGTAAGCAGTTTTCTTCAGCTCCATCAGATTTTGCCGCTTAATCACATCCACTGATTTTGCCTCTTAAACATACCTCGGCACTTGTGTCAATAACACATTTGATTCTCATCCTTTAGATCTTTCCTAAATTTTGTTAGTCATCGATCATCATAACAAACTTTATTTGTTACCTCAAAATCATACACTTTCCAGCTCATCAATTCTTATCGGTTAAACTAATCATTTAATACATTTTGTTCTTCTCGATTAACAAATAAATGTGTCTATGAACACAAGCTCAGTTTACACTGTGCTCGGTATACACTACACTTCATCGGTGTATACTGAAATGCTTCATTAACCAACAACATTGCTTTGTGTCTTTCAGCTCTTTTCCTCATCATAGACGAATGCAACATAATCAAGTCAATATCATAAGGTCATAGACTCATCAACAAGTTACTCAATGCATTCCTTATCCTCATCTGTCATATCCATCTTCCTCATGTAGATATTTCTATTCTTCATCTCTTTCACTCCTTTTCTATAGATGTTTCAGTATAGTAACTTACAAGATAAGTGTTGTCAAACTAGTTGACATCAATGACAACATAATACTGATTTAATCATCTTACATATCTAATCAATCAGCTTGGTGATCTTAAATCACAGTTTTTTCAATCAGGTTCTAAATCAGTTGTAGTTCATCAAGGAAAACATCCTTTAGCCAGCTACAACAACACAACCAACCCATCATTAAAACCCAAGGAATGAAGGATGACTTTTACCTATTTTCATTAACTTATATACCTACATGCATCTCTTTGCATTATTTTAAGGGCCTTCCCACGACTTGTGTGGGCTTATTTTTGTTTCTTTTCATTGGATGAACAACACATGTAATCATGTCTTGCAATTTGATGCACTTTCAGTTGAAAATTCTCTTTGTAAGAAACATGAAACTTTGTAAACTATTTTGTATTATCAAATGAATAAAAAGTGTTTCTTTTGCAACTTTCATTTATGTTGGATGATTCGAAATATACAATTGAAACTTCTTTCATAGCACATATTGCATATCAAATAGAAAATTTTCCTTATCTCTCTAGTAAATGCAATGATTCTATTTAAGCATGAATGCAAACTTTATCTTAAAAAATGAACATGAATTGAGATAACTTGCTAATTCAAGCCATGTCGCATAAATTGGTAACAGTATCAAATTGAGATAGTGGTAAGAAACATGATCTCTTTGAGATGGTTAAAGGAGTAAATTGTCAAGATGATGTGGTTGAAGGAGGAATTTGGAATTTTTTGGACCTTGTAAGTATTAAGAACTCTATTTGTTTTTAATAGTGTCTTGAGATTGAAGGTGTTTTGAGAACTATTAGGGGCCAATAAGGTGTTTGTGTTTGAAGAAGTTGTGAGTAGTCCCAAGGTACATTTATACCTTGATTTTATACAAACATGGAAATGGTGAGATCCTTGATTTGGGATATGAGTCTTTAAGTTTAAAAGTTGAAGTTTTAAAATCTTAAAATTGTTAAGCATGCATTGACCATCAAAGTGCTTGGACTCTTATTTTTGTCTTACATGGACTTGCTTTGCATATTGTTATCCAATAAGAAAACTCACCCAGACCAAAAATAAATTTGATCAAATGTATGTAATAACATACATTTGAATGAATCATTTTTTGTAAAACTACCAGGTTTCGTCAAAATTTCAATGAAAAATTATTGACAAATCAGTAAAACTTCTAACAAATTTTTTCTATGTTCGATGATATTTTCAACAGAAAATTGACAAAAACTTTGTTGATTTTCTAATGAGGTTGATGTATGTTCGATGATATTTTCATTGGAAAATGGATGAAAACTTCATCGATTTTCCTACGAAGTTTTCATCATTTTTTCGACAAAAATCAATTCCATTTAAAGTGGCCATGTATGATGTTGTTTCATCAAAGTTTCAATGTATTTAGGTTCGTCAATTTTCTAACAAAATTTTTGTGACAAAATTTGTGAAGGCATTTTGTCAAAACTCTGACAAAAGTTCATCGATATTCTGACAAACATTCATCAAAAAATGGTACCAAATACAGTAGTGAAAGGAAATCTAATTGGAGATGGATTGCCTATGAGCATCATGGCGTAGTTCAAGGGTTACAAGGAAGAAAGCCCCCCCATTTTGCATAAATCTTGCTCATCCAACATGGCATGAATCACTATAAATATAAATGAAAATTTTTACAATTCATTTTAAGGTTCATTGCATAAGGAAACTCATTGCTCCCTAATGACCTTGTTTGACAAGATGTAATGGTACATATAGTTATTTAAGAGATTCACTATCTAAAAGCTAGATACATGAAGATTATAATGAACAACATGAAATGAACTCCAATTACAAATGTATCTGACTAATGTAGATGTGGTAGTCCCCTTTACACACCCTTACTCCATCTTATTCAATTAATACTCTTCACAAATATTTTCTCCTTCTATTTATATCCTCTGGAGCATCCATTATTATTTAACTCAATCAAACCTTCCTCAAGCATGTACCATTCAATTCACCCCTAGGATTAGAGATCATATTAACTTGCGGAATCCCATTAACAAGGAAAAATCAAACATGTCAAAGTGT
This sequence comes from Chamaecyparis obtusa, assembly GCA_027943335.1. NCBI lineage: Eukaryota > Viridiplantae > Streptophyta > Pinopsida > Cupressales > Cupressaceae > Chamaecyparis > Chamaecyparis obtusa. Next base: position 383,988 of record BSBK01003715.1, read on the forward strand.
CCCTTATCCTTTCTTCCCAATATGTGAACACATTTTTCTTGAGAGTATGATTTATTTCCACATTATTTACTACTTATAAAATGGTTATAAATTTTATTTGCTATTATTTCTATGCTCATTTCCTTATTTTGGAATGTCCTCTAATTTCTTTATTTTTAAACTTATTAAATTATCATGGAGGGGCATATCATCCACAAGATACACAAGATATGCTTATTTTTCTTCTATGACCATCCCTAGAAAATCTCTAATAGACTCAAAGCAACATGCACTTCACAGTTCAATTTATTCATAATATATTCACAACAAAAAGTTTGAATTATTATAATGTAACAACATATACTCTAAAATTTCTTCTTCCTTTCTATAGAGAGACAACATAATGGTCTTTAAAAGCCTAGCTTCTTCAACTTGTCTCCCACAATACTTTTTGAATGTATTCCCACACAAACACTACAACCTTGGGGATGTAATCCTTATTTCAACATAAATATACTAACAACCTCGTGCATGAGCACCTATGACTTTAGCTAGAAGGTCCTACTTCCATTTTGGCTTGTAATGGTCCTAGCTAGACCAGAGGGTAATAAAATGTTCCAAGAGGACCTAAGTGTGTTAGGAGAGTAGAAGTTTAAGTTAACCTAAGGTTTCGGTAGATAGACTAAGTCAATAGGTTAAGGTGTCCTTAGAACCTAGCTAGGTCCTAAAAGTTGCTAAAAAGGGTACAAGTGTGGAAATATGAGTAAAATATTTGGTTTTGGTATAAAATGACCCAAAATGTCTTGAAATAGGTGTTTTTAGCTCTGTTTAAGTCTTGGAGAGGGTTGAGTGAAGAATGAGCAATTTAGCAAAAGTTGCTAAAAACTTGTCATGGCAACTTTTGCAACTTTGCAAAAGTTGCATGACAACTTATGTCCTAATAGGACCGACCAAGATTTTAGGTCATTATGGGTCCTAAAAACCCAATACCTTAGAGCTAGAGGCTATTTAAGCCCCAATAGGCCCAAATCCCAATGTTAGCTTTGTTTAATAATTTATGGTTTAAGAAATTTGAGCATTGTTACTTATTTTGTGGACACAGTCCAAGACTTCGATGCAACAGTAGCATCTAATGTAATTATTATTTTTTTGGAAAAGAAGGATTCGATCTAAATTTTGTGTTTATTTTCCATTATGTATCAATTGGTGTATTTTGTAGGTGTTTTGATAGTCTTAGTTTAAATCTTTTGTCTTTTCCAGTTCACTGATATATAGTCTGCTATAGAAACATGGCTCCCCCATGAAACCCTATCGTGTGTTCATCACAACCAATTGGGCCATGGTAGAGGAGTCTATGTATAGTATAATTAGCTTTTGTGGAGGTCTAGCAAGAAGTATGGCCAATTTTAAGACCTTTCCCTAGGCGAGCACTGTCATTGCCCGGCTAGGCCAGACAAGGAGGTGAAAACTTGTTTTTCTTGCATGGGTGACTTGAAAGTGTTACAAGTAGTGGTTGTCATTGCACCAAAAGATCAACCTGTTAATGCCTGATACAATCACTAGACTTATAGAAGACATGGGAGGCTGTTAAACCATGTCGCGAATCCTGAGGGGAGCGCTGACCATTTTGCCAACAGAAAGCTACACTCAAAGATTTTGGAGACCAAGAAGAGGATCATATAGTGACTTTATGGAGATTTTAGGGCTTGATCAATCCATTTCACAAGCCTAAACTTATCTTGAGTAGTGGGCTCCTAGAAGCCTTTGAAACCCTTGTAAAACCCTCCATTTTATGTTAGGGCATTGTATGGATGCTTGAGACCCCAAGACCCACAAAATACATGAGAATATTCCATAGGTACCAAGAATAAAAAACCATTTTGGAGGAACCTTTGGGAAGTTTTTGAAGAAAGTCCTAAAAACCTAGACTAGGAGGCCTAATTGGGGGCTCTAGGGCTACAAGGCTCAATTAGTGATTTTGAGGAGATCGGTAAGGAAGAAAGGTAGAGACCTTGATCAAATGGGTCAAGAAGTGAAAAAAACATAAAACTAGACTACCTCCACACCCCTCCAAGAATCACCAACTTGTTAAGGAGGTAAGGAGCATTTGGCATGAGTATGGGTAATGAAGAGATTAGAACCTTCAATCAATGATGGATCACCTAGGAGTTGAGGTGTGAATGATGGGAGTGGAGGACCTTGAGAGAGTCATTATAAGAACAAGGTGAAGCCTTGTGAGACCCCTGATTAGGCTACTGGGGGATTGGAGGGTTAGGAATCTTAGTGATCCTAACCAATTCTACTAGACACCTAGAATGATCCCATCATAACCTCTCTGCAAAATAGCTTGATGCAATAGTTTTTACCCCAGTTTCATAGAATAATCCTTAGATTTTGAAATACACAATTTCACTTCATAGTAATCTCACCTTTTAAAAAAAGTTCCAGTACAACTCCATGTTGTAGATCATTTAACTACATGCCCTAAAGATACTTCTACCACCATACCTCCCTCCCATTCTTGACTATATTCTTTACATAGTTAATTACATTATTCATAATCCCTCACTAAATTCTAATTGATCTAATCCAAGTCTCTGTTATTTTTCAACACCTTGTTATCATCCCGAGAGTCATTTTAGAAGAAAGATCATTGTTTATTTCTAATATCCCATGTAACATGTTCACTAATGGTAGTTCTACATAACATTGTAAAATTCTACCCTGTTGATCCATGTGGGGGATTTTCAAATATTATTCCTATTAGATGTCTCTAAGTATTTATTTGGTAGTATCCTAGCCCATTTTTGTTTTCCCCTACTATATATGCTCTACACTAGCTTCACTTTGAATGCCTTATTCAATAATGATCGTAGTCTAAGATTCACTCCACTAGCCTCTTTTGGGTGGTATATTTTGTCCCAAACAATTAAAGGAATCTAATTATACTTAGCATTACCATACTAGGAAAAATTCCTCATTTTTTGTTCCATAGGGCTAGTACACACAAAGAGTAGAAATCACAATTTCTTTAACATTATTATTCTACTTGTAGAGGTGATCCATTTTCCTTTCAAAGATTCTAATATGTTTTTGTAATTAGCAAGAATACTATGCCACATACAAGCTTCATTTTCCCCATCATGTAGTGGAAGTCCCCCAAAATTACTAATTTTGATATTTGGAATCCTTTCTATCTCTCTTTGTATTCTTAAATTTGTGTCAAAGAAGAAAATAACTAGCTTGTGCTAGTTAATGCTTTTCCCAGAAGCTTTATAATAGTTGTCTAATATTGTTTTTCATTGTTCTTGATTCCCTCCCATTATTTACTACAAACAACATTATGCCACTAGTAAATGGCTAATGTGTGATCGCCTCCATACCAGAAGCCACCTTTACTCCTCTCTAATTACTTTTGACATGATCATTATACTTCTCCCTGGTGCCTTAGCCAAAATAATGAAGAGGAATGGGGAAATTGGATCTACTTGTCCAATGCCCCTTTTTGTCAAAAAGAATTCTCTTGGGCTTCCATTAATTAGAATTTGAGACCAATGATTGGAAAGGCAACATTTTATTCATTCTATCCATTATGTACAAAAACAAAACTTTTCGAAAACTTCTAGCAAAAATTCTTGACCAACTTGATTCTTAATGCCCAACTTTATAATCATACAATCTACTTTGGCTTCTAATCTCATGCTTTATTATTATCTACTAACATATGGGAAAATGTTTGGATTAGGTGTGTATAGACTAAAATAATTCTTCTATATTTTTTTATTCTAATATAATATGATTAAATAGTTATTTATTATTAAATTTATGAGTAAATTATCTATTTAATAAATTAATAAAACTCATAATCATCATCTCAAGAGTTAAAATTACCAGAAAATACGTTTTTAGATAAAAATATCATTAAATAAATTAATAAAACTAATTGTTATCCCCTTATAGATTTCAAATAACATTTTTCCTCATCCAATCCAGATAACTCCTCGTGAACTAATAATCAATGAAGATGATTCCTAATTTGTGATTAAATCAAACTTGTCCATTTGATCTTCCAAAAAATATATAAATTGCTTCTTTTGTTCATGATTTCAAAGCCAACATTAGTGCAACATAGCATGGATGATTTATGCATCCACATAATATTATCATTATGTTGATGGAGTCACCACACACATAGCATTAAAATCTTGAGCACATTTCTTTATACACTCAAACAAAGGTTTGCAGAAGTAAGACATATTAGTATTTTAATATTGTCTATTTTTAATACTTTATTATTTAATTTGTTCTATTTTTCTTCATGTATACAATTTGTATCTAGGATTATGTGTATATAAAGACATAATTACATAGACATTTGCTTATTATCAAAATTGTTGGTGTAATTAAGTATTTGCTAATTACACTTTACTTAAATTTACTTAGGATAATGCATTTGCATATTAGTTGTCTTTGAGACACCTAGGAGTTTGCATTTCTTTTTAGCACATGGTTAGGAGAATCTCCACTTTAGGTGTCATCACATACCTCTTTGTGTGTGAGATCCACCTTTAGTGCTCTTATCACATTATCATCCTCTCATTGTTGCACATGTTTCTCATAATTTCATGTACAATGGAGGATGATCCACCTTTGGTGGACATGTGATTCCACCATGTCTAGTTGATAGCTTATCACTTGCATAACTTCTAGTTAGCATGCATTGCCTATATATTGAGGCATTCCTACATTGTATGTAATTGATTATCCATTATCATTTGATCATTATTGAATTATTCATTTGATCATATTATCTTGTCTCTTTGTTGTGCTATCTCTTGAGCTTCTAGATCTTGGCATCTATTCTTTGCCTTAGGCAAATTCTTACAAAAATCATATTTGATAAAGCATCAAAAGAGTGTAAATACTTTCCTACCTTTTGTTAAAAGCAACTATTAGTCCCTAATTTTTAGCATTGAGCTTCAATAACCATTGATAATTAAAAATTGACAAATCATCATTCTTAATCAAATCACACTCCAAAGCTATCTCTGTGAAAATTACTCATTAGTTTGCATTAAGCTTCCACAAGATTCAATGACTAGTTCGACAACATACATCACTACCACAAGTAAACATTCATTGTGTTGGTGTAATTAAATATTCCTAATTATGCTTTACTTAATTTTACTTAGGATAATGCATTTGCATATTAGTTGTCATGTAGACACCTAGGTGTTTGTATTTCATTTTAGCACATGGTGTACAAGAATCACTTTAGGTGGTGATAGTTGTTATCTCATTCAACTTTATGTATGAGATCCACCTTTACTGCTCTTATCACATTATCATCCTCTCATTGTTGCACATGTTGCACACACTTTATTGTACACTGGAGGATGATCCACCTTTGGTGGACATGTGAGGACACCTTGTGTACGTGATAAGTTAACACTTGGATCACTCCTAGTTATCATGCATTGCCTTTATATTCATGCACATCTACTTTGTATTTATCAATTGTATAAATTGAAAATTTTATATCCATTATCATTTGATCATTATTGAGTTATTCATTTGATCATATCATCTTGTGTCTCTTATTTGTGCTATTGATTGAGCTTCTAGATCTTGGCATTGCATTCATTGTCTTAGGTAAATTCTTACATGGTATCAGAGCCATATGAGTGTTTATTGCATAGCCATTGGAGAACATTTGCTTAAAATTTTGGAGGTGAAATGACATCAATTCAGAAAAAATAATTACAAGGCAATTTTCAAACAATGATATCTTAGTCATTCAGACTCTTTTTTATAGCAATTGTTTTTTTGTTTTGGGGTAGAATTTTGTAATCTACATAGTGGTATAGGTGATTTCTGATCTCTATTCTTGATTTTTTTTATAAAAATTGTAAATCCCAATTTTTGTAACTTCCAAGGCCTCATTTTGGCTCCTACAAACTCCTTTTCAGGCTTTATTTTTTAAGTGCATAATTTTTTTTGTATTTTCTAGATTTGATATCAATTTTTAGTGATTGTGATCATAAATTGTACTTTGAAAATTTGACTTATTTTTTCAATTATAATGCATAGGCCTTAGATTGGTCTTTTGCATAGTGAGATAAGTCTATTATAGCCTGATTATGGGGTGTAATCAATTGTTGATCTCAATTTGTAATGTGAAAAGTATATACCATTGATGTAATCATGGAGATATCACCACATCCTACTGTCATAACTTTGAATGGGGGAAATTATGAGTCATGGCCAAAAGGAATCATCACACAATATAGATGGCTTAATCTCTTGCCTCATCTTTATGCACTCATCCCTAAACCAAATATTTTTTGGAATCATGACATTTGGGAAAATACAAATGGTCATATCAAATTTTTGATTTGTACTAGCATCAATCAATTTCTCTTCTTTGGAGTTTATGGAATTTAACACAAGATCAAAGGTATTGAGTGCCCACACACAATTTGGACAAAGATTTGGGAGAATTTTGGAGATCTTCAAGTTCCTCCATTCCCAAAAGATCCACTTGCAGATTGCCTCATTGCACTTGATGATGGAGATCATATTCCCTTTGGTGATGATGCCATTATGGATGCTATCATATTGGACTTATGTTTGAGACCCTGAAGATACTTCTCCAGTTGATATCTTTAACATTGTTCCTACAACCATAGTTTCTTTTGATTCAGTGCAGCAAGATATTTTTTGTCTTCTAGTTTTAGTTCCTTGGGATGAATTCTTGACAGACATTGCAGGTTTATTTGTGGAGTCCTACATTGAAGATTTGGGAGACACCATTGATGACATTCATATTCTCTTTATTGAGGATGAGCCTTCTTCAGCTGTTGCAAGGGAACATTCTGACCCTAATCATTCTCCACTTGATGCTTATTTTGAGTTTGACATGATTGTGGATCCTTTGATATAACATTTGGAGAAGGTCTCTTTATCTTAAGAGAAGACATTTGAGTCTTTAGAGATTAGTATTCACGAGTCTCAAACTTCACTTGAGATGTCACATTTCATGGTTCAGGTTGATCATACTCATGTGTTGGAGACTTCTATTCATTTCTCTAAAACATCATACATTTTGAGGATTCTTCCTAGAGATTGGGGAGGATTCATTGATACACCTATAATGTTGGTTCTTCCTAAGGGGAGGAACATCAACAATTTTCTTGGTGTAGCTTCTACATTGATCTTGGAGCATCTACCATTGTTGTACCCTCTACATTGGGGGGGGGGGGAACTTTGTCTCTCTTCCTACTTATTTTGAGGAGGAATCTTTGTCTTTGGAGTTTGATCCAAATTCTTACATGGATTAGTTACCATTGGTTATTTGTTTGTCACCTTCTCTTGGGTGTGTTCTTGATTGGTTAGTGACATCTTCATCAACCAAGGACATGACGACACATGAGCATACTTCAGAGACATCATAATTCATTTGGATTCCCCTTCCTTCTTCCTATCCACAATGTGAATCATTCTTGCATCTATACTTGGTATATCTTCTTCCTAAGGGGAGAAATGTTGTTTGTAGGCATTGTACTATATTTTTCCTTCAAGAACTCAACATCTTTGTAGGAGATTATTCATTGGGGAGGGGGGGAATATCTTGTCTATTTGTTTCCTTCCTATGGGGGGATTCTTTATTGTATATGCATGATGTATGTCGTAATGGGGGGGGGGGGGGGGGGGGTGTCTTGATTACTCCATCCATCCATGCATCTTGTTAGATTTTCATTTCCCTTTTTAGGGGAGGGTTTTTCCCATGAGGTTTTCCCTCTTTCTCCACTTTATGAGAGATTGCATTGCATATCTTTTGAACTTTCATATTATACATGGCCTAGTACTCGGGACCCATCATAAATTGTCATCTAGCTTTGTAAGTTTAAATTCATTCCCTTAAGTTGCACTTAAGGGGCACTAGTACGTTTTGCACCATTTTTTGATGCACTATTGGTTGAAGTTTCTACCCAACTCGATCGAATGGTCAACCAACAGGTTCGTCACTATTATTAGCATCAAAATATCAACCAATTACTAAACCCGTCAAATGATCGACTCCACTATTGGTAAAAAATGAGGGCAACCTAGGCCGAATATAACATTGGTAAGTGTTTGTGTATTGGTCGATCTTTCGACCAATATGGGTCGAAAACTTTGGTCACTTTGACCAGGATGCCAAACTTGCGACGGTCATATTTTGACCAAATTTGGTCAAAATATTTAGCGGCTCCGACCAGGATGCCAAACCTGCGACGCCACATTTCGACACAGAATGGTTGATTTTCGGCCAATTTTGACTCAACGTGGAGTGTTTAAAAAAAGATTGAAGATAAATATCCAAACTAATCACCAACAACATCCTGATCGGTGATTAGTCTAGATATTTATCTTCAGGTGTCCACACTCATTCTGCTGCTTGTTGCCAATAGGTTCCTGCTCGTTCTATTTTCTAGACTGCTTTGGGCTCTAGCAATCCATCTGCTCTGGTCTACGTGAAACTGTGGGTTTTTTCATTTTGTTTGAACTATTTGAGAGATAGGCTCTGACTGGTGATGCATAATTGGTTTGCATGTTTGCAGCATGGAAGCAGTGTTGGGGATGCTAGTGGTGCTACGGACAGAGTCCTTAACCATTTGTTGATGGACATGGATGGTATGACAACCAAGAAAATAGTTTTCATTATACCTAATGGCATTGGCCTGTTATACCCAAGGATTCAATGGAGCTGACGTTACAGAGATTTGTCAGCGGGCTTGCAAGTATGCTATTAGAAAAAAGATTGAGAAGGTGAGTTTCAATTGCGGCGGCTTTTGCAAACTAGATTTGGTTATGAATTTCTTAATGATTTTTTTTGAACTGGTTTGTTAGAATTTTACATTTTTTAATTCAATTTTCCTCAACTTGAATCTTATTATTGTTAGGATTAACAAGGCAGAAATAACAATTATGTGCAAATATAACTAATATCAGAAAATAATAAACCACACAGAATAGAACACAATGGCACACAGATTTAACGTGGTTCACCCAATCCCTGGGCTACGTCCACCAACAGCGAGTCCAATATTATTATTATCCAGTGATTACAACCTGATTACAATCCGTAATCCCTTACAGCCCAATTCTGCCACAAGTACTAAAATCATACTTCGTAAAAAATCCCTAACCCTAAGCCATATTATACAATATTTTCCCGCTTTAGGGTTAGAATGAGTTATAAGTAGTCGGCCCAAAAAACTGAAAAAAGTGTACAGTACTTTCCTGGATAGTACTTTCCTGATTAGTCACCACAAGCTAACAATCTCCCACTTGGTGACTGATCAGTATCCACACTATACTAAAAAACCTCCCACTTGGAGACTGATCCTGTAGCAATACCGCTACCCACATGAGGCTCCCACTGGATTGAACCACCTCGGACTCAGTTGTTCCTTTATTTTGTTCAGTCTAAAAGACCAACTGAAGCTGAACATGAGTTCAACTTCTCCCTTGTTACTACCTTGGTAAACATATCTGCTGGATTATCATCAGTATGAATCTTTTCCAGCCTTAACTGTCCATCATCCAAAACTGATCGAATGAAATGGTACCGCAACTGTATGTGTTTTGTCTTTGAGTGCAAAGCAGAATTCTTTGCAAGATGAATGGCACTTTGGCTATCTGTATGTAGAAAATTATCCTTTTGTGGATGTCCCAATTCTTCCATGAAGAATTGAAGCCATATCATCTCCTTGGCTGCCTCTGTAGTAGCAACATACTCTGCCTCTGTAGTGGATAAAGCAACCACCTTTTGTAGTCGAGAAATCCAACTCACTGCTGTCCCACCAACAGTAAATATATAACCTGTAGTACTCCGCCTGCTATCTATATCTCCTGCCAAATCTGAGTCAACATAGCCTTGTACAGTAGTAGTAGAACCCCCAAAGTGTAAACACTTACTGGATGTGCCTCTCAAATATCTGAGAATCCATTTGACTGCATTCCAATGCTCAATACCAGGGTTACTCATATAACGGCTAACGACTCCCACTGCGTGTGCAATATCTGGCCTAGTACATACCATAGCATACATTAAGCTCCCTACAGCTGAAGCATAAGGTACCTTAGACATTTTAGTCTCTTCTTCTGGTGTCTTGGGACACATATCCTTAGTCAATTTCAAATGACCAGGCAAAGGTGTACTGACAGCTTTGGCATTTTCCATACAGAAACGTTGCAACACCTTCTCAATATAATCAGCCTGAGATAGAGACAATTTCCTATTTTTTCTATCTCTACAAATTTTCATACCAAGGATTTGTTTTGCTGCCCCCAAATCCTTCATAGCAAAAGATTTTGCTAACTGTTGTTTCAACCCCTTAATGTGATCCATGTTAGACCCAGCTACAAGCATATCATCAACATATAAACATAAAATAATGTAGCTGTCATCATCCAACCTCTTAAAATAAACACAATGGTCAGAATGACACCGACTATATCCATGCCCATTCATAAAAGTGTCAAATTTAATATACCATTGCCGAGGTGCTTGCTTCAAGCCATATAAACTTTTCTGCAATCTGCACACCAAATTCTCCTTACCCTTGACCTCAAATCCTTGTGGCTGAACCATATATATTTCTTCATCCAAATCACCATGAAGAAAGGCTGTTTTAACATCAAGCTGCTCTAAATGCAAATCTTCAGTAGCCACAATACTTAAAACAGTACGAATAGAAGTCATTTTAACAACTGGAGAAAATATCTCATCAAAATCAATACCATGTTTCTGTGTAAATCCTTTTACAACTAATCTGGCTTTAAATCTTTTCGTACCTCCATCCTCTTCTTTGATCCTATAAACCCATTTATTCTGTAAAGCCCTTTTACCTGCAGGTAACTTACATAAATCCCATGTCTGATTTTTTAGCAAAGAGTCCATTTCATCTGTCATTGCAGACTCCCACTGAAGCTTTGTATCCACCTGCACAGCTTCATTATAACATTCAGGTTCACCAGCATCTGTTAACAGAATAGAATACAAAGATGGAGAAAATCTTTCTGGAGGTCTACTTAGCCTTGTTGACCGTCTAACACTCACTGGGGTGTGTGGTATTTGTTGTTGCTGTTGTTGCGGAGCATAAGGAACTACTGGAACATGAACTTGTGGAGTATCATCCAATACTACATAGTCATTTTCTTTCTTCTCATGCTGCAGCAACAGATCTTTGTACAATACTTTCTCATTGAATATGACATCCCTGCTTCTTACAATTTTATGATTTTCAAAATCCCAAAGCCTATAACCAAATTCATCAATGCCATACCCAACAAATACACATTTCTTTGACTTAGCTTCCAGCTTGGTTCTATTTTCAGAATCTATAAGTGCAAAAGCTTCACAACCAAAGGTTTTGAGAAAAGAATAACTCACCTTCTTACCACTCCATGCTTCCTCTGGAATACCACAGTCCAAAGGAGTAGAGGGGCCTCTATTGATTAAATAAACAGCAGTGTTCACTGCCTCTGCCCACATATTTTTGGGCAGCCTAGCATGCAACCTCATACTCCTTGCACGCTCCATTATTGTCCTGTTCATGCGTTCAACCACTCCATTTTCTTGTGGAGTCCTTGGTACAGTTTTCTGCCTACGAATACCATTAGAGGAACAATATTCTTCAAATTCTGTGCTGCAATACTCACCACCATTATCAGATCTGAGACATTTTAACTTTTTACCAGTCTCAGTCTCAACCAAGCATTTCCATTTCTTAAAAGTTTGAAATACATCAGATTTCTGTCTAAGGAAATAAATCCATACTTTTCTTGTTGCATCATCTATAAATGTAACATAATACAGAGAGCCACCAAGGGAAGATACCTGAGCTGGTCCCCATACATCTGTATGCACAAGCTCTAATCTCTCATTTTTCTTTTCCTTCCCACTCTTCACAAAACTAACTCTCTTTTGTTTTCCATAAACACAACTTTCACAGAAATCCATATTGACACATTTCAGACCAGGTAAAACTTTCTTTGAATGAAGTAATTTCATACCTTTTTCACTCATGTGCCCGAGTCTGTTGTGCCACAGTGCTGTGTCAAAATCTACAGCAACAGTTTGATGTTCTTCCTACTCAACTGTAGCCACTGTTCCTGAACATTCATTATCTTCTGAAACAATTAAAGTAGAAGGAACAGTATGACCTGTACAAAGATATAAGGTGCCTACTTTCACACCTTTTGCTACTACTAAGGAACCTTTTGAAACCTTCCAATTTTTATCATTAAAAGTAACTGTGCAACCCTCATCACCCAGTTGCCCTGCTGAAATTAAATTCCTACTCAGCCTTGGAACATGTCTTACCTCTTGTAGTAGCCAATGATTCCCATTCTGCAACTTAATCTTAATTTTTCCCTTTCCAACAATCTGACAGGGTTCATTATCTCCCAAATAAACTAGCCCAAAATCCCCTTGGACATAATCAATAAAATAACTTCTATGGGTTGTAGCATGAAATGAAGCCCCAGAATCTAAAACCCATGAATTATCAATACTTTCTAAGGACAAGAGCAAAGCATCCTCCTCAGATTTGTTACTTACCACATTTGCCTCCTTGTTTCCATCATTTTTGTCTCCTTGATCTTTCTTCCGAGACCAACAATCTTTCTTCTTATGACCTGGTTTTCCACAGTACCAGCAATCATTTGGCCCTTTAGATTCAGACCTCTTTCCCTTTGATTTTCCTCTTGATTTCCCATGATTTTCAGAGTTGTTTCCTCTATCTCTTGTTCTGCCTCTGCTTTCTGTGTTCAATACACTACCCGATGTGGATGCCCCTGAGCTTTTCCTACGAATTTCCTCACTCAATATAACACCAATAACATCATCATACTTTAGGGTATTAGAACCAGAAACAGAATTACTAACAGCCATTACCAAGCCATTCCAGCTTTCTGGCAAAGAACACAAAATCAAGAGAGCCCTAACCTCTTCATCAAAAGTAATTTTAACTGAGGTTAATTGACTTGTAACTGTATTAAACTCATTCAAATGATCAGTAACTGATCCACCTTCTACCATTTTCATATTAAATAAACGCTTCATAAGAAATACCTTGTTTGAAGTTGAAGGCTTTTCATACAACTTCGCTAGGGTTTCCATCAGATCTTTAGCTGTCTTTGCTTCAGTAATATTGAATGCCACCGATTGTGCCAGGCATAGATGAATACTCCCCAGTGCCTTCCTATCCAAAATATCCCAATCCTCCTGAGACATTGATTGCTCTTTCTTGGCTACTCCCTCTAATGGCCGCCATAGATCCTTCTGATAGAGATAATCCTCCATTTGCATCTTCCATAACTGGAAGTTCTGCCCATTAAACTTATCAACCTTCAGCCTACCCTCTTCTGCCATTTCTCCCACTTAACCGAGAGACTCTCCCACTAACTCGTGAGACCTGCTTCAGAGAATAGATGAAAGAATGAATGAAATAACTTGGCTCTGATACCACTTGTTAGGATTAACAAGGCAGAAATAACAATTATGTGCAAATATAACTAATATCAGAAAATAATAAACCACACAGAATAGAACACAATGGCACACATATTTAACGTGGTTCACCCAATCCCTGGGCTACGTCCACCAACAGCGAGTCCAATATTATTATTATCTAGTGATTACAACCTGATTACAATCCGTAATCCCTTACAGCCCAATTCTGCCACAAGTACTAAAATCATACTTCGTAAAAAATCCCTAACCCTAAGCCATATTATACAATATTTTCCCGCTTTAGGGTTAGAATGAGTTATAAGTAGTCGGCCCAAAAAATGAAAAAAGTGTACAGTACTTTCCTGGATAGTACTTTCCTGATTAGTCACCACAAGCTAACAATTATTTCAATTTGTCATGTTCTCTTTCCTTTGCACTTTTACAGGATATTGTACGTGAAAGAAAAAGAAGTGAGAACCTCGAGGCAATGGATGAGGATGATAGTGGTGAGGTAGCTGAAATAAAGGTTGCTCATTTTGAGGAGTCAATGAAATATGCCCAAAAAGTGTCAGTGATGTATTTGTTGCTGCTGCTGCTTCGAATGTATTTGCTAAGATGATTTCCCCTACCAAGATGATGTACATATCTGCTAAATGTTTAATATGATAAAGATCACTACAAGTTGGCCCTTGGCCAAATCAATATTGCTCGCAATCTCATTGCCAAAGTGGCCAAAGACTATGTTTGGCTGATAAAATATGGGGATTCTCTTTACCGCTGCAAATCTTTGAAGGTTGCTGCACTTGGATGAATATGTACCATTTTTAAGAGAATTGGACCGAGTTTGGCTTACCTCAAACAGGTGAGGAAGCATATGGTTATGTTCTTTTTTCTATCTATCTAGTTTTCACTACCTGTCGTTCCTTGGGATATCTTGCAAGGGTTCTATAAATTGATGGTCTATATTTTGGTGGGTGTCTTGTATGGGCCTATGAACTTTTTTATCTTGTCTTTTTTTTCAATCCTACAACTAGATTTTGATATGTGGATTGCTTGTAAGGAACTTTGATACCTCCATTTCAGTAGTTCTTCATATGATAGTTTTCTATGCAGTCCCTAGTCTAGGCTTTATTTGTACATTTTTTTATCTCAATATTAAAAGAATTAATTTAGTTAAATAAAGCTTTATGTCCCAAACACAATGACAACTAGGATGTGAATTTAATCTTTCTGACAACTAAAGAGTCAAAAAAGATAAAAGATGGTTCAATATAACCTACAACTTTATCCATGTAAGAGTTGAACTCTAAAATTTATGGTATGAAGACCTGCAACTTGCAGCTAAGAATATGATACTGAATAATTATGACTTATTTTAAAAATTCAGGAAAACTTAACCATTTCTATAGCGATTACTTAAAAAAAAGTATACCTGATCGATGACTCAATATTTGTAACATCTCAGAAACTTTTCCTTTCCACTTCAATATCTTTCCTTGATAATTCTTGATCTCCTCAGAACCACTAGAAAAAAAACAATGACAACAGAACTTGCTACTTTAGAAAATTGCATCAATACTTAACTTAAACATTACAGTCATGAAGGGTGTAGCAAAATCTGATATGCTAATAGACAAACTCATTTTGCACAAAATGGCATTAAGCATGGATTTTGGTTTACATGTGGTACATCAATTCCTTCATCGAATACATTATCTATTACATTATAATTGTTTATTTAGGTTCCATAGCACTAGCATATACACAAAAAGAATCTGTATTAAAAAAAAACATGGACACTACATATATATAAAAATACCTGTTAAAAAAAAAGAGGCCACTGAGGACAATTACACAGGTCTCCAAAAACAACATTACCCAACTCTTTCTCTCAAGCCAAAGACTCAGTGTGTTCAATTGCCTAGACTAGTAGTCAATTCTATGTGGAGTATATCTGTCAGGCCCTCCTACAGTTTGAACAAATTAAGAATAGAAGATAGGAACTGGTTTAACACTTCACCTACTCAAAAACACAAACCAATGAAATAATCCACATTAGGCCAAGATAGGTTGACGCATTCAATACGAGAATACTTACACAAAATGAAGCCGAATCATGCCAGACAATGACAATGAGAAGTTGACTATTGGCCCTTCTAGTTTTTTATTTGATAGTTGCCTGACAATGACACATTCAAAATGCACTTATGAGCAAAGACCTAGAATGAATGAAATTGATTAGATAATGAAGGTATGTTAGTTTGAGCTTCACTTGGTTTCGAGAATACTTTAATATTCTCTACTTAACAAGGCCAACCACGTGAAGGTGGAAGCTCATATGGCCTCACCCCCCTCCCCCTAACATCAATCTAAATTCCCCATTAACACATAACAATATTCATTAACATGACATATAATTCAATATATTTTTTTTTAGGCAAAAGCGGACAAGCCACCATATATTTTATTTATAAACTGATTCAAAGGGCTCCCCCGTGGAAGAACCAGAAAGAAACCCCGGGATCATAGCCATATACCATATAATTCAATATTAATACACAACATTCATAGATAATTACTTAAAACAACATTCATGGAGTTATTATGATAGTTTTATTGATATTTTTGTCACAATTTGATGTTCAAGATAGGGGAAAAGCACCTGCAACAACAGAGGCAATAGATGTAGATATAGATGATGATATCCCAGAAATCCCTAATATAATAAATACGGTGAAGAAAAAACTAAAAAGAGTCAATGCATAAATTATTACTATTTTGCATGATGCTACTACCGACCTCACCGCGATGTCCATGACTAGGTAATTGAGCAAGCAAAAAATCCTGTAACAAGAACAAATATATATTTTAGTTCACGACATAAAAGAGTATAAAATATAAACCTTTATTGAAATTTTGTTATAACTAAAGATTCATTACTACTTACTTCAAAACAACGTGCTCACGCCATCAATTCATCTATCCTCTTTAACATCTCCTCTGTTGGATTTGCATCTTCCAAAATAGTAATAATTTCTGCATTACTCTTTTTCTTCACCATATTTATTATATTAGGGATTTGGGATATCCTCATCTGTATCTATAGTTATTGCCTCTATTGTTGCAGGTGCTTTTCCCCTATCTGATATTTATCTTCAGGTGTCCACACTCGTTATGTTGCTTGTTGCCAGTGGGTCATAGTCAGTGATAGGGAGAGCCCTGTTTTGGCACCAGTCATGTAGTACAAGCACTAGAATTGAGTTTTTTGGCATGGCTTGGAAATTTTTGTATATCAACATGCGATAGAGTTTTTTGCCCAAACTCTATCGCATGTTGATATACAAAAATTTCCCAACTTGTGCCAAAAAACTCAATTCTAGTGCTTGTACTAAGACCTTAAATTATTGAGCTTCTCTTTGTTTCGAGAATAGTTTAACATTCTCTACTTAACAGGGCCAACCACATGAAGGTGGAAGCTCATCTGGCCCCTCCTAGGAGCCTCTTATGACCCTTTACGACATTTTAAGACCTCTAAGATGTATTCTTAGGGATCGTAAATGATCATAAAGGGTCATAAGGGGCCCTGGGACACAACAACTAATAAACATAATTGTAGGCATCATGGTCACATTTTTTTGGAGACAACGTAATTGAGTGGTATACCCAGACGATGGAGAACAACTTCTGCACCTCCAGTTCCAAGTTGTTCTCCATCCCGCAGTGTCAACTTGGAATCAGAGGTGCAGAAGTTGCACTCCGTCTGGGTATACAACTCAATTATGTTGTCTCCAAAAAAATGTGACCATGATGCCTACAATTATGTTTGTCAGCTATTGTGAAATCCTCGTCACCCTCAACTACCATTCTAAGCCCTTCTTCCCTCTCCAGTTCTTCAAGCCTTTGCAAGATATCTGGATCAATAAAGTTTGCAACATTGTGTCCATCCATGATCTCAGGAATATCATCTTCTTTCCACTCTTCATTTGCCAAAATATAACACTTCTTCAAGCTTGTAGAGTAGTCTCTAGTGATTGCAAATCAATCTTATTACAAACTACAATAAGAGGCTTAGTAAGTCTAATTTAATTTGTCCGTGGACTGAGACCTTAAATTATTGAGCTTCTCTTTATTTCACAAATAGTTTAATTAACATTCTCTACTTAATAGGGCCAACCACGTGAAGGTGAAAGCTCATCTGGCCTCTCTTAGGAGCCTCTTATGACCCTTTACGACATTTTAAGACCTATAAGATGTATTCTTAGAGGTCGTACATGGTCGTAAAGGGTCATAAGGGGTCCTGGGACACAACAGCTAAGAAACATAATTGTAGGCATCATGGTCACATTTTTTTGGAGACAACGTAATTGAGTGGTATACCCAGATGATGAAGAGCAACTTCTGCTCCTCCGGTTCCAAGTTGACATTGCAGGATCCCAAGACCATAGATAAGGAATAAATTTAGAGAGCGGAGGAGGGCCATAATGAAAAAAAAAAATAGGACAAACCTCAAGTTAAATGAGGCAACTGCAAACATTTTAATAGAATTTTATTATTAAATAATGAAATTTGCATAGACGGGGCTTAAAACACTATAATATGCAAATTTCATTATTTAATAATAAAAATCTATTAAAATGTTTGCAGTTGCCTCATTTAACTTGAGGTTCATCCTGTATTATTTTGGTCATTATGGCCCTCCTCCGCTCTCTAAATTTATTCCTTATCTATGGTCTTCGGATCCCGCAGTGTCAACTAGGAATTAGAGGAGCGGAAGTTGCTCTCCATCGTCTAAGTATACAACTCAATTATGTTGTCTCCAAAAAATTGTGACCATGATGCCTACAATTATGTTTCTCAGCTATTGTGAAATCTTTTGCAGTCTGGCCTTTGTTGCCTTTGATGTGTCCTGCAACCTATGAAAATTTTGAAATATGTTACATGATATAGATATAAAGATCACTAATGGGTGGGAGAAGTATCCTACGACCTCTATCATGTAGGGGATCCATGTCACCTACTCTTGTATTTCAAACTTCAGCAAGACTTCATACCACGCAGTGTTCGTAGATTACGTTCAATGCGTTGTTTACGCTTGTATTGGTGGGAAAACTCTTGAAAATGCGCAAAAGAGATTGCATTCAACCATGTTGTTTACATGACACGTGTAGTTTACCTCTAGCCTAAATCAACATTGCATACAAATCTATGGATAGTGCATGGTACAAAGCCTCACTAAAGCTTGAAAATGATCCATGATCTCAGGAATATCATCTTCTTTCCACTCTTCTTGCCTCTCTTTTCCCATCTCGCAGCTTGGGCATTGCAACATGAATCCTATTTTCCACAACTACTGATGGATCCTTAGGTGTATTTGAAATTACCAAATGGCCTTCAAAGGTCAAGGAACAAATGGAATAACCAAGATAACACTATACATTGAATCATGTGATTGATAGCAGATTGGGGCTCACCTGAGCCATAAACATGAAGAATTATTCTAAAAAAAGATGTAAACCATATATATGCGCACTTGAGGCAAAGAGAAGTTACATCATATCCATATTAAAATATTAGTTACAATATGAAAATACTAAACTAACTATGATCAGGATTAAAGTGGGAAAATACTAAAATCTAATTTTTCCAAAATTTCATATGTTTTAGTAAATTGCAATTTTGAGCGTCTTCGGTGCATTTCTGGGCAGATATGTTGCCGAAAACATGATGGAACATCAATGTTTCCAAAATTTGGTTCAAGATTATTTGAATACCTTTCCAATGCATCAAATGGTTCGTAATTCGGAGCTAGGATGAGAAAGTTATGCCTTCTCCAAGTGGACCTAAATTTTATATTTAGATTTTTTGATAAATTTTGATAGTTTTAATAGTTTCATTGTAATAAACATTATGATGACTCTTCATTTCAATTCCAAGGGATTTGTGTGACCCTTGGGATCCATCTGACTTGTATAAACTCCAATTTTGAATAGAATGGAGACAGTTTTTGGTTTGCAATCTTGTTGTTCTTAATTTTCGTGTTGAATTCTACAATACTGCAGGTATCACACCAGGTATTGTAATCTGGTTTTCATAAATCAGATCAAACTAATTCCTGAGTTCATCTTTGCATATGGTCGCAACAAAGATATGCAATTACAATACAAAGAAGGCATCGTAAAAATATAATTTTGGAATTTGCCCTAGCCTGACACGTTTTGCACTCAAATCCTTCATTGTGGATAAGTGGAGATGGGCGGATAGATGTAGATGAGTTGTCATCAACCCAAACTAAAGTATCCACAACCATTATTTCCCTGTGATGCCCAATCTACATTAGTTCTTATAATATAATGAATAGTATTTACATTAGAAACATTAAATATATACACATTAGCAACCTTTTTTCTATTTGGGCAGCACCAAAATTGTCATCCATGGTTGCTCTGTGTCTGTGAAGTCTTCAACACACATTGCCCACCACCACATTGATAGTTTGACACATTGACAAGAGCCATCGAGCCTATATTAATAATGCACCGCACCATCGTTACTACATTTATTACATAAATATTATAACATATAATCATATGATTATAATAATCATACATTCACCACTATTGTTCTATTATAGATTCATGTACTTAAAAAATGTTTGCAATCAATGGTTTGAACAAAGATGTCATTATAGGGCAGCAAGGACAATTTAACTATACCTGAGCTAGAATTAGTCAACTTCAATACTTTCAATACTTTCAAAACTGAATATGAAATAGGGATATAAACAAGAACTATCCACACAAGTTATAGAGACTAAAACCTTGCCATTGATCCATACGAGTCTAACACAAAACAAATTTACATAAACCAATTAACTCAAAACACAAACCCTTTTTCAAATAATTTAATTTTAACTTTGGTTGTGTTAAAGGAACTATGTTGACTTTATTTTGTAGTTGTTTAACATGAGAGTTTGTAGATTAATAGGAGTTCACATTTTTATGGGAATGTATCATTCAATTGATCATTAATGCCCATTTATATCTAGTGAGATGAACATAACTTATGTACCTCATGCTAGTGTGCTTGGATTAGACTAGACATTATCCAACCGCCTGTGAGAGTTGTCACTGTTATTAATTGGTGTAAAAGGTGGACCGTTTGTGTGTTATAGCACTTTATATAAATACTCACTATTTGGATAATGTCTAGTCTAATGAAAAATAGTGTATACAAGGTATCCAAGCACACTAGCATGAGGTGCATGAGTTATGTGCATCTCACTAGTTATAGATGGGCAACTATGGCACACTAATATCTGTGAACTCCTATTAATCTACAAACTCTTATGTTAAACAACTACAAAATAAAGTCAACATAGTTCTGTTAACACAACCAAAGTTAAAATTAAATTATCTAAAACAAATGGTGCCTTAGAGGGATAGAGGAACACTTTGCTAAAGAAGTTTGACTATTGTTTGTGAAAATGACTCCAAGGAATGCAGGTACTACCGGGGAGATCTAGGAGTTGAAGGAGAAGAACACAAGGTTGCAGGAATCTTACAATGCACTTTTGGCTATGCTTGAAGCACTGGAATCCAATCAAAGAAGAGCAACAGATGAAGGTGTTGATAGTGAAGAAGATGAAGAAACCCATAAGGAAGGGGAAGGAGAGGAAGAAGAGGAACAAATAGATCCTGAAGAGTAGAGGACAATTGGGATATTCAAGGCTATGAAGATTGAGCAGCATATGGTGAGGGGAGATATCCCTATGTATGATGGAAGTCTGAAAGAAAAAGAGCTTTTGGACTAGATTGCATCAATGGTTGCATACTTTGAAGGTGAAGAGGTACCAGAAGATCAAAGGGTCAGATTGGCTTCCAACCCTAGAAGTGTAGGAATGTTACCAGTTGGCCCTTATAATAGAGGATAAATTGAAGAGGAAAAGTGAAAGACAGAATAGCAGCAATAGAGGAGGTTCTTCAATGAGGGGAAGAGAAGGAAGGACAAATCGGGTATGGGAAGAAAAGGACAAAGGATTGAATAGGGAAATGTTGCACAGTCCTAGAAATGTAGACTTTTGGGATTTTTAAAATAGGTTCATGAGTTTCTAGGAGTCCATCAAATATGCCAAAGTTTCATTGTACAACAAAAGAGGCCTGGTGTACAGACTGTACTGAGTTTTTGATAAATAAACTTCTTTCAAATGCAATTTAGGGTGCAAGAGCACCCTCAAAAGATTGAATCAGAGGAAGACAAAGATGTTAAGGAGATCACAAATCTTCTATATCTTCCTAGATGACTATGTAACCTCATTAGAGTCCTAATGTTCAATCAAGTGCTTTTGGGTGGCTATATAAACCTAAGACACTTAGATTGATGTTTATTTGTCACCTATATTTAATGTTGCTAACATATATCTCTATAAAGGTTCGGTTGTTGATGTTGTGGTTATAGGTCATATTGGTTCTATGCAAGAGGCCCAACTCCAAGACATTCCTAAGTCATCTCCTTTGGAGATTGACAACATTTTGGACACTAGAGTTGCACGGAAGACTTGAAGGCACACCTATCTTGAGTATTTGGTACAATGGAAGCATAAGCCCATGGAGGATACTACCTAGCTTACTCCTGAAGCTATTGCGCAACTTGGTTTTCCACTGTCCGCATTACCAACTCAAGGCACTTGAGTTTCTTTGTCCTGCGGAGCATGGTGCAGGGCACCCAAGTCCACTTCCGGATAGTCTTTGTTTTAGTTTGGTTGTAATAAAAGGAAATGGATCTTTATAATCCGTTTCCTCATTTTTGAGTTTGGTCCTTTTGTGTGGTCAAGAATCTTTTGGTGTTTTCATAAACCAGGGATGTCTTAGTCCACTGGATTGTTCTAGTGGGGGTTAAGTTTGTTTATGTTTGTTTGTGTTTTAGTGGGAGTTAAGTTTGTTTCCCATCATTTGGGAAATGTTTCCTAACTCATTGTTAAGGAATGTTGAAACTGTTTCCTCGTATAGCCAACTGTTGGTTCCCATGCCGGTTTGGGATCCTAGTTGGCTCTGAATGGCTAAACTTAGTTTTAGTATGTTTTAGTTTATTTTCTTTAGTTTTAAGGAATTTGAGGGATCTAGACCTTAGATCAAACACTTAGTTCTTTTAGGAAGTTGTTATTGAGTTTTAGTGCATTTTTGACAAAGTTGCATAGATTGTGAAATGTATAAGGAACGTTGTTGTAGGCTCAAACCAGAGATTGATAGAATTTGAATACCAGAACTTGCTATAATAGTCACATACCTTATGTAAAGATTGAGCTCAAGCTGGGACGTATCTCCTGTGCGCGCGCTGCTATGGGTAAAGCCTAAATTATCTAGACAGACTAGCAACTATGGGTAAAGCCTAAATTATCCATCATGGGGAGGGGGTTTATTTAGAATTATAGACCATAAAATCACATGATTGTGACATATGAATCATAAGTAAAGGAAACTTCACATAATAAAGCTTGATAGTGATTTAGAAAACAAGAGAATCATATTTTAAAAGAACTCCTACGAGGCATAAACTTTGTGAATGAAACTTGACAGAGATAGTATTGAAAAATTGGTGAATGCAATTAAAAACTTGTCTCCCACAGAAACAACAAACTTGAGAGCACATTATAACATGCAAAGACTCTCTATTGGATATAAAAATGATTGATGCCACTAAACTAAATAAAAGTATCAATCACAAAGGTTTAGTTTGGGCTCTCGAGGAAAACAATCATTATCCAAATTAACTTATTAAACAAACCTAGTAGCACAATATTAAGTTGTTTGGTATTGAATAGATGGAGGTCCACAAAGATAAGAATTAAGATGAAGTAGATATATGAAAGCAAAATGCAAAAACAAGGAAGGTTCCCAACCTGCATTGAAGAGGAGCACTAAATTTTAATCCCATGAAAGATGGCTTCATATGAGGTACAAGAATTATCAAGATTTGAATCATAAATTATTATTGCCTCTGAGCAGTGCAGAGATTTATATAAAAATAAACACTTCTATAAATAATGAATAGTCAACAATCTATTAAAAAAATAGCAATCCACTTGACACAATTTACTACTCCAAATAATTGGGCTTCTGTTATGCAGCTTAATTTTCCATCAATGTTAGTTTCAAAGGTGTAAGTATTAACAAATATTATACTATATGATAAATGTCACTTAAAAATCAAGTGTATACCGCAGGGATTAGCAACTTCAAAAGATTTTCTATTAGACATTATGGTTGGAAATGCTTTGGTAGACATGTATGCCAAATGTGGAAGAATAGACAAGGCCAGTGAGTTGTTTAATAGAACGCCTCAACGAAATGTGGTTTCATGGACTGCAATGATTGTAGGGTATGCACAAAATGGATTTCTTGAAAAGGCTTTAGAAACTTTCAAACAAATGCAATTAGTGGATGTAAAGCCGAATTCCACAACCCTTGCCAGCTTCCTCCCCGCCTGTGCCAAAATGGGAGTTTTGGAAGAGGGTGTGGACATCTATCAAAGCATAAAAGATAAAGAAATTTTGTCAGATGTTGTAGTTGCAACTACCCTGGTAGACATGTATGCAAAATGTGGAACTATAGACAAGGCACGTGAACTCTTTGACAAAATGCATCAAAGACATGTGGTATCATGGAATGCCATGATTACAGACTATGTACAAAATGGATTTTTTGAAAAGGCTTTATAAATTTTCAAGCAAATGCAAATGGCAGGTGTAAAGCTAAATTCCACAACCTTTGCCAGCATCCTCCCTGCCTGTGCCAAAATGGGAGCTTTGGAACAGGGTAATTAACTAGTTACTGTTAATATATTATGTAGTCACATTAAATATATTATGCAGTCATTGTTAAGATCGACTTAGTCAATTGCTTGATCACATGATAACCAGTAATTAATGGTTATCCTAACATATTGTTAATGTGTTATGATAACCACTAATTAGTGGTTATTTGTATCACTATGTAAGATAATGAAACAATGCCAGTTAACCGATAATGAAACGATGCCAGTCATGTCTATTCATATTGGTATTAATAACGGCTGTGTGGGCTGAGAAAGACTTACCAACACCATATAATTGATAGGAAATAATCAATGATACCCTAGCTCATATAAATGGATGCCATAGCTCGTGGGTAACCAGAGAATCCAATGAACACACATTAACATGATGCCCTAGTTCACTAACATAGCTAATGCCATAATCAAATCATCCAAAGAAATGAACTCAATGCCATGGACACAATAGAGCATGGAGTAATGAATATCACAGTAAGATGTGCCCTCGAAATCCAGAGGAGATAACACAATCCCTACCTCAATGGGCTTCTATTTGATAAGGAGAGGAAAAGCCAAGTTTCCAAAACCAAGCTCAAAGATCAAAGGCCCAAGTACAGATAAAAACTGTAACCCCTATACACAGTGCCGAATCTGCCTCGGTTGATGTGGTTTCAAGCTCGAAGATCAAAGGGCCAAGTCTAGATAAAAACTACAACCCCTATACACAGTGTCAAATCCACCCTGGCCGATGTAGTTTCGCACGCTGCCCCTTGAAAAAATTCACCGTAGTGATAATGAAATGAGAAATTAATTCTTTTTTATAAAAAAGTTATACCCGTGTTCGTCAAAATTTTGACATACACAGTAGTGGTCAAAATTTTGACTAACACGGGCATGGATTTAAAAAAAATGAAAGTTTTCCTTCTATAATCCGACCAACCAAAATCTTTTTGTTTCATGGTCAAAAAATTTGGTAGAAAAACTAGGTGAAATGTACTAGTGGGGGAGTGTTGGTGTAATTGAACATTTCTAATTACACTTTACTTAAGTTTATTTAGGATAATGCTTGTGCATATTAGTTGTCATGTAGACACCTAGGAGTTTGCATTTTATTTTAGCACATGGTGTAGGAGAATTCCACTTTAGGTGGTGATAGTTGTTATCTCATTCAACTTTATGTATGAGATCCATCTGTAGTGCTCTTATCACATTATCATCCTCTCATTGTTGCACATATTTTGTTGTACAATGGAGGACGATCCACCTTTGGTGGACATGTGATTACACCTTGTGTAGGTGATAGGTTATCACTTGCATCACTCCTAGTTATCATGCATTACCTTTATATTCAGGCACATCTACATTGTATTTATCAATTGTATCAATTGGACATTTTGCACCCATTGTCATGTGATTATTATTGAGTTATTCATTTGATCATATTATATTGTCTCTCTTATTTGTGCTATCTATTGAGCTTCTAGATCTTGACATTGCATTCATTGCCTTAGGCAAATTCTTACACATTGAAACACTTAATCTTTTACTACTATTAAACTCAATCTTTGGGCTTGATTGAAGGCCAAAGACATTTTGAACTTCTATCCTTTTGCAATAGTTTCCAATAATACTACTTAACACTACACATTTTTTCTTACTACATATATACATTGGATGAACATGTTTTGTAGGCATTAAAGATCTATTATATTCACAACATAATTACACTAATCCAAAAACTACTCAATTCAATTGCATGGATTGTGGAAACTTAGGCCCGTTTGGTAGCGAGAATTAGGAAATGATGGATTTGATCAAATGCTGGAAATGGTCAAATCATGGATTTGATAATCCAGTTTTTCATTTCTGGATTATGTTTGGACCATTTGGTTCCACTTTTTGAAATTGGAATTGAAATTTGAGTATGATTTTTTTAAATTTTTAAAATGTTTTTGAATTTAATAATTCATTTTTATTAATGGAATTGAATTTAAAATGGAATCGCAGACCGTTTTAGGTAGCCAAAGTTGGTGGTAGGCAACCAAGTTACAATCACTGCAACCAAAATTAAAAAAAAATTCGACAAAAAATTTGGAAAATAAATTCAAGAAAAAATAAATAATTTTTTAAATTTTTTTTTTTTGAAAACAAATTTGACAAAAAAATTCGTCAAAAAATTTGAATTTTTTTTGAAAAAATTTGAAAAAATAACAAAGTTACAAACCACCGAGACAAATAAAAAATAAATTAAATCCCTCCCCACACAAATAAAAAATTAAAAAATTAAGCGTAGACATGAAAAATTTAAAAATTTGCTTTTCCCCATTCAAATTCCAATTCCACCTTTTCAGATGGAAGATGTAAATGCTCATTTTTGACAAAATGAACATTTACATATTCCTATTCTATTTTCATATTGCATTCCCAAAGTCAAGATTCGACAAAATCACAAATAACAAATGCCAATTCGAGACTAATTCCCACTACCAAACGAACCCTTTAATGCCCGTAATCTCCTAGATAGCTCATTAATATTATTGCATAGTAGACACTTAATTTCTCATATTTCAATTGTTTCAAATCTTTGATATTCTATCCAACTCCAATTCCAAAATTGAACTTCTAATCTTACATTGTAATGCACTTATTTTCCTCCTATTTTAATTATCTCAACTTTTTAATCCTCTATCCAATTCCAAAATTAAACTTCCAATCTTACAATATTATATCAATCAAAATTTACATTATCACAATTTAATAATATATGCCATTTCTAATTTTTATCTCAATAATTTTGCATCAATTAATTAATTATATAAAGATTAAAATAAAATAAAATAAAATATATATTTACTTTACCGTAGTTCTAGCTCAATTCAGGCGTCAACCCATTGAGGGACTCTACATCAATCTGCCCTACCTCATCTCCACCCTCAAACATGCCATTATGAAAATTGGGAGAAGAGAAATATTTCGGATGCCCTGGATGGATCTTATTTAATCAACATAAACGAAATAAATTAATTTGGAAGCCCTGAAAAGATAAGATGATTACATTAGACAAATCTTAGAGATAAAAACATATATAAATGTACTTCATACCCTTCTCCATTTGTTATATCCATTGGCAGAAATGCGAAGGTTTAAGCAGCAGTGAGAAATAACAGAGCTTCAGACATGGCTTCTCATGCCTATTCCCACCAAATACATTTATGTTCACCAACAAAGTCTTATTCTCTTTCATTCCAACAGCTCAACCCTCTTAATAAATCATGTACCGTATGCAAGTTCAATCCTTACAGGATTACATTAAATAAATCATTTATTAGAATGAAGCACCTACAAAAAATAAGGGTGATTAAGGCTTCGAACAATGAAGTTGAAATTGCCAATACAAACACAGAAATTGTAAATACAGACACCCAATTAGTTCAAAGCCGAGGAGACGCCCAAACTATGATTCGGGACGTTTTTGAGGTATGTAGAAGTTTTTAATATTATGGGTTTTACTTATTTTTTTCAGTTGAAGCACACAACGCTCAGATTCGGATATTCATTACCACGTTTTCTAGGATTTAAATCCAAGCCCTTGTTATGAATGTCCTGTTGATATAACAAGAATTCATTCTAACTTCCAGGCATCGTGTTTAAGGGATTGGAATTCGGGTACTGCCATAGAAAGTGTCTTTTACATGAGTCTATTAATTTGCAACTGACAGACAACATGTTTACAATATCAGAATCTTTGTCTGATCATTGTAAGAGGTAGTTTATTAGGTAACTTTTGCACCAACGGCTTTGTCAGTAGAGAAAATGGATTTAGGTGCGAGTCCTTTGGTTGGCAATTTAGCACTCTTTGTCTCTCTGGAAGTAACATTAGTGATGGCTTCAGCGTCCTGCATCGTGAACCTCTATAGCTCGTGGTTAGTTTCCGTGCAATGTAGGTAACTTACAAGCTATTTATTACTTATCAGTCATATGTCTATGATAGGATTTTATTCCACATTATACCCCTAGTTATCATTCACGTACTTTCATGTGAAGATAGTAGTTGCAATTGATTAGAAGAATTATGATTGCTTCGTAACACCAGCCCATTGCAGCTGTCAGACAACGTGTTTACAATATCAGAACTTGGGTCTCTGGCCATAGTAAGAGGTGGCTATGGGGCAGTTGTCGCATCAATAGCTTTTATGATTCGAGGAGGAGGATTTAGAGTTTAACTCCTTGGGTTGATTTGTGAGCATTGTGTCAGATTTAGGACTAACATAGCCAATGACTGGGTCCTCTCCAGCTTGTGGATGTTTTCTACGTGATCTAGGTAACATACGAGCCTGTTATTACAGTCATATGTCTGTGATGGCATTTTATTTTTAATTCTCTACTTACCACTAAACTGTATGCATGCTAAAATAGAACTTACAAGGAATTAGAAGAATTGTGATAATCAGGGTTCGATCTATAAGTGGCAGGCAACACGCATACAACATTGGATCTATCTTAGAAAGTGCTATTTACTTAACATTTGACTTATAGGCACATTAAGATACTGTTCAAACCAAGGTTATAAAAACCAGAAAGATGAACTCTAATTATTTTTAGCAAAAGTTGATCAGGTCACAAATTCGAAGGTCAGAAAGAAATGTTTTTCTCTATCATTTTCCATGTTCTATCCAGGAAAATTTGATTATCAATGGTTTTTAGCTTTTGTAGAAAAGTAATTTAGATTGCCTATTATGCTTGAAAACATGGATTATGTATGGTGTGATTTCATTGTTTTGTCGAATTGTAAGGTGTTTCTGTATCCCAGAATCTTATGAAGTTTTATGTTCAACTTCATAGCTCAGAGACAATAGATAATCAGGGGTAATCAGGATCTTCAATAAATTGGCTTGGTCCTTAACGTCAAGTTACTGACTTGCATTGTGTACAACTGAACAGACCCTATCAACAAAGGGTTTTTCATTTTGAACATAAATGAGATATTTTATTTTTCGCTAATTATATGTTTGTGGGGGTGCTATTTTCAGTTGGAAAATTGATGTGGTTTTTTGTTTTTAGTTTTTAAATTGCGAATTGTATTTTAACACGGGTCTGAGAATTTCAATGTAGTGCCAAAATTGTGTGGGGTTGGTTGTTATTGTAAACAATTGATTGCAAGCAGATATTTAACTTAGTTGCTCTATTCATTGTGATGTTATTTCAACATAAATGCTTGAGAACTGATGACATAATAATTTGACTATTTTAGAAACTGAGAGAAGAAGAGAAACAGAGGGTTGAAGAATTGGATGAGATAGAGAGAAAGGCAAATTTACAGTTTGAGAGGGAAAATGTCATGGCCTCATCATGGGGAAAGGAATTTCTTAAGTTGCAAGGGAAGCTTAAAGGAACACCATGTGATCCACAGACTTCACATGACATTTCTTTTGGTGAATTCTTGACGCTTCTGGATGAAAACCGAGTTAACTACATGGAATATGGAGACCTAGGCCAGTCAGTTGCAGGTAAGCAGGTGAATATACTATGGGCATGCCAATGAATATTTTTTTTATAAAATCTTGCAATGTAAATTGCATCTATGTGGCTACAGAAAGCATTTCAGAGGTGAGATATCTGAAGATTCTTTCGTGCAGCCATTTTATGCATTCTTATGGAGATAGTTAATGTTCTTATCGTTTTTAAAATTACTTGCTTGTCAGGTACGAGTCATTCTTATGAAGATAATTAATATTTTTCTGTTTATGAAGTGATAGTTTTATGCACTCACTTGTCAGGTCTGATTGATTAGCAAGGTTGATAAGGATAAGGATCTTTGATGAACCGTATGAACAGACAATTTTCATTCACTGACATTCATGGTCATCAGTCTCTTGTGAATATATCTATCTTTTTGATTTTTTAAATTTTTTGTATGTGCTTGGCCTTATCATCTTAAGCTTGCTGGTGGCTGTAAAAAATTAGTTAGGTGATACCAAAAGCTTGCAGGAAAGATTAGTAGAGTTAAATGCATTGGATATTTTTTTGTTTTGTTTTTAAACAAAGTTACATTGAAGTGGAACAAAATAGAAGCAAGAGTTTGCATGATAAACAAATTAAATTTTAAGCATTTGAATTTTAAGGTATAAGAAGGGACCAGAGCTGAAAATGTTATGTGGGGAGGCTCCTGTTGTCACCTAAATAGAGCACCCCTCCGGAGTAAACTCGGCCTATTGGTGAACATGGGAAAACTCCCCTGATTGTGGGCTCAGATATTGGAAGTTGACCTCCAGAGCAAGTTGGTTCTTATCGTACTCACCTAAACTTACCTAAACTAAGATTTTTGTAGAGGAAAGGGTTAGAAGGATGGATAGAAATGAAATCTAACTCCTAAAGGGTGATGCACCAAACGGTATCTTTGAGGCTCAATTGATAACCAACACACAATAAAACCTGTAATGGAAAGCTCTCCTACACAACTCAATAACACATAATATTTGCAACAATAATTTATAAGGCTAAACAACAATTTCTAAAAGGAGGATAAATTCCTCATAGTTCAAAACTGATTAAGCACAACCCACAACCTACAAAGATTATACTTCTGCAAAAGGCATCAATAAGAGATTCACAAGTTCAGAAAAAAGAGAAAGCATGAGCTAAGAATTACAGCTCAAAGGTTTTTCAAATTTGTATAATTGCTCTAAAATGGGTTACAAAAACCACTTTGTCTTTGTCAAGAACTTAGGAATAGTTACAAAACAACAAGCCGAAGGGAAGAAGAACTGCTTACAAATGAGCCCTTAGCTCATACTTATGCTTGTTTCAAAATCGAACTACACCCGAAAAATAGTAAAATTTTCTGGGTCGGATGGAGTCAGAACCGATAATCCTTGAGACCTTCAAACATCTGTAAAAGAGGCCAAAAGGTGACCCCAAAGTCGTGCCTCAATAGTACTGCTACAAAGACCCTCCATAAATGCGAGCCTTGCCTTGTCTCTTCACTGTTGGAACAGTGTGGCCACCTTGAATGCGTGTCTGATGAAGTAAATTAGAAGAAGCTTTCTTGTCTGTTGTATACCCAAAAATGAGTTCACAGTTAGCGTCGCAGTCAACTTTACTTTACCGCTGGAGAAATCCCAATCGGAGCGCCAGAAATACTTTGCCTCTGATCAGCTTCGAAATTGGCACGACAACGGCCTCCCATCGGCATAGGTGATACCGATAGGAAAATCTCTCTTTGGCGCCATTGGCAAACAATCTCTCCTTGATCGAACAATCTATTTCATGTTTCCATCGGCATGGGTGATACCGACATGTTCATCGGGGGTCAACAAGTCTCAACAGTTGTTCCACCGCTGTGCATTGCTATATCGATAATGCCCATTGGTATAACTCCCCCCAATGTCATCGTTCCTTGGCATCATCGGTGAAGGCTTAACCGATAGCCCCATTGGCTATCGGCAAGACCAAAAAAATCCTTCACCACTAGTGATTGTCATGCTGATGGAGCATATCGACACAAGTCATACAGATAAACTCATCGAGTGTCGACATAGCACATAATGTGCTCCAACAATGGCGCATGCTATACTGATGAGTTCATCGGCGCAACTCCCCCCTTATGTCATCTCATAATAGCTTCAAAAACTCCCATCGCGGTAACCTATGCCGATAGGCTCAACCAAGCGGCCCAAACCTTGCATTGGTCTAGGATATTCCGATGAGTTCATCGGGCGTTGGCAGAACTGAAACACACATACCCTGATGGCACTAGTTATACCGATGGAACACATCGGTAAAACTCCAGCCGATAGACTACCACATGTTAGATACTAATTGACATAAGTCTTACCGATAGCCTCATTGGCTATTGGTAAGACAGGAAAAACCCTTTGTCGCTGGTGTAAGTTTCTCTGATGAAGCTCATCGGTATAAGTCAACCTGATCCCTCTATCACTATATGTTGTGCCGATGAGCTCATCGGGCATTGGGGAAACCTAGAAGCACTCACCCCGACAATGTTAGTCATGCCGATGAGTTCATTGGCAAAGCTCCCGCCGATGCATCATCTCCCTTTGGTGTCTATCAGTATAAGTCTTGCCAACTATCGCATTGGGTATTGGCAAGACAAAAAAGTGCCTTTGTCGCTGGTGAGTGTATGCCGATGGAGCATATTGGCACAAGTCATGCCAATAAGTTGCTTTGCTTTTTACTCATTTGATGCTATCGACATAACCTATCACCGACATGGATCCTCGGCCTAATGTTCCGCTCCTCAATCGGGGCACGTTATCTCGATCACATGTCTTTTTTGCCTAAGTGTTGTCATTAGGGGACTCCTGCCGATGACCAATTGTGACGCCTTGAACTTTTGACTACATTGACATCATCTTACAAACCATTCGGGTTTCTGTAGCACACTGGGCTCTTGCATTTCTGCAATTATATGTAACCACTTTGTGAAATTTGACTCCATTCGATAAACTGCTTCTTGCTTACGATCCTGTAGCTGAAATGAGCTGTGAGAAAAAGTGGTAACATTTTGGCGACATCTGTAGTATGTTTGCCTACTAAACATCTAGACCAGTTGCCTAGGCTATTCATTGGGCACAAAGTCACTCTCATTTGCCAAAACTTCTGAAAACCCATCTCGCTTTGGAAACGACTAACTACAATGTGTAACCAACACTTAGGGAAAAGGGAAACTGCATCTAGACTATTGTGGCACAACACTTATTTACCAAATACAAATTGCTCTAGTATATACAAGGATAGATCTTACCTCAGAAACAATGCTTGAGGTGAATCCCATTCACTGGGATTCGTTCCATGTTGCCATCCAAACGTGACAGTTGAAAGGCATTATACTGTTTACACATTGAGATAATATAGGGCCCGCCCTAGAATGCATCAAACTTGGAGTGATTTCCAGGTTTTCCTTTACGTTCATCCCATTTCAGCACTATGTCACCCTCCAGGAAAGTTCTTGGAGATGCCCTTGTGTCAAAAGACCTCTTCATCTATGCTTGATGGCGTTCAATTTTCTTTAAGGCCTTAGCTCTAGTCTCCTCCAGCTTAAAAAGTTGAGCCAACCTTATAGTCATTGCTTCTTCATCCAACATATCAAGCTGATTGGCCAAGTCTAGAGCTTGAAGCTCCAATGAAATAGGCAATCTAGCCTCTTCCCCATAAACTAGTTTGAAAGGTGACTGCCTAGTTGACCTTTTTTGAGTAATTTGATCAGCCCGTAAGGCTGATTTTAGCTGGGTATGCCATGCTCTTTGGTTACTTTCCATAGTCCTTTTAATGATTCTGATCAGATTCTTTTAAGTGGATTTAGCTTGGCCATTGCCTTGAGGATAATAATTGGAAGACGTGTTTAGATAAATTCCATTCCGTACAGCCCAATCAGAAATTTTAAAACCAACACAAGCCAAAGCATTAGCAGAGATAATGGATTCAGGAACCCCAAACCTGAAAACCAGCTCTTCATAAAAATTTAGGACAACGTTCTCATTAGATTCTTTAAGTGCTACCGCCTCAGTCCACTTAGTGAAATAGTCCATGGCAATTATGACCCACTTGTGGCCAGCACTGGATGGGGGGTTTATAACTCCAATGAAGTCCAACCCCCACCTCATGAAAGGCTGTTCAACCTGAATGGGCTGTAAGGGTAAGGCTTCCAACTTTTGTTTCCCAGCAAACAATGCACACTCCCTACTTTTTCTAACCCATAATTGTGCATCCTTGAATAGACTAGGCCAGTGATAACCACCTTTCATGACCTTAAGAGTTGTTGCTCTAGGTGAAAAGTGGCCTCCAGCTGACCCCTCATGGAATTCATGCAATACCTTGTGAACCCGATCAGCTCCAATGCATCTTAAGAGAAGGCCATTAAAGTCCTTTCTAAACAGAAAATTATTCAGTAGAACATAAGGAATGGACTACAGTCTAAAATACCTTCTTTTTGCTTTGTCTAAGCCTTGTGGACATTCCCTAGACTGCAAAAAATGAATCATTTGCTGCACTTAATCAATGGCTGGAGCTGGGTCCGCTTGTTCTTCATTTTGTAAAACTAGAACAGCCTCTTATTCATGTTTCTCTTTGCTGCTTATAGCATCAGCAAGCTGCTCACACAATCCTTTTCCTCTGATCAGCTTGGTGACTTTGATCTTCACATCGTATTGCATAACCTCAGTCACCCAACCAACTCTCTTATCACTTAGATCCTTACCCAAAAGGAAATCTTTCACACTCGGATGAGCAACCATTAGAATGATTTTGTTATTAGACAACATGTGCTTAAATTTTTTCAAACTATTAGAATGATTTTGTTATTAGACAACATGTGCTTAAATTTTTTCAAACTCCTTATAACAACAAGCACATGTTTCTCTACAAAGGAATACCCGAGCTCGTAATCATTAAGCCCTTGATTGAAGAAAGCCACAGACTGCTCCAAGTCTTCATCATTGCGCTATACTAACATAGCTGAAATAGAATCAATATCCCCATAAGTGTATAAAACAAAATCCTTGGAAAAATCAGGATTTATAAGTGTAAGTGCTGCTGCAAGTGCCTCCTTAATTATCTCAAAACTCCTCTTTCCGTCCTTAGTCCAGCTAAAAGGGACATTTTTGCTTAACATAGCTATCATAGGACTCAACAAATCTGCAATATCTGGGATAAACGTCCTAACAAAGTTTATTTGACCAATGAAACTTTGCAAACCTTTTTTGTGTGTCGGCAAAGGAAGAGCCAAAATTGTTGTTGTTTTTTCAGGGTCAATGTCGATTTCCTGTTTTGACACCACTTATCCAAGCAATCTGCCTTCATGGACATCAAAAACTCACTTTTTGCGATTTAGAGATATCCCAAACTCTCTGCATTTTTCAAAAATCTGTTTTAGATGTTTTAAGTGATCTTTTGATTCCTTGGAAAAGACAGTAATATCATCCAGGTACACTAAAACAATTTTATACATTAAAACATTAAAAGTCACATCCATGGCCTTTTGAAAGGCTGCCCCAACGTTGGACAGACCGAAAGACATTTTTGTATGCCATGGTACCCCACTTGGTGGTAAAAGTTGTCTTAAATTGGTCCTCCTCCCTTACTAAAATCTGATTGCAACCAAAATATCCATCAAGCAAGGAAAAACTTTCAGATCCTGAAACCACTTGAAGGATCTGCTCCATTGAAGGCAAGGGGTGATGGTCCTTCAATGAGGCTCTATTCAAGTCTCGTAAGTCAACACATAGCATTATCTCCCCATTCTTTTTCCTAACTCGTACAAGGTTTGAGACCCCGGAAGTGTGCTTAATAGGGAAGACAATACTACTCTCAATAAGTTTGTTCAACTCTTTCCTCATGAGTGGCTCTAATTTTGGATTTAAAGGCCTCTGTTTCTATCTAACCAGTTTGGCATTATGTTCAAGCTCAATAGTGTGCTGAGCAAGTTGGGGATCAAACCCCTTCAAATCACTATATTCCCATGCAAAAACATCACTAAACTCTTGAAAAAGATGAATAAGTGAATGCTGTAATTCTGGTGTATGTAAATTGCCGAGTTTGAGCATTTTTCCTTTAAATACCTCAACTTCCTCATAGTGTTCTTGATCAACCTGCATGCTGGCCTTGGACCTTCTGGTCTCATCATCAGTGTTGAAAATTGATTCTAGGGTGACCAAATCTTTTGGCATTTTGTTTTTTTTCAGTTGAATGATTTGGCCATCATATTGATGTTGAAATGTCTCTTGGCTGGCATGTGAGAATTCAACTTCTTCTCTTAAAAAATTGACTATTTGCTGGTCATTTTCAAAGATCTGCCAGTGCATGTTGTTATCAGGTACAACAGGGCTAGTGATGACCCTGACATCTTGATTATTTTTTCGCTGCTAACTTCATTTGGAATATCGAATTCAGCACCAATAGCAGCCAATCTGTTAGCATGTTTATTCTGATTTCTAGATATGAAAATCATATTAAACACATCAAAACCATCAAGAAGATCCCATACCTTGTGCTTGTAAGATTTAAGCAACTCATTCTTGGTAATGTTAAGGTTTCTTACTTGATTCACTATCAACTCGCTGTCCCCATATACCTTTAAACAACTAATATCCATTCTTCTTGCCCATTCCAATCCATGGATCAGAGCCTCATACTTGGCAGTATTATTGGAACAACCAAAACAAAACTGAAAAGCTGAATAATGCCTATCATTACTTGGGGAAACCAGCATGCAACCTCCACCAACCCCAACCTTTTTCCTTGCACCGTCAAAAACTAACTGCCACACCTCATTGTCTTGTTGCCCAACCTGCTTTTCAACATTTTTTTCTAGGTTGGGCATGAATGAAATAACCTCATGCATCAAATACATGCCCAAACCAGCATGTCCTAGATGTTCAAGTGGACCCTCTGTTTGATTCCGGAAAGCCCACTCATCAAGAAGAATATCTGAAATATCCTCTGTTTGAGTGTTACCTTCTTGAATAATTGGTTGCTCTTCTTGTTCACTTGCAAGCAAGTTAGCATTGGTAGGACTTGGGGAGTAGGGTTCAATATGATCTTTGCTAATGGGTTCTGATTTTATGGTAGCTTTGGTGCCATACCTAGTTCTGAATAGCATATGAGACCAATTTGAAGATAAGTAACCTCCGATTTTGGTGGTAAAATCTCTTGACAAGCATATGGCAAAGCAGGGAGGCAACTTGATGACATAGATATCCTGCGGGATAGA
Source organism: Chamaecyparis obtusa (assembly GCA_027943335.1). Classification (NCBI taxonomy): domain Eukaryota; kingdom Viridiplantae; phylum Streptophyta; class Pinopsida; order Cupressales; family Cupressaceae; genus Chamaecyparis; species Chamaecyparis obtusa. The sequence continues at coordinate 421,004 of BSBK01003715.1, forward strand.
GAAATTTGGACAAGTCTGGAGGGTTAAAGCAAGATTCCTAATGACTCCTATTGTATTGACCGAAGTACCATCTAATTGCACAACACCCTTTTCAAGTGGCTCAAACTTGATTCCCAACTTATCAATGATTTGTTTGGGCATTATCGAGCTACTTGCACATGAGTCAATCATGCAATTGTGGACTAAATGGTTTGCTATGATTAGAGACACATAAAAAGGTGGGGGTTTACCAGCTGAAACTTGCTGCCCCTTTTTATTCATGTCAGCATTAGTCAAGTCAACCTTAGGCTCCTCTCTATTAGGCTGATTAGAAACACTTAAGTCTGATAAGGCTGGCTGCAAAAGGTCCTTTTGACCTGGAATACTCAAAGAATCCCACACGGACATGGATACATTTATTTTCTTCATATTGTGAAGGATGTTAAAAGAAGGGGCACTAACCTTAGGCTGAACCTTTGTAGCAACATTCTCAACATTAACAAAAGCTGGTTGTGTCGGAACTATAGGCTGTTCTTTTGTTAATAAAGGCTGTCCCTTTGGAAAAGTCCGAACACTCTCAGTATTAGATGGGCCAACAACTTGTTGCTCATCACCTAGTGCCCTCTTTTTAGTTCTTGTATTGTCTGCAATGGATGTACCGATCTGATTCATGCCACAAAAATCTTCGAACTGCCAATTAATAAGTGTTGCTTTTGGCTATTGACCTTCTTGCCGCTGTCTAGAGGATCCATTAGAGGTACTTGCATGTAAACTTGGGCTATTTTGCACCATTAAGGTATGGTTAATGATACCATTTGTATAGGCATTTTGATTATGTGGTTGATTACATGGAAAACACCATTCGTAATCCTGAGCCAAATTATTCTGGGTTGGAACAAGCTCTTTTGAAGAGTTGGTAGCATTAGGGTTATAAGGTTGATATGGCCGTGTGTTATAATTTTGTCTTTGACCTTGATAATTGGGCTGATATGGTGGTCTATTATTTTGATTTTGCTGGTAAGGTAGTTGGTAAGGTTTATAACCTTGATTTTGCTACTTTTTAATATTCACAATTTCATTACCAAAAGTTTTTAAGATACCCTTAATCTCTTGCAATGCCACAGATTGAGTTGGAAGGGTACTCTCTTGGTTATTGGGTTGTGTAATAGGTGTTGGTAATGCCGGTGTTGCCGGGATAACAACTAAAGGGACTGCTTGCAAAGGTATAAGTGATTGAACTATAGGAGCTATTGGAAAAAAATGGCATAGGAGGTCTTGGGGCAATCTTTCGAGCTTGTATAAGGCTGTTTTCAGCTCTTACAACCATATCATAAGCACCTGAGAGCGTAACACCTCCCATGGACTGTATCATAACTGCTATATCACTATTGAAAGTCCTTAGATATTATAAAAAAGTGTGATCAGCAGAGGGTCTTACTGTTGGAGGTATTCTCTCCCACGTTCCTTGGAAACGAAAGTTTAAATCCGTTATTTGCTCATGGGGGGCTCTCTTAATGGTGGACAGCTGTTCCACCAAAGACAAATGATCTGATTTATCTTCAAAAAACTTGCACAGTTCAGTACCTAGCTGGTCCCAATCAGCGATAGAACCCATTGCTAGCCTCCTAAACCATTGTAAAGCTTTTCCTTTGAAAGAGGCAGCCAACAACTTGACTACAACATTGCCCTCTGCACAAAGATTAGCTACATCTTTTATGTGTTTAATTGGGGTGGTTTGATCCTCACCCGTAAAATATGGTAAACTCTTTAAAGCAGCAACATAAATGACATCATGTTGAATCAACTTCAGTGGGCTGCCTTGGTTGAATTAAACAAAAGGTTGGTTCCTTTGCCGTGCCATGGGAATCTACAAAGCTTGACCTCTTGGGGCAGTAAAAATTGGAACAGCGGTAAGAGGAGCAGTAGTAATAACAGGAACTATAGTGTTACCTCTTGCTGTAGGAAGAGTGGACTTATTTCTCCTTGTATAAACCAGGGGCCTTTTTGGTTGTTATGCTGTCCTCCCTCTTCTCCTAGGTGGAGATAGCTGCAGATACTTGAAAGACAAAGAGCCGCTCTTTGTTTGTACTCTTCTCATATGCTGTAATACACCGGTTCTTCTTTTCCGAAGCTTAGAGTCGCCAAGTGTGTAACTTTAACCTCTTTCAGGTTGGAAATACTGCTGTACACACTAACAACAACACAAAAAGTATTGTAAAAAAGACTGAAAAATCGTTCACTTGTCCCACCAGGCGTTCCAAAAATTGTTGTCACCTAAATAGAGCACCCCTGCTGAGTAAACTCGACTTATTGGCGAACATGGGAAAGATTCCTTGATTGTGGTCTCAAATATTGGAAGTTGACCTCTAGAGCAAGTTGGTTCTTATGGTGCTCACCTAAACTTACCTAAACTAAGATTTTTGTAGAGGAAAGGAGTAGAAGGATGGATAGAAATGAAATCTAACTCCTAAAGGGTGATGTACCAAACGGTATCTTTGAGACTCAATGGATAACCAACACATAATAAAACCTGTAATGGAAAGCTCTCCTACACAACTCAATAACATATAATCTTTGCAACAGTAATTTATAAGAAGGCTAAACGACAATTCCTAAAAGGAGGATAAATTCCTCATAGTTCAAAACTGATTAAGCACAACCCACAACCTACAAAGATTATACTTCTACAAAAGGCATCAATAAGAGATACACAAGTGGAGAAAAAAGAGAAAGCATGAGTTAAGATTTACAACTAAAAGGTGTTTCAAATTTGTATAATCGCTCTGAAATGGGTTACAAAAACCACTTTGCCTTCTTTGTCAAGAACTTAGGAATAGTTACAAAACAACAAGCCAAAGGGAAGAAGAACTGCTTACAAATGAGCCCTCAGCTCATACTAATGCTTTTTTCAAAATTGAACTACACCCCAAAAATAGTAAAAATTTCTGGGTGAGATGCAATCGGAACCAGTCATCCCTGAGACCTTCAAACATCTGTAAAAGAAGCCAAAAGGTGGCCCCAAAATCGTGCCCCAACAGTACTGCTACGAAGACCCTCCATAAATGCGAGACCTACCCTGTCTCTTCACCGTTGGAACAACGCAGCCACCTTGGATGTGTGTTTGATGAAGTAAATCAAAAGAAGCCTTCGTGTTTGTTGTATACCCAAAAATGAAGTTCACAGTAGCGTCGCAGTTAGCTTTACTTTACCGTTGGAGAAATCCCGATCGGAGCACCAAAAATCCTTTGCCTCTGATTATCTTCGAAACTGGCACGACAACGGCCTCCCATCGGCATAGGTGATACCAATAGGAAAATCTCTCTTTAGCACCATCGACAAACAATCTCTCTCCCTGATTGAACAGTCTATTTCATGTTTCCATCGGCATAGGTGATATTGACAGGTTCATTGGGGGTTGGCAAGTCTCAACAATTGTTCCACCCTATACCGATAATGCCCATCGACATAACTCCTCCTGATGTCATCATTCCTTGGCATCATCGATGAGGGCGATAGCCCCATCGGCTATCGGCAAGACAAAAAATTTCCTTCACCGCTAGTGATTGTCATGTTGATGGAGCATATTGACACAAGGCATACCGATAAACTCATCGGGTGTCGACATAGCACAAAATGTGCTCCAATGATGGCACATGCTATACCGATGAGTTCATCGACGCAACTCCCCCCGATGTCATCTCATAATAGCTTCAAAAACTCCCATTGCGGTAACCTATGCTGACGGGCTCAACCAAGTGGCCCAAACCTTGCATCGGTCTAGGATATTCCGATGAGTTCATCGGGCATTGGCAGAACTGAGAAACACATACCCCAATGGCACTAGTTATACTGATGGAACACATCGGTAAAACTCTAGCCGATAGACTTCCGCACGTTAGATACTAATTGGCATAAGTCTCACCGATAACCTCATTGGCTATCGGTGAGACATAAAAAACCCTTTGTCGCTGGTCTAAGTTTCACTGATGAAGCTCTTCGGTATAAGTCAACTCTATCCCTCTATCGCTGTATGTTGTGCCAATGAGCTCATCGGGCATCAGGGAAACTTGGGAGCAATCACCTCGACAATGTTAGTCATGTCGATGAGTTCGTCGGCGAAGCTCCCACCGACGCATCATCTCCCTTTGGTGCCCATCGGTATGAGTCTTGTCGACTACAGCATCGAGTATCGACAAGACAACAAAGTGCCTTTGTCGTTTGTGAGTGTTATGTCGATGGACCATATCGACACAGTCACACAAGTCATGCCAATAAGTTGCTCTGCCTTTTGCCTCATCCGATGCTATCGGCATAACCTACACCGACATGGATCCTCGGCCTAATGTTCCACTCCTCAATCGAGGCAAGTTATCCCGATCACATTTGTCTTATTTGCCTAAGTGTTGTAATCGGGGGACTCCTGCCGATGACCAACTGTGACGCCTTGTATTTTTGACTACATTGGCATCATCTTACAACCCATTCGGGTTTCTGTAGCACACAAGCTCTGGCATTGTTGCAATTATATGTAACCACTTTGTGACATTTGACTCTATCCCATAAACTACTTCTTGCTTATGATCCTGTAGCTGAAATGTTCCACTCCTCAATCGAGGCACGTTATCCCGATCACATTTGTCTTATTTGCCTAAGTGTTGTCATCGGGGGACTCCTACCGATGACCAATTGTGATGCCTTGTATTTCTGACTGCATTGGCATCATTTTACAACCCATTCGGGTTTCTGTAGCACACAAGCTCTGGCATTTTTGCAATTATATGCAACCACTTTGTGACATTTGACTCTATCCCATAAACTACTTCTTGCTTACGATCTTGTAGCTGAAATGAGCCGTGGGAAAAAACTGGTAACAGGGTTCATTGAATCTTTGATGATGGAACACAATGTTCCATGTAATAACCGCCCTTGTTTATTTTGAAAATATGTTAGCTACAGTTTTAAATGCATAAAAACTTTTGTTCCACTTTATGACAACCCAAAGTCTTGGAAAGGGCAAGGTGAGAGTGCAGGATGTTTAGGATCACATATAACTGAAAGCAAACTGCAAAAAGGAAAATGTCAGGGGGGCAAGCTGGCCAATGCCACTTATGTAGTGGGATGCATTGCATTATTGAAAGAAAGTGAACATCCACTTATTGAGCAGTAATTAAAAATGGCTCCTGCACTTTATCGGGAAAGCTAAGGGGCACAATCACTATTCAATGGAGAGCCTAAAAAACTGAAAGAAAATAACAAGCTCCTTCCGCTTGTCCAGTGGTGGGTGATTACAAGGAAACTGCTTGTTTACTGGGGTAAATATCAGCAATAACTATAATAAACCCACAAGTGGTACTACCATCTAGTGTTGCAATCCAAATACTATGAAGAAATGGTTTTGGTGGTATGACCATCCAAAGCTTAACAATGTTAGTCCATGTGTAATGAAACACTGAATATTTACTGATATAAAAGCTGATACAAATCAAACTGCTGTGAACACCCCCCAATAGAGTCAAATATCAAGCTTCCCAACTACCTAGCTATGATAAATTAATATTATAGCTTGAATGGTTGAGCATGTAGGCTGGTGTAGAACTGACATACACTAATAAACACAGCTTATGGGGAGTTTCATCTGCAGGTCTAAGATGGGAATGTTTGCAACTGGAGCACTTATGGCTGGAGGCGACTACAGCTCCAAATTTATCGTCACTCCAATTCTCCCCCCTAAAATGGGCAGATTTGCATATACCAACCCAAGGCACCACCAAAGAATCAAGAAAGACACTCAAAACAATAGTGATCTCTCCTCAAATTCCCATGCCCAACAACCAAAGTACAACTTGTAGCATGAAATGTACGACAAGTTTCAAACTCACAACTTTCCCCTTTCAATCAGCAGCAGGTAACATGAATATATACTACTGTCTTGATCAACCAAACATTGATACCCCAACTTGCAAGATGTAAGGCCCCATGAAAGTTGTTATAAAACATGATAGTTTGATATTAAACAATGGAGACGAAGTCTCCTTAAGTAGAAAAGTACAAGACGATGTTTCTAAACGAAACAATAGTTAACTGGATATGAAAATAGGGACTAGCTAATAAAACTAAACTCACTAAAGATGACCATTAGGAACATTACATTATTATTTTAATACCCTCCCTTAATGGTCATCGTACTAACTACCTGACAGAGGACAATCTGCAGATCTTTTGGTCATGGATGCAAAGAATGTTGTTCCTCATTAGAACACTCTGCTGCTATTGAGACCCTCCCTAGATTTGTTGAATGTTGATGATCAAGAGTACTAGAATCTGTCCAACTTGATTTTGGGTAACAAAGCTATCCCCTTTGAGATCAACTATTGAAAAAACAACGTTTGTAGATGTTTGCCCCTGCAACTCCAGGTGCAACCCAAAACAAATTGCAAGCTTTGAAAAAACCGTACATTGATTTTTTTCGGATAAAATCGAAAAACCCTGAGACCATTAACAACAGTTATGATTTTTTTGGAAAAAATCAGAAAACCCAAAAATGTTTTTTGCGGATAAAATTGAAAAAATGAAATATGATTTTTGAGCGGAAAAATTGATCAAGTCTAGACACGATTTTGAGGGTTAAATCAATCAAAACCCAACACAAAATTTGAGACACGAATCATAATACAAAGCTTTGTTTTTGAGGAAAAATGGTAAAGCCCTTTTATAAAATGATTTTCAAGGCTAAAAATTGCACAAAACCTACAATAATTTTTTATGGACAAGAATTATAAAACCTCCCAGAATTTTTTAAGGGAAAAGATTATTAAAACCCATCCAGATTTTTTTCAAGGAGAAAAAATTATTAAAGACCCATCCACCAATATTTTAAGGACAAAAATTAGAAAACCCATAATAAATTTTTAAAGGGACAAAATTATAAATCCATAAAAGAAAACTAGCTCAACCTTCAGAAAACCATGATCTGCAAACCCTTCAAATTCGTTTGTAGGAAAAAGCCAACACACAACCACAAACCATCTCAAAAACCTTCATGTAACAAAACATGAAACTTCGTGCAGTAAAATACTGCCAAAAATTGCCAAACTTCATCATGCGGTAAAACAAGAAAACACTTCGTGTGGAAAAGAACACATGCAAGAAACTTGCAACTCACAGAAAACACATGCAAGTACATGCAACAAACATTCAAGTACATGCAACCCACATAACCCTGGCCCTCTCGTGAGGGAGATAGACCTAGATGTGCTTTGATACCATGTTATAAAATATGATAGTTTGATATTAAACAATGGAGACAAAGTCTCCTTAAATAGAAAAGTACAAGATGATGTTTCTAAATGAAACAATCGTTAACTGAATATGAAAATAGAAACTAACTAATAAAACTAAACTCACTAAAGATGACCATTAGAAACATTACATTATTATTTTAATAAACATCATAGTCATCATATGGTACAACTTGCATATGAAGAAATGTATGGCCTAGTAGCTAGACCTTCTAAATCGCCCTATCAATCCTTCAAACACTACAAAACTTAAAATGCACTTGACAAAACCTGATCAAATAAACAACTTAGAAAACATTAAACACATTCATGATTGAAATCGAAAATTTGAAACTCCACTTGAGGCACAATGGCGATCTTTGAAATGAAATCACAACAATCTAACTAGGGATTATCTTTCAAACCCAAAACTAGAAATCATAAGAGGGTTTTGGTCCTTAGATGATTGTGGAAGAACCGAAGTTCAATGAGACAACATAATAGTATTATTCATTAGCATATGTGAAAATGAGCCCCCTGAACCTCCTTTTAAAGCTTTTGGAGGAAAAATACTCAATTTGAAATTATTAAGTGACCTTTTAAAAGATTCATAATTTTTTTCCTGTGTAAAGGTTCCTTATTTCTCTTAGGTGTCCACTTTAAGGGACATGCACCTTTTTAAAATGATAGTACATTTAAGTTGTCAAATTAATAATAAAACATTAGAAACTTAAGTGACTAATTAAAATATTTCACTTGAGTTGTGGAAAGTACTACAACGACATCGAAATCCAACTTTGACCACACCATGATGAAACTAAAGCGGTAGGATGATGATAGAGCCAACTCGGAGACTTACTAAAGATAGACATGCTCTCCAAGAAGTTTGGAGAACACCCTAGGAGTTCGAAAGCACTTTTGAAAGTGTTGTTGCTATCCATATTACTAATTGGGCTTAGGAAACATCTATGTAGGGATAAGGATGCACCAATGATCAAAATTTTTAATTAATTAAAAATAAAAAATAGTACTGTTTTCATTTTTAAGATATTTGTTTATGCATGGCTCAAAATTATTGATTACTAAAAAAAATAGAAAAATGAAAATAGTACAATTTTTTATTTTAAATTAATTAAAAATTTTGGTCAATGGTGCATTCTAATGCCTGCATAGACATTGCCTTGCCATAAATGGAAATCTTGAAATATAGAACTTGTCTTTCAAGAACTTTGGAGCTCCTTTTCCCTTACAAATTGGTCTATGGGAACTTGGGAAATAGGTTATTTGTCATCAATTTGGCTAGGCTTGAGAAGGGGATATTACAATCTGCCCTCCCCAAAATTGCTTGTCCTTAAGCAATTGCAAATTTGGATTTTGCATTATTTGCTTGTTATGCCAAGTAGTATCCTTCACAGTTAAGTTTTTATATTTCACCAAATATTTTTTGATGGTCCTCTTCTTCAAAGTACGCTACTTGAAATGAATCAGTACTTGTGGAACCGAAACAAGTTTTCCTTCTTCATCCAAAGGGGTAACTTAGTAGAGGCAATAACAACATGTTCAAGTGCCTTCTTGAGGCTTGACACATGGATGCCATTATTTACTCTCGTGTACCTCTAACTCATGGGCCACTTCTCCAATCCTCCTGGAGATCTTGAATGGGCCATAGAAACATGGCTTCAACTTCTCCGATTCAAATGCGTGCTCTACACGGTGCTAGTTTGCATAAAACTTCTGCTGTTTTTTAGCATGTTGGAGATTATCCTCAAGGATTTCATTACGTCTTGACTTGGCTGCAATGAATCCTTAGCTTGGGGCACTCTATTATCACCTAACAATAAGTCAATGAAGCTAGGAGCTTCACACCCATACAATGCCATAAATGAAGACAACTTTATAGACATGATAAGTGGAATTATAACAGTACTAATCCGAATGATGCCATCTTACCTCTTTTTGTTGCCTTGAAACATAATTTTTGAGGCATTCATTCGTTTTGCCTTTTTGTTTTTCCTTAAAGGTACATGGGTGAGATTATTATCATTGATATATTGATGAAATTAGAAGAAGACTGTCATCAATATTTTGGAGAGATTGATGTCATAGGTGAGAAGAGCACTTTTTCGTTGAGAGAAATCACATGAAGAAAAAGGCCAAAGGTCACTACTTGTTGCTCAAGCATGTTGGCTGATCTCTTTGCTGAATAGAGGAGTATTGAATGTCTAAGTGCATGGAGAAGGATAAACTAAACCTTATCTATGCTGGCTAGATATATATATATATATATAAAATGATTACTCTTGGCCAACTAAGACACAAACATATATAGATTTTCGTATGAATTGCCCAACTTAATTATGTAATGAACAATGAAGCAATTCTAATAAATAGTGATAAAAACTAAGAGAAAAGGCAGCGATAAAGAAAGACATGAAATGCAGCAATTAATGAGAACAATGCAGTCATCAATAATGAATAGCAATCATAATTAATATGATGAAGGGCTGTGATTATTGTTAAGTCAATATCATTAAGGGCTGGAAATTAAAAAGACAAAATAAGACAAAAGAGATTAAGTCAAAATAGAATAAGACAAAAAAAGGAAGGCAGCAATTATGTTTAGTAAACGGCTAAAAGACAACAATTTATTAAAAGCTTTTGAGGATAAACAAAAGAGTTTAAATGTAGTGATCATCTCTTAACTAATGGTCATGTTTTGTAAAAAGATACCACTCTTTAAAAGGACATCTTTCTTCATGAAGAGGCATAGGGAAGATATAAATATACAGAGAAGTTAGAGAGAAAGAAAGCAAGGAGTTAGTAATATAAGTTTATAGAAGCTAATAGTTATTAACGAAAGGTGATGTCCTTTTAAACAGTCATCTCTATTTTAAGAGATGTATCTCTTTATAAAGATATGCAGATATAAATAAAGTTTATGAAATGAGGGGTGAAAAAGTTAATATCAATCGGACATATAAAAGATAAAGGAGAAGATATATGCAGAAATAGGAGGAGGCTTATGCAGTGTTGATGCTGAGATAAAGGTCATCTTGCAGTCATAGAAAAAGAGATTGGTCAGATATGAAAGAGATATCTATGCAAATATATCGAGAACTCTATGCAGAGATAGAGGAGAAGATTGTAGAGATATAGAAGAGATATTCAAGACAGATCTATAGAGAATAGTAAAGTCAAATTTGAAGAGGAGAACCTGCAGATTCAAGTGTAATTGTTCATCATCCATTGAAGAGAATATTCACAAGAAGATAATGGAATAAGTAGAATCTATATGAAGATCATACTAACAGATGCAGAGCAATAAGCATGATAACGTCAAAGGCATATTACACTCACATATGGATGCAAAATCCTTTGTCAATAAAAACTTGAAGCATTCAATTTGACGTGTTTGTGACACTTAAATGCATGAAAAACAAAAAATCATTTTATTAATATTTTTAAATATTTTTATAATATTTTTATAACAAGATTAGTGCGTTCGCCGTTGATATACATCACTTTTTTTCTCAAGGATAAGGATACGAATGAACATAAAATAAAATGTAATGATATGATATGATAACATAATGATAATGATGTAGCCTTAAATAGATTTTTTGCTTTCGAGGAGTTTAATGGAAATATAAATATATAATAGCAAGAACAAATTAAAACGTAATTATAGAATTATATCTTAATAATAATTTTATATTAGTTACAATATCATAATATAATAAAGATTTAATATTAATTACAATGTAATAATATTGTGATAATTTTTTAAATTGAATAATGAACAAATATGATATCTTTCGGTGCAATTTACCTATATTCCTCTAAAGATATAGGTATGCTAGTATATAAACAACCATTATCCATTGAAGAAGTCACACAAAAGATAAAACTTTGATTTGGAAGTTGGAGCTACTTAAAAGGATAGATTGGTGTCTCTCGCTAGGTTGGTGCTTGGTTGATGGGGTTGATCCCTCTAGTAGGTTGATGTGTAGAAATTGAGAAGATTGGTGTATCTTGTGGGTTGGTTCCTACAAAGATTGTAAGATGTTTCTATATATAAAGTAATATTTTTCTGTGATTTTCTCCTCCAAGGGTTTGCATGTAAATCTCATGTTCTCCTTGTGTTGTGTAATTGTTGCATCTTATGTTTTTGTTATTGTGCAATTGATATGCCTATTGTTACAAGTTTGAAAAAGCAAAGATTGTTGTTATTTTGACTCACCCCCCACTTAGTATAACCGTGTGCTCATCATAGATTTGGATGCATGAAATTTTTGAATGGCTATATGAATGTGTTTGGTGGATCTTGTTGATATGCGAGAGCTTTGCAAGAGAGGTGAAATCCTTGGAGTGTTGCACAAGCAAAGAAGTGACGATTCCATATTCGTTATTGTTGATAGGTTTGCAAAAATAACACACTTCATTCTTTCTTAGAAGTTGAATGATGTATCGAAAGTTGCAGGCTTCTTAAATGATGTTGTTCAATAGCATAGCTTATTGCATAGTATTGTTTTAGACAAAGATACAAAGTTCCTAAGCCGTCTTTGGCAAATTTTATGGAATAACTTGGGCATACATCTCAATTACAATTTTGTTTCCAAAGATGGATGACTAGATAGAGGTTCTCAATTGAAAGTCTTGGTAACTTAGGTGTTTGGTTGAAAACTAGTGTACATAATGGGATTTTCGTCGGCTCAAACATTTACTGTTTGTGCAAACAAAGTGTTTTATCTTATGAGTTCATCACCTAGGAAGTATTCACACTAGTTACTTAAATTTACTTAGGGTACACAGGATATTTATCAAATTATGTCCGAAGTTATAAGATTAAAGTACATGACATAACCTTATGCAATCGTATGTCTCACCTTGGTCTAGATAACCAAGGGGTTCCCTTTGTATTCTTGATTTAGTTATCTCATTTGTATGTTTGCATCCTTCAATAAAATATAATTATTCTCTCATATTTGATCTATCTCGTGCTTTCATTGAAGCTCTTAGATCTTGGGTGGCTACAATCTTTGACCAATTTTTCGCATGGCATAGAGCAATCCATAGCAGCTATATATGATGTTAGAGCTTGTGGGATTGCTTCGTCTTAATTGAGAAACGTAGGTTGCAAACCTTTGTCGATCTTGAAAAGTCAAGTATACTCTTCTTTCACATCAAATGATAACCTAGAGAGTATGATTTTTTTTTATAGAAATAGTAGATTTGGGGGAGGGAGGTTCCTCTTTGTGGTCTTGTATTGTAGGTTCATTTTGGAGCTTGTTGGTGCAAATTTGAGCTCACTATTTAGTTTAGGGTGTTCAACAAAGCCAATTTAGCCTTTTGATTTGTCCCAATTGGACATGTGAGGCCAAATCTGCAAGGTTTTGAAGGTGGGAGGTGGTTGTTAGATCTATAAGGTAGTTGCAAGTTTGGAGCATTTTGGGTCAAATTTGACCTTGCCATCATGTTTATAAGGCCTAAGAACAGGATCAACAATTAATTTGTTAAAACAAACTCTTTTGCCTTGGTTCATTAGAATTTTTTTCCCTTCGATCGTATAGATTGTTTTGCAAAGAATATTCCTAGTGCTCCAAAATCCATTGTTTGTGTAGACAAAAATGGTAAGATCAGGTAATTTGAATTTAGCCTTTTGATTTTGTTTTATGGAGTAAGAAAATGGGTAGACTACAACAATTAGGTTGAAAGAGAATGGAAAGAAACAACTTAAAAGCTAGAGGAACCACTTTGGACCTATCATATATCAGTAGGAGAAAACAAGCTTATTTTAGATACCTTAGTTTGAAGAATATACTGTTAGAGATGGCTATAAGATTTTGATTGGGGAATATACCATAAATGATATAAATGATGTAATGTCCCCTTTTTCCAATGCCCTAATTTTGCCCTAAAATTACAATTTCAACATACAAACAAAGACATTAGATTTCTGCAGTCCATCATGATTAACTTGTTATGCTTTTGGATAAAATTGTGTGTAATTTATTAGCTGTAAAGATCATTACAACTCTCTCGTCCTGATGATGGATAATGGAGTGTGATCCAAAATGTTGATGCAAATAAATTACACACAGTTTTATCCAGAAGCATAACAAGTTAATTCCAAATAATCCATAAAACATATCTTTCCCCCTAGGGTTAGGAACATTAACTCAATCTTATGATATATCTAATCTCATTAATGGAGTTCCTTTGTAATGTCCCAAATTGGAGTTGACCATCTCAAAACCAATCATAATGTAGTTTGATAGGAACCTTGAGAGGGTGCTAGTAAACTGCCCAGCCTAACTAAGCCCGAGAGCACGTCATATTCATATTGTGGCAAACTTGCTCACATCCCACAAGTTGCAGGAATGTCCAACAATGGACCAGTTCCCCCTTGGGGTATCCCACAAGCGGCAAAATGTCAATTATGACCAATTCCCCCCTTGGATCAACCAAATTGCCTTTTGGCCCACAAGAGGTAGGAATGTCAACTATGACCAAATTCCCCCTCTTGGGGTGGCGTGCTTAGTTTAGGGGAGTTGGTAAATTGCATCTCCCTATCTTATTTCCTCCAGCTAATATGTGATTGATTTTGGAATAAATATATTCATATATGTAAACACTTTGTTTAAGTATTAACCCTCTTGCACTCAATAACTAGTAATGCATATAACAAAATTGATTGTATATAGGCAGGTCAAATGCATCATTATCCATAATGGCCATGTGGGCAGATTGAGTGCATTTTTATCTGTTATTGCACATAGGTAGATTGAATGCAGAACGTATTAATCATTCATACCAAATTACAGATATAATGTCTGTGTAAGATTGTTGTAAGTCAAATCTAATTCCTTGAATGTTTAACTACTTGATAATTCGATTGTTGTTGAATGATTGATATTTGTATGAATGATTGATTGACTGAATGAATTCTTTAATGATTGATGAGTGATGATGTAATGAGTGCTGGTTTGATATATTGGTGAATTGAATGAATGTTGATTTGATAGAGTGGTTTGCTGATTGATTGTTTGCTTGCTTTGATAATTGATGATTGCAAGCTTTGCCCCAAGTAAAGCTGCTCACTTCAGCCACGTTGTTGTTGCATGGAGTCATTTTTTGCATACTCCATGCAAGGGTGTTTCCTTTCCACTCTTTTGCTACATAACCTGCACCTGAGGGCCCCGAGTTCCCCTTGGAGCTCCATCAAAATTAACTTTAACCCAGTCTTTGTAGATGACAATTGTGCCATCAATAATACTTATCTTAGTTAAATTAAATAGTTGTCTTGAAACGTTGTCAGTTGCCGATAGTTAGCGGTCTTAACCAACTGCTGAGCACTATTTATATGAAGTTCGGGACATTCTTAGGTGTTCATAAGATGATATTAGTATGCAATAAAAGATATATCATTTTGTCATTTATGGTTTAAAGTGATTCTATTCATGTTGTTATTGTATTTCATTTATCTCTGGTATTATGCAACCCTGTTGAATCTATATATATTTTGCCATCTATCCATCTCAGTAGGCATCTAACATTTTGGCATCGTTGCCTAAGTTCGAACTTGGCGGTCGAGGGAAGTAGGATTGGCTGGATGGCGGCATAATGGGATGTATATTCGATCAACAAGTTTTTGTAACTGACAATGATGTCGAGGACAATAACGAAGTAACTCGAGAGGACCAATTGACACTGGACTTGGTTCACGCATGGGACGTGTCGGTTGACGAGTACATACAACGGGAGGCTTGAGAGAGTAGTCTCCCCTAGTACGGTATGTGTCTAACTTACAATGAATGACCCTGTGTACGATCTCTTGAATAGCCTTCCAAGATTGTTGGCTCGCATGTTAGTAGAAGTTCAGGAGCAACTGTAGGCAAGGGAAAGGGAAAACCGTAGGCAACAAATACTACAATGGTACGAAGAGAGGAACTAGAGGGAGGAGGAATCATGCGATACAAGTAGGCGCCGTACCTTTGGTAACTCCAACAACTAATGCCCAGCCTGCCAAACAAAGATAGGAGGCGACGTACGAGGACATAGACAAAAGTAGATAAGGAAGCAGAAGCTACCGTAAGGAGGCCTCTGCGAATCTAAGAACAGGTTGAGAGGTGTCAATGACTACAACAAATAGCGGAAAAATCTATTAGCCCTCCACCATGTAACCGGGGTAGGCAGTGAATGCAAAGCACAACCGTTAACCCAGGAGTGGGAAGAAATTGCGAGGGAAGCACTACTCCCGAACATTGCCTGGGCGCTAGAAGGGTCTGACGCAGACAATTGGGAGGGTAATTCCGTACCAATTGAATCGTCCGTACACTCTGAGGAGGGCAATAGTGAGGAAGGGAACCTCAAAGGAGAGGTAGCGGGTTTATTTGAGAGTACCTTGTGGGGCATCGACAATCTCGTTCTTTCAAAGGGATCAAGAATAGGGAGAACTGAACCAGAGAGTTTGGGGAGAAGAGAGTATTTGTACCACTACGAAGGAGGCAACCAAGACATGAACAATAGAGGTGGAGGAGTAGAAGATTCGCGCATAGCCGGAGGTGCGGAAGACACACAGGGATGCGGAGGAGGAACCAATCCTCTGATGTCTAATAACGTGCACGCTACCTACTGTACATGGCAAATGGCGAACCCCCTGAGAAGCAAAAACTACCCAAGTTCAGTGGGGACAGATTGGAGAATCTGGTTTGCCAGTGTATGTGTAATGATATGGGAAGCAAATGGCCAGGATGACCACGACTACTAGTTGAAGGCTTTTCTTGCCACCCTACGAGGGATTGCAATTGATTGGTACACAAAACTACCAGTAGGGGACAAGGCAACTTGGGATGACCTGAAAAAAAGCATTCCAAGAGGAATTCAGATTGCTCCATGACAATGACGAAGTGGTAGTAGAAATATACAACACAAAGCAAGGGAAAAATGAGACCGTATGGTCCTACTACCGTAGGCTGAAAGAACTCATTGACAGGTTAGACAACCAACCAACGGATGGCTTGAAGAAAAGGTGGTTCATCGAAGGGCTGAATCCCTCCCTCTGAAGGAAAATGAAGGTGGTACCGCCATCCTCGTACATAGAAACCTACAATCGGGCAATGAACATTGAAAGTGAAAACAAGACATCAAAAGGAAAGAAACAAACTAGTGATGAGGAAAGTATAGATGGCAAGAGTGAAGGGGAGTTCCGCAGGATACAGGCCCTCTAGAAGGACATGATGAGGATGATGAAAGAAATAAAGGCAAAAAAAGAGACGAAGGAGAGCAAGGAAGTGTGGTGCACGGGGTGCAAAAGTGAAGTGTACACCAGGGCAAACTGTCCCAAGAAATCCTTTTGCGATATTTGCCAAGTGCAAGGACACTCCATTAAGGAGTGCTCGTACAATTTGAAGGTGAGGAGCACTCAAGTTCTCTTCACGCAAGGGGAATAGGCAACCCCGCCTACCACACCACCAAGACCCATAAATTTTGATGCCTCACCGAGTGGTTACCGTAACAACTGAAGAGGCAACAACAATAATAGCAACGACACCCCAAGAAGTCATATTCAGTACAATGCGAAGGGGCGACCCATGATACAATGCCACAGATGCAGTAAATGGGGCCACTTCGCGTGGGATTGCCAGAGTAAGCAAGGTGGTGGAAGCCTACTATGCAACTGGTGTGGGCAAGGCAACCATGAGGATGCTGACTGCCCTAAGGGGAAAGCCTTAAACATGATAGAAGTAGCACGCCCCGAAGAGGAGGAAGTCCTGGCAATCACGAGACTTCAGGCCAAGAGGGCCACATGCCTCGACCCAGGTATAGAGAAGGAAAGATTGAGGGAAGCCAGAAAGGAAATGTAAATGGCAATGGAGGAAGAACGAAGACAGACACACGACACGACCAGTTACCCTTTATGGTCAGCATCAGAAGCCAACATCATACAACAGATGTTACAGGAAATGGTCCTAGTACGAGTGGCAGACCTATTGGAGACACTTCCACGACTGAAGGTGGCAATTACCAACATTGGTGATACACACGACGGTAGAGGGGTTGGCAGCCAGGGGATGAATGAGATTGAAACAAAAGGCTTCGAAAAAGATACTTCCACGAGTGACGCCATAGACCCTATGTTGTTGGTAGTAGGTGTGGGGTGGACCTCGACAGTGGTGGAAATGGAAATCATGGGCAGTACCCTCACCAACACCATTGTAGATGGAGGGTCTGGAGTGACTGTACTCCCATAAGAGTCATGGAAGGCCCTTGGCAAACCAACACTCTGGCCGCCAACCTTCCACTTGGTAGGCATCGACCAACACGGTATAAAACCACTTGGGACACTCACGGCCCAGAAAGTAATAATTGAAACTTAACAATTCCTCCTCGACTTCGTGGTCATCTCACTAGAGAAGAAGGGATATGATGCTCTCCTTGGCAGAGATTGGCTTATCATAGCAAAAGCGAACCACAATTGGAAGAACACCCTCTTCATCGAGAACGAAGGAAAGAAATGTCATCGACCTCCGAAACCAAACAATGAGCCAGGAGTTGGCATCAAATTCCGAATCCGATGAAGAGTACACTGAGAAAGGAGGGATGGAACCGGATGATGAAGGAATATTGAGGCAAGGAAATTGCTCAGAAGATGAAACCAGGTCACTCAATGGATTATTTCATTGGCAGATGGTGGACTATGAAGTGTTCCATCCCAGTTGCAATGTACTAGAGATTCTGGAGATCGAAGTCGAAGAGAAGGATACTTTTCCTCTAGAATATAGATAGTACAAAGAAGGTAATGCAAGGGTTGATGACACCTCGACCCATTAGTTTGAAAGAGACGAGACAGCCAAATATGAGGAGCCAAGCATAGAAAAAGTAAACCTCGGCAAGAAAGATGACCCCAAGGTAATCCTTGTCGGGGACGATTGGGACCCTGTGCTGAAGACGACAACATTTAGGATATTCCTGGAGTATAAGGACGTATTCGCAAGGACGTACAAGGACTTGAAGGGTGTATCATCGGAGTTGTGTGTCCATCGAATCCCCCTCGTACCAGGAGCACGCCCAGTTCGGACGAGATCATACTGCATGAACAAGAATTATGTGGCTAAGTTCCAAGAGGAAATTGAGAAAATGCTCGATGCAGGGATCATTTTCAAAGTCCAGAGAAGTGACTGGGTGTCGCTCATTGTTATCTCCCTGAAAAAGGAAGCCAACCAGATCCGGATTTGTGTTGACTTCAAAAGTCTGAACGCAGTTACAATCAAGGATCCATTCCCCATTCCTTTTACTGACAACATCTTGGAGGAAGTGGCAGGACATGAAATGTACTTGTTAATGGACGGGTTCTTTGGCTACAACCAGATCAACATTGCGGAAGAGGATAAACTGAAGGCTACATTTGGTGTGGAAGTCGGGGTGTATGCATACAACAGGATGCTAGTCAGCCTGTGCAATGCCCCTGCCACCTTCCAGAGAATTATACTTTATATTTTTGAGAAGATGTCCATGGGGAATTTCAAGGCATTTTTAGATGACTGGTCCATCTATAGTGGAAAAGAAACCCACATGACTGCTCTACGCAAGTGCATGGAATAGTGCCGAAGAGCACGGTGGGCATTGAACCCAAAGAAGTGTTGATTCATGGTACCATAGGGAAGGATGCTCGGGCATATAGTGTGCAAAGAGGGGTTGAAGACTAAACTTGACAAGGTGAAAGTGATAATTGAGATGGAGAGCCCCGAGGATGTAATGGGAGTAAAATCCTTCCTGCAATGTTGGTTACTACTGACGGTTCATCAAGGGGTTTGCTGAAATTTAATTACCATAGGAGAAACTCACAAGAAAAGGGGAACCATTCACGTGGGATATGGAACAAGAAACAACACTCAAAGAACTGAAGTCAAGATTGGTGAGTGTGCCAATTCTCGCTTATCCAGACTGGGACAAAGAATTCCATGTCCATGTAGATGCATCCAACTATGCTATTGGGGCCACTTTGGCACAAGTTGGCACAGGAGGGGTAGATCGCCCAATATACTTTGCTAGTAGACTACTATCTAAGGTGGAGAAGAACTGTAGTACAACAGAAAGGGAAGCCTTGGGCATGGTATATGCTGTCCAAAAATTTTGGCACTATCTTCTTGCCACACCCTTCATGTTGTACATGGACCACCAAGCCCTAATGTACTTAGTGAACAAACCCATTATACAAGGAAGGGTAAGTCGGTGGCTGTTAGTCCTCCAAGAATTCACCTTCACCATAATTGTGCGACTAGGGAAGAGTCATGTCATTGCCGATCAACTGTCAAGGATAAAATTGAGGGAACCTGTTGATGGGGTGAATGAGGACTTTCCAGGCCCACTTGTT
Source organism: Chamaecyparis obtusa (assembly GCA_027943335.1). Taxonomy (NCBI): domain Eukaryota; kingdom Viridiplantae; phylum Streptophyta; class Pinopsida; order Cupressales; family Cupressaceae; genus Chamaecyparis; species Chamaecyparis obtusa. Next base: position 440,636 of record BSBK01003715.1, read on the forward strand.
CCAAATAGCAGCCTTACCTTCTTGGAAAGAACAAATGGGCCAGTTGCTGTCTACCTCCACCTTTCCCACGAGATGCCATTGAGAGAGCGGAGGAAGTTGGCACTCAAGAGTGAAACATTCCAACTTGTCAGTGGGTTACTATACAAGATGGGACCTGACCATGTACTCCGTCGGTGCGTCATGGAGGAAGAAATACCAAGTGTACTATGAGAATCTCATGAAGGGCTCACATGAGGACATATGGGCCAGATGCCACTGCACGAAAGGTATTGCTGGCAGGGATGTGGTGGCCAACACTGCACTTGGACGCGCAGGAGTGGGTGCTCGGATTTGATACTTGTCAAAGGGTCAGTAAGCCATTAAAACATGATTTCATGCCCTTATTCCCTTCCCAGCCTCAAGAGCTCTTTGAAAGGTGGGGCCTAGACTTTGTGGGACCACTCAAGGTGAGCACGACACAATGATGCAGGTACATTGTGGTGGATACTGAGTACTTAACCAAGTGGGTTATGATGGAGCCTTAGTTGTTGGCAAAAATCTGGGCATCCATTTATGATATATGTGGAAGACTTGATGATATTATTTTCTGATAAATAGGCTTGAGGTGGATATGCAAGCAAAACAAAATTATTAAAAAGCTTTGGGTAACTTCATTGCTCCTTGAGTTTTATTGCAAAATGTGTGGATTGGAATTGATGGAAACGTTGGAGAAATAACAGATATGAACATGTTTTTGACTACATCCAGCGTGTGAAGATATGATAGACGGTGAGGAGAAATTTAAATTGCAAATAAAGCAATTAAAATATTACACCCTGTCAGCATGCACTCATATTTGAAAACGATGACTTTTCCAATATACTCATCAATATTAAGGATGCCGATAAAAATAGAATGGGTCTCTATATATAAGCAGTTTGGTATCTATGAAAAGTATATATATGGCAGAAATGTTTAGCAAAAAATGCTAAATATATTTGATGAATATATTATAAAAACCATGTCAGCATATATACGAACAAGTTATTGGAGAAGACGTCACTCGGAAATACAAACAATAGCATGTAAAGAAAATTACCAAAGAAGACCAGCAACTAGTCAAGGCATAGATTGAATGGTGTCTTCATATAATACGAGTGCCAATGATTCCCATAAGGGTGGAGAGTTATATGGCCATGTAAACTAAGATTTGCTAAGGTACATATTAGAGAAATACGATTTTCATTAGCTAACTATCCCGCCTAATACCCACAACACCATGGAGCTCCTATGAAGATACACATCATACGCGACATATATACGCAGTGGGTAATGAGCAACGACAATAATAAACTTAGTATGATGTCGACCAGTTTTAGAGATGCAACAGGGAAAAACAAAAAGGGAGAATTATTATCAAGCGGTGTTAATAAAAGATAAAGGTTTGATAATCTCATTAAATGGTTAAAATGATTAAGTTATTTAATCAAAGTCATTTGAAAGGTGCAATTATAGCTAAAAGAAAGGTGCTATTCAACTTTAAAAGATATAACCTTTCACTCTTAAAGGTCACGTTCCTTTGTTATTAAAATATAAATAAAGAGATGTATCATTGGAAAAACAAGAAAAAAGAGGAAAGAAGATTATAATTAGAAGAAGAATATTTGTAAGGAGGAATAAGGAGTAATAATATGACTTTGTAATATAAATTCAATTATTTTATTTTAATAATAAAATAAAATGTCCTTTGTTTATTATTAAAGGAGTGGAGAATTAAATTGCAGATGAACCGTCCTTTGTAATTATTTTTTGAATTTTGTATACAATTTGAAAATCAGATAAGTGGACGTGGTCATTTAGCATCTTAAACTCGATCATCACAGATATCGTGAAATATTTAATTGTTTTTGAATTTGTGTCCAGTTTGTCTTCGAGGAGTTAAAGTTCAATCTGGACTAATTTAAGATTGCATAAATATTTGATTTGTCGCATCTTGATTATTTAATTGATTGGCAGTATAAGTGCATAGAACATTATAAAGTTGTACGTAATCTTCACTGAAGTTGACTCTATTGCCCGAATGAGCAGAGGCACTGGTCTTTTTATTTTTCAAGTATTGGGTTTATATGTGAAGTTAGAAAATCTATCAATTCCTTCCTACAAACCTCAAATCCATTATTAAGAATCATCACACAAAATATTTAATTCAAACATTCAACATTCAATTTCATATTGATCGAGTTCGAGGAATTTGCCAGTCGGAAAACTCACAAGCTTAAATTCGCTATAGAAAAACCTTGAAGAAAGTGATCAAGTTCGAGGTGAAGGTTTACCTGCCTAGGTGTAGCGAAGCCTAAAGTGCAGGGGAATTTGAATTATTCCCGTTTGTTGGCCAGAACTGATTTGGAATCCTATTGGAGAATTGGCAAGCTCTTGGATTTCCAATCTGTGGTTTTGGGAACCAACAGGTTAAAGCCAAAGCGCTCCCTAATAACACCGCCATCAGTACCGCCTGGTTCTTGTATGAGCAAATAGTCACTCGATTCAGCATACCGATCTCCATCACAAGTGATAGAGGTGTGCACTTTGTCAACCAGGCGATCAGGAGCATGACAACAAGATACTGAATATTCCACAACCTCTCAAGCCCGTACTACCCTTGAGCAAATGGGCAAGCAAAATCCACAAATATTGTGTTGGTGTCAGTAGTCTATAAGACATGTGGAGTGGAAGAGGGGGACTATGCTCAACGATTCCTCGTGGAGCTTGAAACTATGGCTTCAACCATGCGAGACATGGTGGACAAAGCAGCGGAGTTAGATATGGGATCCTTGACTTTGGCAGTGGACGCATTGCTGAAATTTATGATGGAGGGTTGCCACACGGAATTTAGTGAGCGCCTCTCAGGGCAAGGGTGGCCTGATATAGAGTTAAAGGACAGAGAGAGGGATTGGGGTACTCCACAGATCGTGGTTGGATATGGAGGACAACTTGGCCTAATGGACACTCATCCGGATGGAACAAAGGTTTAGGGATACATTCCTGCATCTACAGAGAACCACATGGCAGGCCTGCAAAGCAGAAGACAAGGAGGCCCTACAAAAGAGAGTACAGGAACTGGACACTGAGCTGAACTAGGAGAGGATAGTGCGGATGGAAAAGGAGCAGAAGTTAGCCACTATAGAGAAAGACCTCATGGATGCCCTGAGGTTATTAAAAGCGGCCAGGGAGAAACAACTTATTGCAGAAAGACATTTAAGGCTTCTTTGATCCCAGCTCCCGCACGCTATTGCCTTAGCTACTCCAGGGAAGTCCTCTCACCCATCCCAATGATTTGCTTATGTTTGTTGTATGTCCCCATTTTGGTTTCTGTTGTCTGGAAGACAATTTCTTTTGGGGGGATGATGTAGACGACAATTGTGCCATCAATAATACTTAGTTAAATTAAATAGTTGTCTTAAAATGGTGTCAATTGCCGACAGTTGGTGGTCTTAACCAACTACCGAGCACTATTTATATGAAGTTCGAGACATTCTTAGGTGTTCGTAAGATGATATTAGTATGCAATAAAAGATATATCATTCTGTCATTTATGGTGTAATGTGATTCTATTCATGCTGTTATTGTATTTTGTAATGTCCCCACTTTAGCAGTTGACCAAGCGTGTGTGCGTTAGCCTTGTTCTACATGGTCCCGAGGGCTAACGAAGGGTTTAAGGGGATCCTGGAGTGTTTTGGCCTAGTCATTTCCAGTTTGGGCCAAAATGAAGTTGATTTACTCAGTTTCAGGCATACTTACTATTTTTAGTAAGTCAACAAGACACAGTGGAGGCCAGTTTTGGTGATTGGATTTGATACTCTTCGGTGAGAGCTTTCCGACGAGCTATCACTTGCATTATTCGGAGTCCGATTGCTAATACATTTTAATGCCTGAAGTTTTATTAAAGTAACATTTAATTTAATTGTAAAATATTAAAGTGTTACTTTAATATTTATTTTATGGGGATGTGTACCCAAGGGAGACATAAGGGGATATTTTAATATATGTTTTATATTGCACATCTTTTATCCCACATTGGCCATGAGAGTTGAACCGACCCTTGGAAATAGAATAAAAGGAAGCGTTTGTGGCTTCATTAAGGGAGTTGAATATGAGAAGAAATTGGTATGGGAGTTGCAGATCCGTTCTTGGCATTTGAGGACGTTTATCCTCTCTTGTGACATTCTAGACGTCATTCCCTTGGGGTTTGGCCTTTGGAATCCAGTGTTCTCAGCTTCATTATCAGGCAGATTGGGTGCATTTCCAGCTGAAGACAAACCGTTCCTGTAGCACAGCACTATTAAGTTCCTGTAGCAGCGCGATACTGTAGCAAGTTCCTGTAGCAGCGACACTGTAGCAGCGTGGTACTGTAGCAGTCCGAATCACTGTAGCGCGGTACTGTAGCAGCGGGTTACTGTAGCAACAAGTTCCTGTAGCAGTCTGAATTACTGTAGCGTGGTACTATAGCAGTCCGGGAACATTATAGCTGTGAGTTACTGTAGCAATTTTCAGAACTATTAACACTGTTGTAGCTGCAATGGGTATGGACCATCATTGAACTCTATAGTTGTTATAATGTGTTGAGTTTAATAAGATATGTTAGATATGGTAGTTGTAATTTCCTAATAATCTGAAACAAGAAATAAATGAACGGTCATTGTTATTAGCTGCATATGGTTTCATGTTGCCTTCTACTGATATCTCATACAAAATACAACAATCTTGAGGACTATTAAACAACATCAATCTGGAAAAAACATAAGGACAGTTGCAGGCCAACTGTTTGACAAAATGACAGGAAGAAACAGACTCTAGAATTACAGAACCAGGCAGCATATTACAGTGGTATCAGAGCTATAAGTCCTGCCATCCTGTGGAGGTTTTATAGGGAATTTGGAACAGCCGGATAGAGGGAAAAGTGTTTGACGAAATGTCAAAACACTAAAATCAGAATTAAAAAAAAAACAAAAAAACAGGCTAAGCATTTATGTTTGAGCATGCGAAAGGGGCCTTATAATTTTCGCAATACTAGAGCAAGACAAACCAGGACTTTAGACTTGCAGAGGGAACAGTCTAGTTCATCTGTGCAGGTGGAAATAGAACCCAGTCATACAGACACAGAGGAGATATTCTTTGATCAAGACAGCAATATGGGTGACCGAGATGACATGAATACAGGATTAGGCGGAGTCAGGAACACTGGTCCAGATCAGGGGGAGGTAATGTTCAGACAGTTACTGGATACATTAGAGCAGGGGCAGCGTATGCAGCAGGAGCAGAATAGGCGAATGGACATGATGTTGCAGCTCATGGCTAGACAGATGGGTGTCAATATTAATCCAGGTGATGCCAACAACAGAAACAATAACAATGGGGGCAATGATAATAATGGAGGCCAAGGTAACAACAATGGTCCTGAGAATAACATTAATGGTAATAATGGACACGACAACAATGGGAATAAGGCTGATAACTTTAGACACGTTGCACGCCCAGCTCGGACAGCGAGCTCGAGACCTCTTCTACCCACCTTCCCACCCAGAGATCCGGTTCAACCAGTAAACGAACCGCAGATTACCGAGTTACAGGATCAGTTCAGGAGGGACTGGGAGGCTAGTGGACCGGAGTTTCAGGCGGATATTTCCCTCAGAGATTATATGGACTTGAGGATGAGACACATGCCTAGAGCAGGAGGGAGGAATCAAAACTTTGAGCTGAGAAAGAAAGTTGGAAAACTTTCTTTACCTTATTATGATGCTTCAGGGAAAATGACTGCACGAGCTTGGGTGCAGAAGGTAGATACATACTTGCAGCTAAATCCTATGCCTGAGGAGGAGGCTATCAAGTATGCGGCTATGCACTTGGATGGCGTTGCACATGAATGGTGGCATCATGGCATGGTGACTCTGGGGCATAATCAGATTACATCCTATGAGGAATTCACCGACAGATTGATTGAGAGATTTGACACTAGGGATCCTGAGTTACATTTCAAGGAGCTAGCACAGTTAAAACAGTCAGGTTCTATGGATGCTTACATCGCCGAGTTTCAACGCTTGTCTGTACTTGTTACTGATATCTCTCCTAGGAGATTGGTGGTGTTATTTTGTGATGGGCTTGCTGATCCATTACGAGGTTGGGTGAAGGGACATGATCCACTCGCCTTAGCTGAAGCGACTAAAAAGGCACGAGATTTAGCCCCTTCGGTATACAAAGGAAAATACCATTCAACAGATTCTTCCTACCGCAAGGATAAAGACAAAAAACCATTTCAAAAAGAGTATAACAAACCCAAAGAAGGATCAAAAGGACTAGACAATGAAACCATGAATGAACTTCGAAAGAAGAAGTTGTGCTTCCACTGTAGAGAGCCTTGGGACTTATCTCATAAATGCCCTCTCAAGGCTAAGACAAATCAAATGGAGTATTTTTCAGCAGAAGAGTCAGAGTCAGAGGTGGAGGATCAGCACTCCGATTCAGATGAAGGTAACACTATAGAGGAGAGCAGCATTCCTAAGGGTGATAGATCGTTGGCACGCTTGACAGGGGCCCAAAAGGAAATCACATTTAAGGTCAGGGGTACTATTCAGGGGCAGAAAGTGATATCTCTCATTGACACTGGGGCTACACAACTTCATAGATGCACAGTTGGTAGCTAGGAGAGGGTTACAGACCGAGGAGCATGATGGGTTTAGAGTCATGGTGGCTAACGGTGACAAATTATTGTGCACTCGAAAGATATCTAATCTTCACATTAGGTTTGGAGATGGCTATGAGTTAGAGGATGAGTTCTATGTTGTGGACATGGGAGATTATGATGTCATCCTCGGCATGACATGGATGGCTTCGCTAGTTGAGTTCACACTCAACCTAGCGAAATTGGAGATGAGATTCCAGCATGAGGGCAGAATTGTGGTACTTAGAGGACTTTCGGATGGAGGTTGCAGAATAGTGTCCTTGAGGAGAATGCAAAGACTTTTTCGTCATGATGACATAGAGTGGGGGACAGAGTGCTACATTATGCCAGCTTCACCAGAGCTACAGGAAAAGAGTCATCCACCAGATATCCAGAAGATAGACACGCTAAAGTATTTGGAGATATTCCTCATGGGGTTCCTCCTGATAGAGGGATAGAGCATGTTATCGAGCTCGAGGAGGGAGCCAAACCAGTTATGATTACTCCATATCGTCATCCTAAGAAACACAAGGATGAGATAGAGAAGGCGATTAAGGATTTGTTGGAGATGGGGCATATCAGGCCTAGTAAGAGCCCCTTTGCTTCAGCAGTAGTATTGGTAAAGAAGAAGGATGGGACGATGCGCATGTGCATCGATTACAGGGCACTGAATAAGAAAACAATTAAAAATAGGTATCCCATTCCTAGGATTGATGAGCTAATGGATGAGTTGCATGGGGCATGCTTCTTCACCAAAATTGATTTGCGGTCCGGATACCATCAAATCAAGATGAGAGCAGAGGATGTTGAGAAAACAGCATTCCGATGTCACTATGGCCACTCTGAGTTTATGGTTATGCCATTTGGACTAACCAATGCACCCGCTACATTTCAGAGTTGTATGAACCAGGTATTCAGGAAGCAGTTGAGGAGGTTTGTCTTGATCTTCTTTGATGACATCTTGGTCTTCAGTAAGACCTGGGAGGAGCACTTACATCATTTGGAGGAGGTGTTATCTATTCTGGAGAGAGAGTCATTGTTTGCCAAGGAATCTAAATGCGAGTTTGGCATGACCGAGCTCCTTTACCTTGGGCATATCATTAGTGCAGATGGTGTTCGGGTTGATCCCGAAAAGATTAGAGCTATTGTAGATTGGCCTACTCCCACAAACCTTACACAGCTTAAGGGGTTCTTTGGTTTATGTGGTTTTTATAGGAGGTTTGTTAAGGGACTCTCACAGATTGCTGCACCCTTGACAGATCTTACCAGGAAAGGGGCCTTCGTGTGGACAGGGGCAGCACAGAGGTGTTTTGAGCATTTCAAGCAGGTAATGTCTTCATGTCCAGTTCTAGCTCTATCGGATTTCACGAAGCCTTTTGAGCTTCATTGTGATGCATCGGGTGATGGGATTGGAGTAGTATTGATGCAGGAGAAGCATCCCATTGCATTCGAGAGTAGGAAGCTCCGGGGAGTTGAGAAGAGTTATTCTATCTATGACCGAGAGATGTTGGCCATAATGCATGCATTGGCCAAATTCCGATCGTATTTGGTAGGTGGGCGTTTTGTGATAAAGACTGATCACAACAGTATTAAATATTTCATGAGCCAGCGTGATCTTAATGATCGGCAACAGAAATGGGTTACTAAATTGCAGGCTTATGACTTTGACATAGAGTTTGTCAAAGGTAAGAAAAACGTGGTGGCTGATGCCTTATCTCGGAGACCTCACTTATGTGCTCTGGCAGAGATTTTAGGAGATTGGAGAGATCGGATTATAGCAGAGTATGTCGGAGATGCTTGGGCTTCTGGATTGATTTCAGGTACCATACAGGATGATCGCTATGAGGTGATAGATGGATTGATCAGAGTTCAGGACAGGGTTTATTTGATTCCGTCGTCACATTTGAGAGAGGCGATACTGAAGGCATTTCATGATGCACCCACAGCTGGGCATCCAGGGATCTTCAAGACCTACAGGCAGATCCGAGAGCGGTTCTCATGGAGAGGGCTCAAGGATGATGTTCAGAGGTATGTCAGGGAGTGTGCAGTTTGTCAACAGAATAAGGGAGAGCACACATTTCCTGCAGGGTTATTACAGCCCTTGCCCATTCCTGATAGGAAATGGGAAAGTATTTCGATGGACTTCATCACTGGTTTACCACGAGTGCAGGGAAGGGATTGCATCTATGTGGTGGTGGACCGCTTGACGAAGTTCGCTCACTTCTTTGCTATTCCGTCCACTTACACAGCAGCACAGGTGGCAGATCTTTTCTTTAGAGAGATATTCAGGTTACATGGGCTGCCCATATTCATTGTTAGTGACCGGGATAGTAAGTTTATGAGTGTTTTTTGGCAAGAGTTGTTTAGGTTGTGTGGTACAGATCTTACACCTAGCACTAGCTATCATCCATAGACAGATGGGCAAACAGAGATTGTGAATAAATGGGTGGAGGGATATTTGAGGAACTATGTAACTGCACAACAAAAGGCTTGGATCAGATGGTTGCATATGGGAGAGTATTGTTATAACACCACTTATCATATGTCCATCAGGATGACTCCTTTCATGGCACTCTATGGTTATGAAGCACCTAGCTTCATGGATTTAGTTTTGGGGGACAGCAGAGTGCCCAAAGCCAAAAACTTATTGCAGGATAGTCAGGACATCCTGAAAGTGCTCAAGGAGAATATACAACAGGCCCAGAATCAACAGAAATTGTATGCTGATCAGCACCGAATAGAGCGCAGTTTCGAGGTAGGGGATATGGTTTACTTGAGGCTACAACCATATAGACAGTCATCGCTCAAGAAGAGCGGAGCTGAAAAGTTGAAACCTAGATTTTATGGTCCCTACAGGGTAATACGCAAAGTGGGCGAAGTGGCCTATGAGCTTGAGCTTCCAGAGGGCAGTCGGGTGCACAATGTGTTTCACGTGTCTAGGCTTAAGAAAGCCATTGGTCAGAGTGTAGTGCCTTCTGCAGATTTACCCCCTTTGGATGAGGAGGGGAAGCTTGTGTTAGTACCCGAGGCTATTTTGGACACCAGAGAGAGGAAGCTTAGAAACAGGGTAGTGAAGGAGTATTTGGTCAGATGGAGAGACCTGCCGGAGGAGGATTCTACATGGGAGAGTGAGCAGGTTATTCAACAAGCTGGACTGAGATTGCTTGAGGACAAGCAATTTCAAGGGGGGCGGACTGTAATGTCCCCACTTTAGCAGTTGACCAAGCGTGTGTGCGTTAGCCTTGTTCTACATGGTCCCGAGGGCTAACGAAGGGTTTAAGGGGATCTTGGAGTGTTTTGGCCTAGTCATTTCCAGTTTGGGCCAAAATGAAGTTGATTTCCTCAGTTTCAGGCATACTTACTATTTTTAGTAAGTCAACAGGACACAGTGGAGGCCAGTTTTGGTGATTGGATTTGATACTCTTCGGTGAGAGCTTTCCGACGAGCTATCACTTGCATTATTCGGAGTCCGATTGCTAATACATTTTAATGCCTGAAGTTTTATTAAAGTAACATTTAATTTAATTGTAAAATATTAAAGTGTTACTTTAATATTTATTTTATGGGGATGTGTACCCAAGGGAGACATAAGGGGATATTTTAATATATGTTTTATATTGCACATCTTTTATCCCACATTGGCCATGAGAGTTGAACCGACCCTTGGAAATAGAATAAAAGGAAGTGTTTGTGGCTTCATTAAGGGAGTTGAATATGAGAAGAAATTGGTATGGGAGTTGCAGATCCGTTCTTGGCATTTGAGGACGTTTATCCTCTCTTGTGACATTCTAGACGTCATTCCCTTGGGGTTTGGCCTTTGGAATCCAGTGTTCTCAGCTTCATTATCAGGCAGATTGGGTGCATTTCCAGCTGAAGACAAACCGTTCCTGTAGCACAGCACTATTAAGTTCCTGTAGCAGCGCGATACTGTAGCAAGTTCCTGTAGCAGCGACACTGTAGCAGCGCGGTACTGTAGCAAGTTCCTGTAGCAGTGCGGTACTGTAGCAGTCCGAATCACTGTAGCGCGGTACTGTAGCAGCGGGTTACTGTAGCAACAAGTTCCTGTAGCAGTTTGAATTACTGTAGCGTGGTACTGTAGCAGTCCGGGAACATTATAGCTGTGAGTTACTGTAGCAATTTTCAGAACTATTAACACTGTTGTAGCTGCAATGGGTATGGACCATCATTGAACTCTATAGTTGTTATAATGTGTTGAGTTTAATAAGATATGTTAGATATGGTAGTTGTAATTTCCTAATAATCTGAAACAAGAAATAAATGAACGGTCATTGTTATTAGTTGCATATGGTTTCATGTTGCCTTCTACTGATATCTCATACAAAATACAACAATCTTGAGGACTATTAAACAACATCAATCTGGAAAAAACATAAGGACAGTTGCAGGCCAACTGTTTGACAAAATGACAGGAAGAAACAGACTCTAGAATTACAGAACCAGGTAGCATATTACATATTTCATTTATCTCTGGTTTTATGCAACCCTGTTGGATCTATATATATATTGCGCCATCTATCCATCTCAGTAGGCATCTAACAACCTTCTTCAGGAGCACTCCATATTAACCCATTTTGGCCCATTAATAGGCCTAATCATTTCGGGTTGTTGATCTTATATACTTCTTGATTATTGTTATGAGCCAGTAGTTCATATTGATACATATGATTGTTGGAAATAACAGCAGATGTTTAATCTTGATGATATACTCTCCCTATGGACAGTCATGCTATTGTTTTCTAGATAATGAATGTACTATGCATTATTCATGTACATATTTAATTAGTGGCATTTGAGTATTGATAACACATTCCGGACCCCAACTTGGCAGTAAGTCCAAGGTAAGGCAGGTTGGGCACTGGGCTAGGTCGTGGGGATACCTTTGGCGCAACAAAAAAAACATATTTCACATTATTCATATATAGATTCAATTAAAATGCATTGACTATTGATATTTCACATTATTTATATGCAGATTTAATCCAGTGGCATTGACTATTGATGATATGTTTCATGCAAATATATTTCAATAAATGATCGAACATTATATTTGTTGATGTTTTGTAGCTTTAGTTGGATAAACTCTATGAGTCAATACTAGTGAAGATATGTATATATATATTTAGTATATATGAGATGTATATATATACTTAATATATATACATATATATATATATTATTATTATTATGTAAATATTAGAGAAATTAATATAATGATGATTCGAGATATTATGTATATATATGTGTGTATATATATATAATCATAATTGTCATTATATTAATTACATAATAATGAATAGACATGTCCCATGAAGGGACATGTCTCTTCTTGGCTTATTCTCAATATAAATGCAAGAGATTGCTGCATTTGGAAAACACATACAACACAGGCAGTGCTATTACTTTTTCCGCGATCCTCATTCCTTAACATGGTACCAGAGCCAGGTTTAGCAACCAAATTGTCACTCCCAACTTTGGAAGCAATTGGTATAAGAATTGACGAGTATGTGGAAGACTTCGCATTGGAGATTCAAGAGACTTGGAAAGCTTCGATGCTCTAGATTCAAGAGCTTTCGAAAGCCTTAGCAGTTGACAACAAAAGGTCTGTGAAAGCCTTGATGAACAAGAATCAATATTTTGAGCAAGGCAAGATTACAAACGAAAATTTGAAAAATGAATTGTTCGCGTGCATCCTCCAAATTGGCGATTTCATTTTGACTGATGGGAATCTGCTAGAGCATTTGGAGGAGTTTAAAAACTTTGGATTTGACACAAGCGTGCCCTCGACAAGGGAGGCCGTTGCTCACACAGTCTCCTATTTTATCGTAGAAATAGCTGCTTGTGAGTTCCTTTTCAACCTATGCAAAGAAATATATGATCAAGAGGTGATGTGTTCCAATCCAGGTAGAGTGGAGAGAATGACGATGGACGATTGCTCAGCTATTGCATCCATATTTTCCTACGTCTATAATTTTTTATTGGGAACCTCTAATGGTTTTTCGGAGGTCGTAAGAGTAGTGGCAAGAGAGTCCGACGATGATTGCAAACAGTTTGATGAGATTCTTGGTGGCCAAGCGTCCCTGATATTCAAGTGCGAAGACAATTATGATGTTTTAAGCGCCTTTCTTGTTTGGGCGGCAGAGAAAGGCGATGCAAGTCTGGTAAGAATGTTGATAAAGAATAACGTACAATTCTCTGCAAAAGAGAATTTAAGTGGAAAAACAGCATTACACTATGCGACAGAACTAGACAATGACAGTGGACTTGAAATTGCAAAATCAGCAATGATTATAGACGTATAAACAATCTCATAAAGATAGTGGTTATATCATTACAACTGACAAGCCAAGCATGGAGAGTGGGCCTGAATTCAAAACAAAGTGCTTGCTCTTGCGGAAGACTTGTATGTTTCTCATGACTCAAGAGTTAGAGAACTTATAAGCACATTATATGCTATAATGTTCAAAGTATACGGAAATGAAGGTTATTGTTCGAAGGGTGCGCATCTATGTTAGTGGGAGTAGTTGAAGAATATTCTTTAACTACATGAGATCAATATTGTCTTTTGAGTTCAATTTCTAAGTATTGTATTTCTAATCTCTTATTTGTATGTCTATACATACTATAAGAGCTATTTGCCTTGATCTTTTCATTTCCCTTTGGGGATGTGCTTGCAGGAAAAGGAAGATTGATATCAGATTCAGAGGGAGTCTGACATTTCATTAGAGACAACATTGGATGAGGAACTCAGAAGATTTATATTCAGAGGGAGTCTGAAAAATCCATGGATGTGACTGCATGATTTTAATGGGCCTACCCCTTGTGTACATGAGGAAGTGACGACTTCCAAATGATTATCACTTGTATTTGTAGAAGTTATTGAAAGGTGACGATCTTACAATAACTTAATCTTCTATTATGATAGACATCCTATGATGTCTAAGCAGATCAGGATAGATGATATCTTGCATTTGTATTAATTGGAAACAAGTACAAAGGAGTGTTCATAACTTAAAGTTGTTTTCGACTCTGTTTGATTCTTTGTGAATTTGAACTCCCTATTCTTTTGCTTCTATGGTGTCTAAGCATTTTCCCAATCTTCTAGGAATTTCAAACAAATTTCTATCTCTCTTTTTCAATCCATTGTGTGGTCCTCCTATGCCTTGGAAGCCCCTCCAAGATCAAAAATGAAATGTTAAAAGCTGGGACAATCCATCTCCACAACTGTTGCTTTCACCATGGCATTTTGCTACCTTCTGTGGTGTTTCTTTTGTCATTGCAATCTGCCATATGTGGTATTCTATCTTATGCCACGGTCTATGGATCATTCACCATGGTATTCAGACATTTTTGTCACTTTCACTGGGCAGGGAATTTGTCTATTACAAAGCAGTAGGTACTTGCACATTTTCAAAATTTGGGAAAAACATCAATTCTTCTTGCTTAATTCACCGTGATCCTTTTTGGATCAGCAAATGTACAAAGTGTCAAAATTATCCTAAGAACATCAAATCTGCAGGAACTTCTCAATAAGCAGATAAAGAATCTGGATCAATTTTCATAACATACTCATTAGCAAAATTGTATGGATAAAATAGGGGTTCGACATAGATTTTCCCTTGCAAAATACCACTGAGATGGTTTGGCTTTTTCCGTGGAATTCCTTAACATTGTCAAAAAATGAAGAATATAATTGAAATTTGAGCAAATGTGACACAAAATAGTCATATATTATTCAAATAGCCTGTACATGGCAGTGTTTCCCAATTCTTGTGTCCTCATGGCTGAGTTAAAAATTTAAATATGATGTTCTTTGCATATATAGGATAGTAATATTTTTTTTTGTCCAGAATAGCAATGTTTCAAAGCCATTTGAGAACCTGGAATTAATTTTGGAAAAAAGATACCTGCAGATTTTGGTATATATTGTTTGGAAGTTGATTACTGAAATAAAACTTTAAAATCTTTCGAGCCTTGAAAAAATATAAAAATATTGTGATGTTAGGGGTATGAACTGCTCAGATGGGTTTTGGGCTTGGTATGGTGGGAGAAATGGTTTGAATTTCATTGTCACAGAAATTAAGTATGTATATGAAATTAAGTATTTCATTGTCACAGAAATTAAGTATGTATATGAGATCTTTGTTGCAGTAGGCCTGCAAATGATAGTAAGTGTAACTGATTTCATTACCAGAGAAGGGTTTCCCAGTGCTATTACACAGTTGATTATTTGAAGGTGTTATTTTGTTTTCCACTAAAAATCTCTTTCACTGTCGTGTCTTGCTTGTATGACATGCTTTGCACAAAGACGAGGTTATGTGTATTGCCCTTCTTTTCTTTGATAAAATAAGTGATTTTCAGCTTCTCTGGTAGGAAAGTTTAGAACTTTGTTTTTGAAAGGTTGGCATTGATTAAGTAGTATTTCTGGTGCAGTTGTTTTGCCATATGACAAGGATGGTAAGGCAGTGGATCTTCACAGGATAAGGTCACTGGATGATTCAGAGATTGTATTTCGGCGTCATGTGGTTAAGAGGATGCCTGTTGATTGTGGGAATGACATTTGGCAAAAATTACATCAACAGCTAATCAATGTAGAGATTGTGAACACAAGCACCATGCCTTATCAAATATATGTACCATTTGCAGTCGCAGTTTTATGGGCCACACGGTTTGTTCTTGCATATTTCTTATACCGTATACTTGATTCCTTTCTGCGGAAGTTCTACTCATGGAGTAATCCTGAGCGCCCAAAGTTTGAAGAGGAAGATGAACCTTCTGCTTTTGAGAAGAAAAGTGAACTTGGAGCTTTTGCAGAGAGCAGGTATGCAAGCTTCAAATCAGTCTTGTTTCTGTTGTAAAGACATCCATCAACTCCTTGGATGTTTAGTTCTCTTTTGAGATAACATGAATAATGTACAATGGAATGATGTAAGTAGGCAATTCTTAACTTTGCTTGTTTTCTTTTATTGGTAAAATCATAAATGCACAGAACATACTTAAGGTCCAATAGAATATGTATCATATGGCACTTATAATTGTATGTATTCTATATTCTTGTTAAAATCTTGTTTGATTATGTATCAATTGATTATATGCATTTGAGCCAATGATTTAAATAGCATGGTTACACACTTACAGCCCATCATAGTAAAAGGTGGATTCTTTCAGGAAGATAAAAGCAAAACAAGTCCAAAATCAGTGTTTAGTATCATGCAACTACAAAATCTTAGAGAGGACCATGATGGAAGGCTTATAAACCTAAAAAAGGAAAAGGAAAGAAAATAGGTAGCTCACCTTAAGTGACACAATTTCCAGTTGAAAGAGGCTCCTTCTGTTCATCCTTAATATCTACCACAGGGTGGGTGTATCAGTTTAAGGTTGTGTTACTGGGTTCTGCATGTACCCAGGGGATGTTTTAATGAGTCCTGTACTGGGTTTTTCCAAGGTATAGCCTGGGGCTGTGACTTTTATAAGGTATGACCATGGGGAACTTGGGATGTACATGAGCAGGAACTACAGTCTCGGAATGTATTTGGGATGCCGTGAATTTATTTAACAAGTGAAAACAATAAGGGCATGGCCAAGAGATCATTATAAACTCTTTTGCAACAGCATTATATATTCTGCATTCATAGAATTGTAAACAACATCGACCACATTTCCAAGTAAATAAAGCGGGGTTTGATTGAAAGTAAATGTGGCAAGGCAGCTGCATTGGGACTGTGTGATATCCCGTTATTTCAAAATCAAAACATGTAAATAGGGGCAAGGAGAAGTAACATACCTTGTCATGTACATAATCAAGCATTCCCTTCACTTTACGTAATAGTTAGATCTAATTCAGTAGTTTAGTATATTTCCATCATGATACATAACACTTTACTCATGCATATTCATCCGCATAGATGCATCATACACATAGAACCATCATACACATACATATGCATGATATTCCATCATATGCATTCACATAGATACCCATCACATTATCATTACCATAACATTCATATCATTGCCATCCATATGAATGCATCCATCTATATCATAACATTCCATGCATGGTAGAACATACATGAAATCTCATGCCATACATAGATGCACCCATACTGTATATGTATTCATGGCATTTTGCATTAAGCAACATATTCACATATATCTCTGCATATCAAGAAGCTGATGAGAATAAGCATCATCGGGACTGATGTTTCCATGATCGGGCATCACTTCTGATTCATGGATTTGAACTATGAACATTTTTCTAGCCTACGGTATTCCGGGCTGCTAGAGCAGTAATGATACTACAGCCGACAGTATTCCGGGCTGGCATAACAGTGATCCAAAATGCAGCCGGCAGTCTTCCCAGGCCCACATTCACCATTATACTTAATGTCTCATAATTATTATGTCTAGTGATAATCATATTTTGATTACTCATAATGGGTAAATAACAATTACTGGTTATGAAGGGTGGCAACTTCCCACCCGTGCCTCTTCATGATTCAAGAGCATATATTTATATCAGCCGATCGACTCTCCAAATGCATAGAAGATAATTGAAATTATAAATTTATTTTCCCTTTGTGGAATCCGCTTGATTATAGAGCATAGCAGGTTGCGATAGCAACCATTTGGTGCAGGCATCACAATCGCATATCAGAGACGGCATCTTTTGAAGAGCACATAACATCAGATATACATCCGAGGTGGCTCCTATAAACAGAGACAGTTGCATACATCACAATCGCATATCAGAGATGGCATATCTTTGCCTGAGATTATTTATCCTGTAGATTGCAGTATATATCACATAAGAAAGATCAGATACAGCCTTACAGGGTATCATGCATATTTATATTGTTATATCAGAAACAGCCATTGTATTAAAACTGCATTCTTAAGTCGCAGTATTGCATTTGGAATCACCAGTCATTCATACTTATATTGAGACATTTCATTTATACTCCATTGTGCGTATTTGGAATTACCAGTCATATATTTTGATAGTTCATTATCATTATTCATACTCCACCGTTGCTGCATTCAGAATTATAAGTAATACATCATTCAACATTATATCTGCATTTCCATTACATTCCCATTGTGTAAAATAAACATTTAAAGAAGGAATTTCATAATTCACGTAGTGTTCCATATAATCCAAAAAGGGCACATTACAGACTGATTGAGGTGAAGAGTCATGGTCTTGTATTTGGGCTGCCAAAGGAATTTGGTGGCTAAATGTGGTACATGTGCAGCCCAAGACAACCCACGATTTCCACATCAGAATTCTACAAATGGATTCATCTATCTCTAATCCATACAAGTATGAATCATTGCAATTTCATATCACTATTTGTATGAAGATCTGTGGTTATTTTTCATGATTTTCAACAGTTTACATGTATACTGTACACTTATACCTAGCTGTATTGAACCTGGCTGATTATTTTTTGGAAAACAGTGGTGCCTGAATCCGAACTGGCATTTCTGGTTTAAGGGAATGGATTTTGGCATTTATTGTCATCAGCTTCTTTAGAGTTTCCAATACAGCATGGGACAGCTTTCATTTCAGTGTTTATCAAGGGCCTGACAAAATTGTGCAAGAATGTAATAAATCTTTTTCTGTGGTAGTTTCTGTCTGAATCTTGATTTGAGACAGCTTTACTGGGGGCCATGGCTAGGGTACGTGATCAACAAAAAGATCAGTTGACTTGGAGAAGTGGAACTCAGCTCGAAAAACACATGAAGTAGTGTGTAGGCATCAGAAGTTGGAATTTTGGAGTACAATAAAGGTTTTAGCAATTTGTGTGAAAGTGCTGGTCTAGAGATATAGTGGCTTTGTAATTGTTGAGGTGGTTTCATTGGTGCATGAAGTGGTTTGTTTACTCGCTTTGTGTACTTTACAAGATTGCAGAGTAAATGAAACTATATATTTGCACAACATATGAATAGAATTAACTTGCAACATATTTATAAGATATAGCTTTATTTACCAATTCACAGATATGAAATAAGTACAATCTCATCAGAGTGGTCCTCGACTATGGACAATAAGTACGTGTAAATAGTAGATAGAGGTCGGTTAAGGCTATCAACTGTTGGTAACACAATTAGTCGGGAACTAATCACTGCAACACAACACATGATAATTATTTACTTAGTTGACTATAACAATATGAATATACTTTTGGCGATTACATCAGACCCCCCCAAAACAATGTTGTCTTCTAGATGACACAAACAAAACTAGGGCTGGGCAACAAAACTGATGAGAATATTTACTGAGAAAGGGAGGATGAGAAGGCCATTGGATGCGCTAAGGGTGTTGGTGTGGATGCCAGAGAGTGTTGCTGCTAAAGTCACCGAAGATGTTGGTTGGCCACCAACTCACATCTCCTTCTCAAGTCGACGTAGATTCAAATTTATTCGATCTCCTTCAGAGAGATCACAATTGGAGAGACCCATTCGCTTGTTTCCACCTTGAAGATTATTCCTACTGCTTGTTTCCACCTTGAAGATTATTCTTGCTTCCAACATCTTTTTTATTTCTTCTTGTACAATGGCAATTATTCATTTGGTAGGGTCTTTTCCTTACCAGTTGTGCCCCTAGTATGAGAGGAATTTTATGCATGCACAATTTTGGTGTTATACCCTTATGGCCTTTGTTTGTCTAGGCGAAAGTGTCTTTGTACTCCAAGAATATTTTAAATGTTGGTATCTTTAGCATTGGGTCCCAATCATTGCCAACCAAGATGATTCTCGAGTTGTTTTTGTTGCCTAGGCTCACCTTCAACACTCTTAGCTCCTCCTACTTTATTGTTTTATCTCGCTCCATGTTGTGAGATGGTATGCCAGTTTGCCTTTAGAATCATACAATATGTGACTTCATGGCCCTCTATTATTGTATTGATTGTTATTTCTTCTATTGTAGTACCCGCTAGGAGATGCATTGCTGTTATTATTTTGTGGTTTTAAGGTGTGGGCTGCGGAGTGATTGTTCCCCTTGTGTGAAGAGCACTTGTGTGTGTCTTGTTTTTAGATTGTACGTGCATTCCTTGATGGGATGTCCCATTACTTGACAGATGTCACAAAATAATTTTTCAGGCAATTATTTTTTGTATGACCCTACTTTGTAGTTGGTGCACCAAGGTTCTTTAGTTTTTAAAAGTTTTCTTTTTCGGCCTTCAGTTCATTCATCATTCACATTATGTTTTTTCCATAGGGCTTGGATTGTTTTAGATTCTTTATTGACGCTATCTTCAATACTCTTGTAATCACTCCTTGTTCTTTTCCCTCTGAAGGATGTTTTGTTTTCTATCTCTATATCCGTTGCCCAATTGTGAGCATCGTCGTATGAGAATGGAGGCACCACTTTCACTTCGATTGGTTGGTTCTCCAACTCTACCAACAATGCCTTGAGCTTATGATCATAAGCTTGTACGTTCTCATTTTTCCATTTGTTAGTGTTTTAGATTTTTGCCATGATATCTTTATCATCTCTCAATAGTTTGAACTCTGTCTCGAATGCCCTCTTTAGTGTGTCCTAAGACATTGTAGCTTCATCATCTAGTTCCGTGAACTTGTCAAAGGCTATACCATGTAGTGTTGTTGGAAATGCTCTGAGCCAATAGTCTTTATCTTCTTGGCCATCCACTATCCAAATGGTTTCTGACATCTTGCATTGCCTCATAAGATCCTCAAACTCGTTCCATGTGAATCTTGGGAGTTTCTGTTTGTCCATTTTTGGATTCGCTTGGGGAGTCACCATATTTCTCGCTTGCTTTCGTCTTTGTGCCTTGGATCTAGGTGGACTATCTTGACCTCTACGTTTTGGTGCCTACCTTGCACTCTCGGCCATGTACGAGTTCTCTACACATCCTCTTGCATCCCTTGTACTTTGGATCTCTTTAGGCTCATTCTTGTAGTCCCTTCATTTGGGTGTCTTTGTTTAGTTCCTCCAATTCTTGATTCCTTCGATTCTCGGTTCCTTTGAGATGAATAACTTCTCGAATATTTAATAAGTTTGGGGTTTTTTCCTATTCTGTTGTTCGATGTTGATTGTATGAACAAATTGTTTGCCTAGTCAGCAAGGTGTTGGTGTACTTTATTTGGGAGTGGTAAGTGTTTGGTGATTTCCTCCCACTTGATTTCTTCCCAACTAGGACTTTAGCTGACCCTTTTTCTCTTACTTATTGGGAGACTTGGGCTTTCAAACTCTTCCGCAATTCTTCTAAATCACTTTCGTCGTTAACTTTGTTCTCTTAGTTGGGGAGATCTTCTCACTGATCCCTCTATAGCTTCCTAGCCTTTTGAGATTCGTGGTTTGTCTTTGTTTGGTTGTACGAGCATTAATTCTCGGGGGTACATCTATTGGTGTTGTGTTCTTCCTCTTCTCATTGGTTTGTTTCCTCATACCATAGCAGTATATTTTACTTTCACTGCTCTCAATCTTCCCAAAGGTCTTGGAGGATGATAAAGTGTCGTGTGATAAGCCTTGACAATCATCGCAACATATGATCAACCTCCTCATTGAGGCTGAGGTTGTCCAAGATAGTGCTCTGAGGGACCTTATTGGCGAGAGCTTCCCTCCAACGTATTATTGTAATGAGATGTCCCAAAGTTCACCAATTCTTGTGTCAGTTGATTCTCTTGTTCTTTGTTGGCTTATACTGGTTCATCAACAAGTTGTCACATTAGAATGCCATGATTCTTGCCTGGGAGTTGTGATAAGCGAGAGTTCAAATTGGAAATTATGCCAAATGTTTACTCGCTTATTGTACTTTACAAGATTACATAGGAATAGAATTAACTTGCAACATACTTAGAAGATATAGCTTTATTTACCAATTCACTGATATGCAGTTTGTACAATCTCATTAGAGTTGTCCCTAACTATGGACAATAAGTACATATAAACAGTAGACTGAGGTTGGTTAAGCTTATCAACCATCGGTAGCTACCATTTGCCAACTTAGAATTAAGTTGGAAACTAATCACTGCAAACACAAGACATATAAATTATTATTCAGGCGACTATAACAATGTGCTTTTGGCAGTTATATGGTTGTTTTGCCATGTCTTTAAAACAGCCATTAACACCCAAAATAGCATCAAATTTCTCTTGTTTTCTGTTTCTGAAGGTTTACGAGATTCCAAACAGGATTGTATGGATTTTTATAATGTGCAAATGCCCTTAGAGGCATAACATAAGGATTTGCTTATTGGATTGTCATTCTAGTTGTGTTCGTAGGCTCAATTGACTGTCACAGGCAAGCATTCAGTTCTGAAAGATTGTAACCAAGACCTGTTGTAGTGATCATAGGGATTGAAATATATTGATTTCAGGCTGGTTGTATTCCTTTTTTAAGATGATGGAAAGTGCGTGTTCTATAGAATAAATCCTCCGTGTCTTCTATTTGTGGAGTTTATTGCTTTCAATTTTATTTGAGTTCACTGTTATTTACTTTCTTAGAAAGTACAGTTGGTTCATCCTTCATAAAGATCTGTATGTGACGATTTGTTGTAAGTGACAGCTATAGCTTTAGCCTTTATCTAGTTTTGGATCTGTAAGATATAGAGGTAAAAGATCACAGAAGAGGGCACATTTTATAAATAGAGTGATTTCCTACAGTAACTAGAAAGGTGCTCCTTTAGGGAAGCAATTTTTAGCAGGTTTTCAACATTGTATGAATTATAAACAGAAGCTCTCTATGTGTTCAACAGATAGAAGATCAATAATTGTGTTGAAGTTGTTTTGTTTTGTAGATGAGCATGAGGTTTTCTAGAGTTAGAAGTAGTGATGCTGGACAATTTAGTTAGATAAGATTAATATGATGCATGGGGTTATTGTGGATGTCAAATAGACAAGGTCTCTCTAATCACATGAATGATATTTTGCTTAGAAGAGATGCAATGCATAAATAGAAAGGAACCAACGAGGGTGGACAGTGAGGCAACAATGAATTTGTTAGGGTTTGAAGCAACAACTAGGAGTGTGAACTAGGGTTTCAAGCAAAGATAGGGTTTATAAGACATGATCTAAGATTTGAGACAACAATGGAATCAAAGATTGAGGATAAGGGAAAGGATGAGGTAGGATCCTCACAGCCAATGAAAGTGGACTCTAGTAAGATCAAGTGTTTTAGTTGTTATTTGTTTGTCTTTATACATCACAACATTCAGACAAGAAGAACTAGAGAGCAATTTTAGGAGGAAGCAACCTTTGTAGAAACTCAGATGGACAAATTTTCTACCAAGTTTGAGGGGGCATTCTCAATGGTTTTTCTCTTTTCGAGGAATGCTAGGTAAGTGGATAGTGGGGCTTCCAGGCAGGACATTGACCCAAAAATATTTTACCAATTTTAGGAAACATAATTTTGAAGTTCAGATTGATCTTAGTGATGATGCCAAGTATTCAATAGGAGATGGTACTTTTCCCTTTCAATTTTAGTTGGTTATCTCATTGGTTATCAATGAAGTTTTGTTTGTTCCTAGTCTCTGGAATAATTTACATTCCATTTTTGTCATGTCTCCTCTTTAGGCTGGACCTATTCTATCTTGCAGTTAACTCTTCTGGTCCCTAGGGAGTTAATTGTCACACAACAGGGCCTAGTCAAGGGGGCACACTAGTAATAATTTGAATTTGAGCGCCCACTTTTGGGACTTCCACCTTTGAGATATAGGAATTAGCATTGCATATTGAAGTAGCTCATTTGGTTCAATATCATCATATAGAGCGTATCATTTCATGTGTTTACAATTATGACTGAGAAATTAAGCATTGGAGAGCAGTTTCAGAGGTGGGAGATCCTCCCTAGTCTGTTGGTTTCTCCAATAAGGAGAAGTCACTTCGTCACCTTATTGGACTAATCAGAATTATCATCTTTTGCAGATCAATATCAGAGTTCATGATCATTGGTGAATCTTGTTATTTTTAGTTTCAGATCTAATAATTAACTGGTAAAAAGAAATAAATGCAATGAAGACAAGTATAACACAATCACAACACAAGAGTACCCTGGGAAAACCTCCCTTGTGGAGGTGAAAAACCCAGCAAATAATTGATGTATCAATTAAGCTCAGGTGCACTTACAGATTACAATGTTCAACCTCTACAATAATGGATCTGATCTATGTCCTTTAGTGAGTAGCATATAATATGTAGCCCAGGTGCATGTGTTGATCAGTCACCACAGGACAGAGGAAGCCCAGTCGTTTATAGAGTAGGGATAGAATCGCTGTCTCCAGATCCGAAATAGTCCAGTTGATTTCAGAAGAACAAGTATGAGCCAGAAACTCCAGCTTCTGATGTAATGACAATTTCTGTGACTCGCATGTGTAGCAGTCGCATTTGTGTTTTTCGCCAAGGCAGAGCCGAATATTATATATCACAAGTGTTATTCGCTGAAGTGAGTTCTTTGGTTGCGGAAGACAGTATTATATATGCTTTGCCGATAATTCATTTGAACAGGCCAACTTGTATTACTCTAGCCATCCTTGCATTTTATTTGATTATTTTATTTTGGTGCCAACATTCTATGGCGTGTGTGTAGGGCTGACTATGGGAAAACGTCTACCCTTAGACGTTTTGATCATGAGATCATTCATGATCAAATTGAAGATTTGATCCTAAATAACTGGTAATTGCACAGCTAGAATCCGACTAGCTATAAACATTAACAAATCTAAGCATCAAATCCTACCGATTCAGTATGCAGCCCACAGCTTCATGCCTGCGGCTATATATTGCGACATACATGACAGAGATATCATCATGCCAGATTTACACACAGATTTGTTACGTTCATATCTTTGACGATATCATTATCTCTGGCTCGACATACACAATGATATCTATCCTTGTTAGTGGCAACTTTCGAACATAGCTGATTGTATATACTCTGCAACATCAGATACTATCATTCTTGGCTTGGCATGATAGTACTCTACGATCCTGTGAATCCTACTAGGTGTCAAATACATATTTGCAATCAGGTGGCAATTACATATCTATATCTGAAGGAGGCGTCATCAATACCATCTCAGAGACCATTGCGATATACATCTAGTACACAATTGATATCCCATCGGGCCTCATCTCTTGCAGCAGCAACTTCATATTGCATCATTACATCTTTTGTGATCTTCTTCGATACACAACATTCATACTACTGCTGAATACAGACTCATAGACTTCCTGTTCACATGCATGTCAGTGGCAACTTTTGAACATAGCTGATTGTATATACTCCGCAACATCAGATACTATCATTCTTGGCTTGGTACTATAGTACTCTACGATTCCGTGAATCCTACTAGGCATCAAATACATATTTGCGATCAAGTGGCAATTACTTATCTATATCATAAGGAGGCGTCATCAATACCATCTCAGAGACCATTACGACATACATCTAGTACACAATTAATATCCCATCGAGCCGCATCTCTTGCAGCAGCAACATCATATTGCATCATTACATCTTTTGTGATCTTCTTCGATACACAACATTCATACTACTGCTGAATACAGACTCATAGACTTCCTGTCCACATGCATTGCAACAACGACGTCATCATTAGATCCACATTGATTGATTTGGGCACATATAGAAATCGACCATTCACTGTGGTCGATCATCCTTGATAGTGGCTCCTACATGATATCTGATATCTGCATTGACACCCGTGAGTACACAGAAATTGCAAATGCCATTGTTGTTGCCAGATTTTCCACAGGCCGGAATCAACATTGTCGCTTTACTAGAGGCATACGATATTGAGCATCGCATCATATCATAATCGGGCACGATATCACATAGTCATTACTGCAACTGAGTGTCAGTTTGGATATCATATCACTGCTTGTATATTGGGATCAGAACTAGACTGATACATTTGTATCTGCGCCTTCCATTGCGGATACCAATTATGGGAAGGCCAATTGCATTGTAATTTGCATTCTGATCATATTAATCTCTAATTTTTGGCGCTCAATCTGTGTTACTTCTGCAATTTTGTCTATTTTTATGCCTGGGACATTTTGATTTTGGTAATGGAGGATAAGGACTTGTAATTAAATATAGTGATTAACAAGTTCTTATTAGCCTGAAGGGATCTAACCTAGTTACAAAATAGGTGATTGGGGTTAGAGAAGGCAATCTTTATATGATACAAGGTGAACTAGTTCTAGTAGCATTGGTGAGTAACATGATTTAGAGCCTTCTCATTTCCAAGAAGTTGAGAACAACAGGTTTGGGGAGATGCAATGGTGGAGTACACCTTTATCATGACAAATGATGTATGGGACATTGTAGTCAATTGTGAGTTCTAGGTGGCTCTATAAAATCAAACATGCTACAGAAGTCAGGTTTGTTTTGAGTGGATTCTCCCAGACGGAGCGAGTGGACTATAGGAGGCTTTTGCTTTGTCACTAGATACACTTCCATTAGAACAATTATGCCTTTAGTTTCAATCTAAGTTACTGGGCTGGTGGGCTATATGGCCGCATTTGGGTTTGGTTTGTGCCAGATACGGGTACCAGTTTGATTTGTGTCTGGGTATGCTGATTTAGGTGGAACTGACGGTAGCAGCAAAAATCTTTGGCAAACATAAATAATATGACATTTTTGGTGGTAGCAACGAATTTTTTTACTTAGGCAGATTGTAAATTCAGAAATTATCACTGTCCATCAAGCCCATTTTGGAGTATTAATAATTATAATAAAATTGGGAAGTATTATCTTTGAAGTTTGTTAATATTGTTTTACTTTTAATAATTTAATATTATTTTATTTTTAATAATTTAAATTTTAATAAATAATACATTTCACTATATTATTTATTGATATAATTTAATTTCAAATCTATTGGGGAACTTAATGTAGATATATGATTACAAGTTTATGGTGTTTTTTTAATATGATACTATGTGACATTCTAATCTTAATAAATTCTAACCTATCTTGTTTATGCTTGTTTATATATGTATATGTATATATATAAAATCTTTATGTTGTTTTTGTAATAACGAACCCAACCCAAAATCCCATTGCAAAATTTTGCCGAACTGGCAAACCGAGTTCTCAAACTTAAACCTGAACCCGAACCCGAACCAGCAACTTAGGTTTCAGTGATGGGTTGAAAAGTACATTAGATGGATGTTAATACAACTTTTCTTAATGGTTTCAGTGAAGAAGTGTATATAGTGCAGCCTAAGGGCTTTATGACAAGTCCAAGTACATAGAGAAAAGATATCGCTTCATTGGATACGAGGTTCAGATGGGAGCAATAATCTCCAGTGCATTTTTGACAGATCATCAGGTAGTTAATAATTTGATCAAGCCCTTAGCAAAAAGGAAGTTTGATGTTTTAAGAGACAAACTTGGATTGGTGCAGAATTCCTTTCTCAATAAGAGAGTGTTAAGTTTTTAGTTCAGATAAGGACTTCCGCACAGATTTCATGTGGACATATGGAGAAAAGTTCAAGTGGTTCAAGTTTGTCTATCTTGTATTTCACTTTAGTGATTAAAGTGGAAGTCTTTTATTTATGATATTGCTATTGGGATTCAACTGAATAGTTTTTTTGAGTCAAATTCATTGACCCATGTTTCATAAGTAGTGGTTCACAAGAACCCATCTCTCATGAGAATGAATGGAACACTTAGCACTCATTGCATCTAGGTGATGCTCATAGAGGTGAAGCACTGAGACTTCCCGGGAGCTTACCCATCCCAGTACTACTCCAACTTGAGTGCGCTTAGCTACGAAGTTTCCTCCATGGTTAAGCCCAATCTGCCTGCAACCCCATTTGCAAAACTTTCAACAAGTGTTGTGCCTTATGAACTTATCAATTGAAAAGTGGAAAATATCTCCAACTTATCAATTGATGAGCTTTAGGGGCTTTCTAATGAATGGTTCATAAGGCATAACACTTGTTGAAGGTTTTGCAAATGGGGTTGCAAGCAGAGTGGGCTTAACCATAGAGGAAACTCCGTAGTTAAGTGCGCTCGAGCTGGACTAGTACTGGGATGGGTGACCTCTCGGGAAGTCCTGGTGCTTCACCTCAGTGAGCATCACTTAGATGCAATGAGTGAAGTGTTCCATTCATTCTCATGAGAGATGGGTTCTTGTGAAACACTACTCATGAAACATGGGTCAATGAGTTTGACTCAAAAAAACTATACAGTTGAATCCTGATAGCAATATCACAATTTGACTTTCTGTGGAAAATATCTCCTACTTATCAGTCTTTTATTTAGGTAAATACTTCCAATAAAGTGTAGATAATTACTAATGATTTAAACTCATTTTCCAAGTCATCGCCTGTTGAGATAAGATTTCTATTTCGCAAGATTAGATTTTTAGCTGAAATAGTATAAAGATTGGAGTAAGTTAGAAGCATGTAAGCAACTCATTCAGAGTGTCTTTTAAAGGACTGAAAGAGTAAGTTTTTCAAAGGACTGGAAAATTGAATGTAAAAGAAAGTTGATTTCTGTGCAACTGTGAGTTATATCAGTTGTGGACGTTTCCTTGTACATATTTTGAAGGAATGAAAAACAGTCTAAGAGGTGTAATTATTGTGTATGCTTCCATTTTCATTTCTGTAGTTTGAATATCAATGGTTTGTGTGATTAATTCAATATTTCAAAGCATTAGGTAATTGGTCATCATTATTGGAATTTTTAAGATAAATTACCCTCAATCCACTGCCCTATTGAGAACTATTTAAATATCTTTAACAAACTAAAAGTGGACGGAATTTTATAAAGAAAATACAATGTGCTGAATTTTCAATAACAATCCACGTCTTGAATTTTTAGAGTTTTTTAGCATTTTTGTTTTTCCTTTAAACAGGACTTTTATAAATTTTAATGCACCAAATGGAGTAGGCTTTTTTGTCTTGAAATAGTGGACGTTCTCTTCAAGTTCCCAAGTTTTTTGGGGAAGGGACACATCCTTGTGCAACATTATTACACATAATATAGAGAATAATGTGTTTATGTCATTGGCAGTGACCAATACAATGCTTAGTAGCACAAGGAAGATCTATTGTAAAATTATTGCTGTTTTGAGGATTTACTTGTTAGTTAAGATACAACAATTGGTCTAATTGTTTATGACAACCATGTAACCTTACCTGCCTAAGCTGATTAGTGGTTAGACCTCAATAAAGCTGGCATAAAACATGTATCGACAATGATAAGAACTGTCCATATATATCTCATCTATTTTCATCTACATGAATTTCCAATCCCAGAGTGGCTATATTATGCTGGCGTTTTATTATATTAAACTAGGTCTACATTTAATATACCACCCTATAATGTAGGGTCAATGTACAAGCTTTTATTTTACTTGATTTCCAATAATATGATTCAAGAACATGTCATGATGATGCTCATATGGATAATGTCTAAACTTTATGCATCCTAGGCACACCCATGAAAGGCAATCAATGTACAAGCTTGTATTTTACTTGATTTCCAATAATATGATTCAAGAACATGTCATGATGATGCTCATATGGATAATATCTAAACTTTATGCATACTAGGCACACCCATGAAAGGCAATCAAGGAGCACAACAAGTTGAAATTACATTAGCAATCAAATATGCACCAACAAGCTGTACTTTGCTATGTGATAATTGCCCTTGCAGATCTTTGATTGCCAAAACCAAAATGTTTGTAATAATGCATATTTAAAATTTTTGCTGCCTTGTTTGCCACTTTGCATGCTCTTCAAGTTTGGTACTAATTTCTTTGTTTGAAGAATGAGAGAAATGGGATTGGTGTTTCTTTGCTGATTTTTCATTTTTCCTTGTCACAGGGCTAGATTCATTGCTGCAGAAGAAAGTACAGGTGTCACATTTGATGATTTTGCTGGACATGAATACGTCAAGCGTGAATTACAAGAAGTTGTAAGACTTTTGAAGAAAACTGGTGAATTTGAGGGTACTGATGTGTATTGCCCCAAAGGAGTTCTTTTGTTTGGGCCTCCCGGAACTGGTAAAACACTGCTAGCAAAGGCCATTGCTGGAGAAGCAGGCATTCCTTTTTTTGCTGTCAATGGCTCTGAATTTGTTGAGGTTGGTATACCTATTTATCTTTTAATGGTTGAGTTTTTATTATTTTGCAATAAGGTGGTCATATAATACAAAATTGCAAATAATACAATCTTGGTGTTTCAAAAAGCTCTGTTTCCCTTCTCCATCTGTGTACGCCATATGTTGTCTAAGACATTGGCTTTCCCACTCCTTTGAGTTTATATAATTATATTTGAAAAATGATTTAGGGCCGAGTTCATAACTACATGGCATATACATTCTCTACCAAATGGGTTTTGTTGTCCTCCTTAAATAGCTGTTGGTATTGCTTGGTCTGTTTGTGAATCAGCTATGCTTTCTTCATTTAGACATTGAATGATGTGATGCTTTGTTTTAATATGTAACATGGATGCAATCTATTCATTTTTCCCCTTAATTTGAACTTTTTTTAGTGTGAAAAGGATCTTTATGATGTGCTGGATTCAAATTCTCCACCCATTGGGCCCAAGCACAACAATATATTAGTAAACTGAACATTTAGTTTTTTTAAGATATTTTTTCAGGGGACTTATTCAATATCTTGTTCATAAAAACAAAATTTGCACATCTTGCAATAACAGGGTGAGACCTAGCAAACAAAATGGCACTGCAACCCAGCACTTGAAGCAACTATGAGAATCTTCCTTATTGTGCAAATAGTACAATGCATATGCCATGCTGTCTTATAGATTAACCGAAGATAAAAGAGAAAGGGAAAAACCCAAATAGTATATTCTCCTAAAATCTAATGAAACTGAACAAAAACCCATCAACTATCAGCACACATAACTCTATCCTCCTCCCATTCTCCCTACTCGTAAGCATGTACTCTCTCTGCTCATAAGCATGTACACAAGTAGTTGATATACCATTTTCACAATGCCAACTGCTCCCCTTAGGCCTTCTTGGGCCTACCAGTAGTTTGGTGACCTTTCCTATGATGGAAACTAGAGAACAATATTGAGCTCCCAATGACCCTTGTCCCTATTATAGAGTTGCTATTCTCTTTGAGTCTCTCATTATCATGCAAAACATGTGAGCTTGCCACAACCTTATGCATATCACTAAAGGATGCCCTCAACATCAGTTTCTCTTTTCAAGGCTTCATGCTCTTCCTTGCCCTCATGTTGCACATTGGAGGATGTTGAATCTTCTCCTTCCACATTTCTGCCAAACACTCTTTGCCACTTTAATCACTTCCATATCCTTTGTTGTTTTCACGTCGTCAAATTGGCCAAGCAAGACTAGCTTAAGAAACCAAAGGCACAAACTTGCATTTGTTACCATAAAATAAAGATTAGCAACCAATTCTCCCCTTATTGCTAAATTTGGCTTGTTGCTCCCTTTTTCGCTCGACATGCCCCGTACAAACCGTAAAGCTACTTTATGTTCACAAGAAAATACTTTTTTTGATTCTTTGAAAGGCAGCATGATATTAAAAATACTTCTCAACTAGAGGGATTTGAATGAAAGCAGTTGAGATGGGTTTTCAAATTGTAGGCCTATTATTTGGATATTGAGTATGTTAAGGTAAAAGGGAGTGTAGTTGTGGATGCCCTATCCTAGACGCCAGCTTTGTGTTCAATAATTATAGAGATCAGATTGGAAGGCTTATCTCTTGTTGATTATTCCAAGAGTGCATTTGCTTGTGATGTAATGGAAGGGAAGGTGCATAATGACAAATACGGGATAGTGGATGATCTCATTTTATACAAAGATAGGATTAGTTCCAGAAGCGAAAATGAAAGTGAAGATTTTGTGAGTTGTTCATGACACACCGCTAGCAGGGCACCTTGGCTACTTTAAAACCTGTAAGTAGGTTAGGGAAACATTCACAATGAGGGGACACAAAGATGATGTCTCGAGACATGTGAAGGAGTGTGTGACGTGTCAATAGAATAAGTCAAAGCATAACTTCCGAGCAAGATTTTTGCAGCCCCTATCCTTTCCAGAGGAGAAATGGGAAAGCATATCTTTGAATTTTTATTGTGGGTCTTCCTTGGATACATGGCAAGGATTGCATCTTTGTTGTGGTGGATGGTTTGACTAAGTATGCCCACTTCTATACTATTTATATTGAGATTTAGGCACCTCAAGTTGTAGATTTTTTAAGAGAAGTGTATAGACTCCATAGCCTACTTATGAACATTGTTAGTGATCAGGGTAGTGTGTTTCTTAGTAGGTTTTGGTAGGAGGTTTGACAGGTTTTGAGTTGACTTTGAGCACTAGTTACCACCTAGAGACGAATGGACAAATCAAGATTGTCAAAAAGTGTGTAGAGGTGCATTTGAAGAACTATGTAGTAGGGCATTAGAAGGATTGGATCAGGGGGTTATATTTAGGTGAGCACTGTTACAATACAACATACCACATACCATTAGTTTCACTACATTGAAAGTACTATATGGGTTTGATGTTACATATTTTTTGGATTTGGTCAGTGGTAATAGTAGGGTTTCAAAAGTCATGGATTTGGCCCAAGAGAGCCACAAAATTTTGACTTCACTTTAGGAAAATCTCTAACATGCTCAAATTAGCAAAAGATCTACACCTAAATATAGGTTGGAAAAATCTTTTGAGATTGATGACTTGGTTTTCTTGCGATTGCAACTTTAGAGGTAATCTTCCTTAAAGAAGAGTGGAGCAGAGAAGTTGAAGCCATGGTTTTATGTACCATATATAGTGAGGAGGATTGACAAGGTTGCTTATGAGTTGGGAGTTGCCAAAGAACATCAAGATCCACAATGTGTTTAATGCTTCGTGTCTCAAAAAAGCACTTGGGCAGCATTAGATGAGGAAGGTAAATTAATTTTGAATCTCGAAGTTGTTCTAGATGTATGAGAGAGATAAGTTAGAAATAGAAGTGCTAAAGAATATTTTGTTTGTTGGAAGCATTTGCCTACAGAAGATGCCACTTAGGAAGGTGAAGATATGCTTCAACATCCAAATCTGCGATTTCTTGATAGAAAGCAATTTTGTTAAGCGAGGATTGTAGTGTCTTGTTGACGGGTCTTTTGTGCATGGGCCAACAGAGAGATGAGTTGGGTGTGTTTGCTAGCCAACTCCACTTGAATGGGGGAAAGAACCGGGGTTCTTATCCTCTCAAGCACCTGAATGTTGGGTTACGACGGTGTTGGACTAACTTATTTGGACAGGCGGTTGTTTGTTCAACGGACCTGCTGGTTTTGGGAAGGTTCCAGATACTTGGACTCTTGAAAGAGAGCATTAGAGCAAATTAAAAAAATAAACAACAAAAGATAGGACAAGGTTAGAGAACAATCTAAGTCTACCTATAATCACTTTATCATTTCAATACGTCAACTTTACTCTAGAACAATATAGTAAACCAATAACATATATGATCATCAACCATTATATGATGAAGAAGCTAGATCCATTACATGTGAGAAATGTAGATAACATTCAACACATAGAACATTCAAGCATTCTGGAGTAAAGGACAACATGAAATGAAAATGATACACATTTTACCAATGACCAGAGCGTGCTCAAAATAGCTAGATCAACCACTACTCTTGCTTTGATTAAAGATAATATTCTCCAACCATCACTGGTTCACATACATCACTCTAAGGGAGCATAAGATCAAGCTAATGAAAAACGGAGAAATGTTGAGAGGAGGAGGGGGTGAATTAGAATTTCTAGCTTTAAGGTTTGATAAACAATTTGAGAAACACACACAAATGGAGATGAGACACACAAGAATTTTCTCACGTGGAAAACTCAAGACGGGTTAAAAAACCACGGCTTCACTATTCAAATGGGCTACAACCCATTACATTGAGAGCTACAACTCTTCAAGAACACATTACAAAGTAGGCTTCAACTTGACTTCCAAGAAGGCTACAACCTTTTCGTAGATAAGGAATTGAGATGAAACAAGAGCAAAAAGTAATTCTGAGTCTTTACTGAAGATGTAAAGACATCTGAACTAAGATATGCAACTAAATTGAATCCTTGTGATTTGGTTTTGTTTGAAATTCTTTCTTCAACAACGATCAATGGCTCCTTCTAAAGTACGAACTGTATCCAACTGTGTCCCAAAGATTCGCATCCCCTTAACAAGAATACTCTAATCTATATTTTGTGGTGTATCAGGATTGAGTCTCCATTCAAAAGACTTAAATATAACTGTCTCCCCTTTTCTTTTTTAAAAATGAACACTAGCAACACCTTTTCTAATATTCAGCTCCCTGCTGTATATCGTCATACAAAATATATCTTCTGTTGCATGATACCTCCAGACCTGTGTATTCGTTTTTTTACACACCTCTGATAGCCGATTTTTTACATGCCGTATCTATGCCGCCTTTTTTTAACTAGTACTACGTTTTGATATATCACACTTTAGGCGAGACTGGCCCGCTATCCTTTAATATGTTTGTAACGTAAACATTCTCTCACCTGTTATTTTTTACGACTAAATCATGAACGCTTCCTTTTAGCAGTGAGACTTGTGTATCTGAGTGCATACAAGCGGATTTAACATACACCACCAGTCACACACGTTTTGATTCCGAGGGCTTGTTCATGGGATTAAGCATTCTTCGTTTTTTTCACTGCTACTCATTTTTTCTAAAAATAACCTTTGAACACACCTTACTCACTATAGAGAAGCCGTCATAGCATGTATGTTTTTTTTATTGAAAGAGTCCATAAAAACGAATCTTATTTCAATAATGCTCCTCTTTTTTACTCTGCACGCACAGAACAACACTTCATTGTCTTATACGCACTCAACATCATGCATAGAGAAAGCGTTACATTTTATTGTCTTAAAGCAATGTGTCGGTCTTCACAGCTCGGCTTTTGCAGGTAATGAAAAACACGTTTTTAAAACCGATACCTGGCAGAGACTGATTTGGCGCTGGTTTGAAATGTCACTAAAAATTGTAGATAGACCAAAGACGAAAGACATACCACCCACACTTTTAAATGAGAAGGCACGCAACCCAGTTATAATAAAAACAAGTGCCATGATGCCTATCATTGGGTGAGCAGAGAAAACAGTTACACAAATACGGGAAGAAAGCCCTCAAGTCTCCTGGCACATAGGAATTTCTTAGAGCCAAGGAAAGAAATACTGCCAAAGGAAATTAAGCAGCTGGAAAAACAACAGCTGGAGCTTGACAAAAACACGAATGAAGACAACCGAAAAATCAAATGACAAAAACTCAACAATCTCCCCCTTTGTGTCATTGATGGCAATTCCAACAGCTCCCCCTGAATAGCTGAAAACAACTCCCCCTGAATAGCTGAACCAAACTGAAACAACTCCCCCTGAATATTTGAACCAAACTGAAACAACTCCCCCTGAATATTTGAACCAAACTGAAACAACTCCCCCTGAATATCTACTACCCCTTTGACATCAATGATTATGACACTTGAAAAACGATCGCAGCTCAAAAGATATAGCAATGAAGCACTCTTGTTGAAGAACACGCTACTTTAGTGGGGTAGTACGACACCAAGCTTGCTTCGTAGATACTCAAAGTGATCTCGGGGCAATGGTTTAGTAAAAGCATCAGTGATTTGTTCCTTAGAGTAGACATAGTTTAGCTTGACAGTATTATTGGCGACTTGCTCCTTCAGACAATGATATTTGATTGGAATGTTCTTGGTGTGGGAATGCATTACTGGATTCCTCGAGATATCAATGGCACTTGTGTTGTCACAAAAAATGCAAATAGGATCAGTAAACTCAAGCTTATAATCACGTAAAGTGTTCTTCATCCAAATCATCTGGGTGCAACATGACACCGCTGCAATATATTCAGCTTGAGCAGTAGATAGTGAAGTGCAAGACTGTTTCTTGCTTAGCCGGGATACTAAACAGCCACCTAAAAAAAAAGACACCCACTGGTGCTTTTCTTATCATCCACTGAGCCACCTCAATTTGCATCTGTATAGGCTGTAAGAGAGAAATCAAAACTCTTTGGAAACCAAAGACCAAAAACAACAGTGCCTTTTAAATACTTAAAAATTCTCTTAACAGCTTGAACATGTGTTTGCTTTGGAGATGCTTGAAATCTAGCAACATAGCCAACAACCTGCATAATATCTGGTCTAGTGGCTGTAACAAACAACAAACTCCCTACCATAGATCTATAAAATGTTTGATCAACAGAAGGAGATACATCATCCTTACTTAGTTTACATTTGGTTTCCATAGGAGTGCTAACCGGATTGCAATCTTCCATTTTTAATCTCTTAAGCAACTCTCTAACATA
Source organism: Chamaecyparis obtusa (assembly GCA_027943335.1). Lineage (NCBI taxonomy): Eukaryota > Viridiplantae > Streptophyta > Pinopsida > Cupressales > Cupressaceae > Chamaecyparis > Chamaecyparis obtusa. Next base: position 476,689 of record BSBK01003715.1, read on the forward strand.
CTTAGCTTGGGAAATGAAAACACTTTTAGAAGATTGATTAATTTGCAGCCCAAGAAAGTAAGTTAGTTCACCCATCATAGACATTTCGATTTCATCTTTCATACAAGCAGCAAATGTCTTAGACATTTTGACATTGTCACTACCAAAAATCAGATCATCAACATAAACCACAACAATGAGAATGCTGCTACCTTCCTCTTTGACATACAAATTGCTGTCTACATATCCCTTTTTGAAGCCCTGCTGCTGCAAGTAATTGTCTAGCCTGTCATACCAAGCTCTAGGAGCTTGTTTGAGTCCATAAAGAGCCTTTTTCAGCTTGCAAACATAATCCAAATTGTTAGAAATAAGGCCTTCCGGTTGTTCAACATAGATTTCTTTAGCCAGATCCCCATTTAAAAAGGCAGATTTAACATCCATTTGAAAGACTTTGAAACCTTTAAAGGAAGCAAATGCAAGAAAAATTCTGATTGCTTCTAATCTTGCAACTGGTGCAAAGGTTTCACTAATATCCACACTTTCAATTTGAGAATAACCCTTGCAAACTAAACTAGCCTTGTTTCTAATGATATTACCATCTTCATTTACCTTATTCCGGAATATCCATTTTGTACCTATCACATTTTTGTTAATGGGTCTTGGCACAAGCTCCCAAGTATTGCTCTTTTTAATTTGCTCTAACTTCTCTTTCATAGCAGCCACCCAATGCTCATCTACAACTGCCTCTTCAAAGCACTTAAGCTCAATCATAGAAATGAGTGAGAAGTCATCATCCTCAAAATAGTTAACATTTTGCCTAGCATTTCTAGTTTTTCTTTCAGCTATAATTTGATCAATAGGGTGATTCTTTTGAACAAACTTTGAAGGAGTTTTGAAGGTAGAAGCATCATGATCACCTTGAGAATCATACTCGGAATTATCATGTGAATTTTCAGCATCATTAGAAGTAGAGACTGTTTCTTCATGAGCAGATTGAGCTTTACCTTTGTCATTCTCACCACTTTTGCTAGCTATTAATACTTGAATATGAGGAGGAGAAGAAGGTACGACAGTGCTGGTTTGATTTTTTTCCTCTTCAAGGCTGTCATCATTCTCACCAAGTTCATTAGTAGCCTCATGAATTTTAACATTTGCACTCTCGACTAATTTATGCAACCTTTTATTGTAGCATTTAAATGCTTTACTTTTAGAAGAGTAGCCAATAAAAATTCCCTCATCAAATCTAGAATCAAATTTTCCCAAATTATCTTCATCCCTCCTAATGTAGCATGGACTTCCAAAATTTTTAAAGTATTTAACAGTAGCTGGTTTACCTTTTCAAAGTTCATATGGAGTCTTGTTGAACTTGGGCCTCAACAAGGTTCTATTCTGAATGTAGACTGCTGTATGGACAACCTCTCTTCAAAAGACATCTTTCACTTTTCTTTCATTCATCAAACATCGTGCCATCTCTTGAACGGTTCTGTTTTTTCTTTCCACAACACCATTTTGTTGTGGTGTTCTAGGGGCTGAAACTTGTTTTTTGATTCCATGTTGCTCACAAAACTTAACAAAATCATTTGAGGTAAATTCTCCCCCATTATCAGAACGCAAGCATTTGATTTTCACATCCATTTGATTTTCAACCAGATTCTTAAAAATCTTAAACTTATTTAAAGCCTTTGATTTTTCTTTTAGAAAAGTAACCCAAGTCATGCGAGAAAAATCATCAATAAGAACTAGAAGCATAAAGTATTTTTCACCTTGAAGGCTTGCTGTCCTAGTTGGTCCACCATGATCCGTATGAACCAGCTCAAGTGGCCTACTGCTGAAGTGATGTTTTGGTTTGAAGGAAGCTCTAGTTTGTTTTTCTTCTTGACAATTTTTGCAAACAACATCAGCTGGTTTCTCTATCATTGACATATCTCTTACAGCTTCCTTTTTACTGATTTTGATAAGATTATCAAAATTCACATGCCCAACACGCTTGTGCCAGAGCCAAACATCCTCTACCTTGCTCAAACAACAAATCTCATCATTAGAGTCATCAAGAATATAGAGATTATTTGCTGCTCTAGTTGTTTTAGCTATGACATCAATCCCCTTTTTAATAGTGCAAGAATTTGAGTTAAAGCTAAGGTCATACCCTTGATCACATAGCTGACTTACACTTAAAAGATTGTGTTTCAAACCTTCAACATAAAGAACATTCTCAACAATGGTGTCATCATTATTAATCAGGACAATACCTATACCAGCAACCTTTGTAGAAGAGCTATCTCCAAATCTAACCTTTCCACCTTTCATTTTCTTGAGAGTATGAAATTTACTTAAATCACCTGTCATGTGTATGGAGTAGCCACTGTCAACATACCAAATATCCTTCTCACTGCTGGCAAGAAGAGCTGTTTGAACAACAAGAGCTTTTAGAGGTGTCTGTTGAACTTTTCTTCTCCAAACTTTGGTCACTTTTGTCCTTCTTTTTGGTTCAATATTGTAGAACAAATCTGCACTATAGCTGTTGCAAAATCTTGAAGTATGGCCAAACTTGTTACAGCTGTAGAAAATTAAGTTGTACTTCCTAAAGGCATTCTTTTCATGCTTAAAATAATTCTTAAAGGGAGCAACTCTACAATCAGCAACTCTATGTCCAAAGTAGTTACATGAAAAATAGTAGCCATAGAAAAAAAGTTTATTTACCTTGTTAAGTGCAGGCTGACTAGTTTACGACGGTGAAGAGTTTTGTTCAAGTTGCATGCAAAATCCTCTCTTATCTTTGGTGGGTCTTTGAGAAACCAAGAACGTCATCTAACGTAACATTACCACTCTTGAAGGACACTTCACTGGAAAGCATAGAAGTTTTACCTATGTTTCTGAGAGCAACAATTTCAGCTTCTAGCTTGACAATGTTTTCATCTTTTATCTGAATCTGATTTTTCAGATTTTCACAAATCTTTTTAGCTTCCTCATTCAAGATTTTAGAATCAACAAGTTGAGTTTCAGCCTTTTTGAGAGATGTTGCAATCTTTAACTTTTCAGCACTCTCAACTTGTAGAAGATCCACAAGACTTAGATTCTTCTTTTTCAGTTTCTTTATCTCAGCTAGAGCTGTAATCAATTCAAGTTCAATATCCACTTCATCATCTTCAACATCTTCATTTTCGTCGGAGCTCAAGTCGTCAACAGCCATGAACATGACTTCATTAATTCGAGAATCACTTTCGCTGCTTGAAGAATCATCGCTGTCATCTTTTGAAAACACCTTTTTGCCCTTTTCAGATTTCCAATTCTTCTTGGCATATCTCCTAGTTTTTCGGAATTTAAAATCTTTTTCATCATTGCTATCATTTTCTTTATCAAACGGACACTTAGAGGCAAAGTGACCAAGTTTCCCATAGTTGAAGCACTTCAAACCAGATTTGCATTTATTTTTGTTAAGACCCTTTTTCAACCTTCTAATGAGGTAAGCAATTTCCTCATTTGGAGTCCTCATCCGAGCCATCACTATGATTATTTTCTTTGTCCTTGCTCCTTTTAGAAACCTTGAAGGCATATTCAATTTTGGAAGGCCCTTCAACGGTAGTCCTCATCTCATAGGCAGTCAAAATACCATGCAATTTGTCAACTGTTAGAGTGTCCAAATCTGACATTTCTTCAACAACAGAGACTTTAGCATCAAGCCTCATGGGAAGAGAGCGAATAATTTTTTGAACCACGGTTTTCTCTTCAACATTTTCTCCCAGACCTTTTAAAGCATTGACAACCTCATCAACACAAAGAAAGTAAGCAACGATGTTCTCACTATCCTTCATGCGAAGACCTTCAAAGACAGTCCGGTGAGTTTGAACTTTAGCCTTCCTAACTTTGTCATCACCATGATAAGTATTATGCAGTTTATCCCAAACTTCTTTTTGTGGTAGCACAGTGCATGACCTTTACAAATTAAGCTTCAGTTAGACCACACAAAATAGCATTCATGACCTTGGCATTATTCTCAAATTCCCTTTTACTATCAGCATCTACAGGAGGAGTAGAAGGAATAGTATAACCATTTACAAGATTGAGATAGACATCACAGCCTAGAGACATGATGTAGGTCTTCATGTGAACACTCCAAAAGGCATAGTTATTTCCATTGAAAAGAGGTGCACGATTCGTAGCAAGACCTTCTAAGGCACTCATGATGGGCACAAGAATCGAACTCTCAAGCTTTTAAGCACGAGAAGAGAGTGACCGGCTCTGATACCAATTGAAAAACGGAGAAATGCTGAGGGGGAGGGGGTGAATCAAAATTTCTAGCTTTAAGGTCTGATAAACAATTTGAGAAACACACACACAAATGGAGATGAGACATACAAAAATTTTCTCACGTGGAAAACCCAAGACGGGTTAAAAAACCACGGCTTCACTATTCAAATGGGCTACAACCCATTACATTGAGAGCTACAACTCTTCAGGAACACATTACAAAGTAGGCTTCAACTTGACTTCCAAGAAGGGTACAACCTTTTCGTAGATAAGGAATTGAGATGAAACAAGACCAAAAATTAACTTTGAGTCTTTATTGAAGATGTAATGACATTTGAACCAAGATATGCAACTGAATTGAATCCTTGTGATTTGGTTCTGTTTGAAGCTCTTTCTTCAACAGTGATCAATGGCTCCTTCTAAAGTACAAACTGTATCCAACTGTGTCCCAAAGATTCGCATCCCCTTAACAAGAATACTCTAATCTATATTTTGTGGTGTATCAGGACTGAGTCTCCATTCAAAAGACTTAGATATAACTGTCTCCCCTTTCGTCTTTAAAAACTAACACTTGCAGCACCTTTTCTAATATTCAGCTCCTTGCTGTATATTGTCATACAAAAAAAATCTTCTGTTGCACGATACCTCCAGACCTGTGTATTCGTTTTTTTCACACACCTCTGATAGCCGATTTTTCTACATGCCGTATCTATGCTGCCTTTTTTTAACTAGTACTACGTTCTGATATATCACACTCCAGGCGAGACTGGCCCGCTGTCCTCTAATTATGTTTGTAACGTAAACATTCTCTCACCTGTTATTTTTTACGACTAAATCATGAACGCTACCTTTTAGCAGTGAGACTTGTGTATCTGAGCGCATACAAGTGGATTTAACATACACCACCAGTCATGCACGTTTTGATTCCAGGGGCCTGTTCACAGGATTAAGCATTCTTCGTTTTTTCTAAAAATAACCTTTGAACACACCTTACTCACTGTAGAGAAGCCGTCATAGCATGTATGTTTTTTTTATCGAAAGAGTCCACAAAAACGAATCTTATTTCAATAATGCTCCTCTTTTTTACTCTGCACGCACAGAACAGCACTTCATTGTCTTATACGCACTCAACATCATGCACAGAGAAAGCATTACATTTTACTGTCTTAAAGCAATGTGTTGGTCTTCACAGCTTGGCTTCTGCAAGTAATGAAAAACACATTTTTAAAACTGATACCTGGCAGAGACTGATTTGGCGCTGGTTTGAAATGTCACTAAAAATTGTAGAAAGACCAGAGACGGAAGACCATACCACCCACACTTTTAAATGAGAAAGTACGCAACCCAGTTATAATAAAAACAAATGCCATGATGGGAATCATTGGGTGAGCAGAGAAAACGGTTACACAAATACGGGAAGAAAGGGCTCAAGTCTCCTGGCACATAGGAATTTCGTAGAGCCAAGGAAAGAAATACTGCCAAAGGAAATTAAGTAGCTGGAAAAACAACAGCTGGAGCTTGACAAAAACACAAATGAAGGCAACCGAAAAATCAAATGACAAAAACTCAACAGCTAACACTAAGAAAAAAGAGTTCGGAAAGCTAAAACTAGTCTATTACTGCTTATGGTGCCTGAAAATCATCAACTTTGCAGGCCTTAACAGTGGCTCGAAATGATACATGTATAGGGATTCACCCTTGTACAATCATTTACAATTATATGCATGTTGGTGCAGGGGCATCCAATGTGTTATCATGCCTCCATGAGGTAAAATTTGAGTCTTTTATGTTTTGATTCTTGTCAAGGTCATAAATAAGGTCCTATGTACCATTTTAAAAGGATTTGTAGTCAATTCATGTGTTTGGAAGTCACTTTGTATCCATAGTGCAAAATTGACAAAGAACTACATTTGTTGTCACAAGGGAGCAAAAGGTGGAAATAAGCTTTCCATTGCATTTCCTAATGGATTAAAGGTTGGTTGCTGTCATTTAAGCATGATTGAGTCATTGGAGGTCATTAGATAGGCATCTACAAAGTTTGGTGACATTATGTTAAAAAATGTAAAAGTTGTCTTAAAATTGCTAGAGTTGTCATATGCAAAAAAGTGCAAAATTGCACTAATGTGATCCCAACAGTCATAAGGGATTTGAAAGTTAGTTTTATCAGTTGAGGTAGTTTGCTTGAGTCTATATATGCTTGAAGAACCTCGGTGGAGAGGTTAGAGTTTGTAAGGAAAGAAATTCAATTAGAGATCACTGTTTTATATTGAGCAAATACAGAAATTTACTGATTTTATCTCTTTTCTCAAACCTGTACGGTCCTGTATGGTCTTCTTATGCCATGACATTGAGATGAAATGCTAGTATTTAGAGTTGGTTCTCTTTTGCATTTGATTTGAAGTTCTTTCACTAAGTTTTGTGACTTTTATAACCATTTTACTATAAACTGCCTGTACACGCCTAGTGATAGGGTTTGAGAGGAAGAAAAATGAATTTTAAGCCATTCCATAACACTGCAACTCGGTGGAATGGCACATTTTCTTTGTTTGAATAGTTTGCAGGAGCAGTGAAACATGTTTGGTGATTTCACAGTGATGCCCTAGTTGAGTTTCAAGAAAGTGGGCCTTGGAAAGGTTGAATCAGACTGAGATCTTGTAGGGAATGCAAAGACTTGCGAGTTTTGAAGGTATAGTGGGCCTAGGCAGACATATTGGAAGGGGTTTGAAGTGTTGGTGAGGCTTGAGAAGGCTCGGATGTAGTGTTGATGCGAGTTTTGTTCCACTTACACAACATGCAGGACTAAATATTCAATGTTTCGAGAAACATAAAACATCAAACCTGAAGAAAGTCATCTCCCATGCTAAGCTTTGCAATGAAGATCATGGAATGACTCCAATGTTCCTTACACTTGTGGATATTTAACTCAGTTGAAATGATATGATTTGCTGGTTAATCACTTAGGTGGGCTTACGTGATTCATTCAAGGGTGTCAACTTACTTGCACTGCTAAAGATTTGGCTGCACAATGTGCAATAAAAATATAGCCGTGATTTATATCACTTTCAACTTTGCTCTTTAACTCCTACTATCTAGACTAATTCTACTTCTAACTATGGATGGGAAATTGATGGATGGACTAGGCGTTGACTTGGTGGTCAGCACCTCCTTGGAGATTTGTGACATGGCTTAACCGCCTCCCATGGATCAGGTTAAATCTGACATTTGTATTGGGCATTGATAGTTCGAGCTTTTGGTGCAATGACAAATGATTCCAACAATTGGTATTAGAGCCTTGGGTCACGGGTTTGAGTCTCCCTTCAGTGGGTGCTGAAGGCTCAGTTGGTGCTGAGGGGGAGATTGTTGACTTGGTGGTCAGCACCTCCTTGGAGATTTGTGACATGGCTTAACCGCCTCCCATGGATCGGGTTAAATCTGACATTTGTATCGGGCATTGACAATTCGAGCTTTTGGTGCAACGGCAAATGATTCCAACAATTGGTATCAGAGCTTTGGGTCACGGGTTCGAGTCTCCCTTCAGTGGGTGCTGAAGGCTCAGTCGGTGCTGAGGGGGAGATTGTTGACTTGGTGGTCAGCACCTCCTTGGAGATTTGTGACATGACTTAACCGCCTCTCGTGGATCGGGTTAAATCTGACATTTGTATCGGGCATTGACAGTTCGAGCTTTTGGTGCAACGGCAAATGATTCCACTACTAGGACTCCTACCAAATGGAGGCTTGCTTGCGACTTCAACTCTGCCTAGTGCAAAGCTTCAAAGGATCTCAAATGGTTTTCATATCAACACCTTCCCCTCAATACAACTTGGAGTACAAATTAAGGATCTAATTCCAATTGAACTTGATTGCAATCACTAGATTACCGCACAAGGCACCCTTGCATCTACAAGGAGCTAGTGGCCTAGTTTTATAGGATCCAATCAAACATCTACCAATATCTGTTGATATCAGTTTTGTACCACTACATAACATATAGCAATTGAATACTTGATATAGCATACCAAACACTCAACCCTCTCTTGAAAAGTAAATACTCATGCAGAACATGAGAAAACTCCAAGGTTCCTTACACCTGTGGATACTAACTCAGTTATATTAATGTGATTTGCTGGTAATCACTTAGGCGGGCTTACATTGTTCATTCAAAGATAACTTGGTGGTACTTCGCTTGCTTGACTTGTTCTTTTCTCCTTGATCACTTTCACTTTCAACTACTCCTACCACTAGCTGCTTATTGCTCTACTACTACTCCTATGAATGAAGAAATTAGCAAATGGACGGGGATCCAACCAAATGAAAGCTTGCCTGCAGCGCTACCTCCATAGATGCAATGATTCAAGGGGAATTGGACTAGATTACCACACAAGGCTTCCTAACAAGCCGCTAGGTTTCTAGTGGCCTAGTATATAGATCCCTATCAAACATTCACTAACATCACCATACAACTAGCCATCTACTTCTACTCTTACTTTAACAACTTTGAAATGAAATCCTATTTTAATTGAGAGATGTAAAGAACCATGCAAATACACCAAAATGATCATGTATATCCACCATGCAAGCCACAACAATGAATAGAGAACAATTTTAATAGTATTTTGGCAACAATTCTCCAACATAACTCCCTTTACAAATGAGAACAAATGGCCTTATATAGAGGCTCAAAATTACGAGTGGCCAAGATTAAGGGGCAAAATCAAGGGCCATGATTAAACCTTACAAACCCTAATTAGGGTTACCACCTTTCAACCAATTACATGAGGGCACCAACTTTGTGGGCCAATGAGAAAATTACAATAATCTGTCAACCAATGAGAACATAGGACACTTGGCATGATTTGATTGCATGCACATGAAATTGCCACCTCATCAACCTTATCTTATAAATTTATTTAATCCTTGAGATGAGGTGAAGCCTTGGATGCTTGAGCTCGTCCTTAGAAACTTTCTCATCACCACTTGAACTCGCTTGTGCCTGATGTCCTAACCTTGAAAGGGTGAGGTCTCTATGCACTTGGGGTAATCTTGCCTTGGCCTCGGTGGCTTGCCTGGATGTGAACCTTCTTGCAATTTGAGAGCCTTGCTCTTGGCCACTGCCTTGAAATCGAACTTGACCCCTTCAACCTTTCGTCTCGCTTTCCTCTTTCATTATCCTTGCCTTCCTTCACCTTCCTGGTCTTCTCTAACCTTCCTACTCGAATTTGGTTTGCATGCACCCCCCCTTTGCTTGAATACTCTTGGGTTTTGGGGGCACCTGCCCTGGCCATACTTCTTGCAAGGTCCACAAATCTAACCAAACTAGCTTGCACGAATAGCCAAGCCTTGCCTGGCCTCAAATATCTTCAAATCTCATCCAATCTGCAATGAAACCTGCCTCTTCACTAATGTTTTCCTCTTTGGCTAACCCTTGAATGCCTTCAACTGTTTGAACTGCCAAAACCTCGCCCCTTGGCATAAGCATCTGTCTCAACCATAGTGGTGCAGTGCATCTCCCCAAATTTGGATTCGGTTCGACTAGCAAAGCATCACCAACGACCTTAGGCGCTTGGCTTGCTTCCTCAACTGATAGAGCCTCGATATTGATTAGTTTATCACCTTCATCACTAGTGACTGACATATCTTCCTTAACTGGTTCTCCGAAAGAGGAGAGTACCCTGTACTGTTACTATAACCACTTGATTCTGAACTAGAGCTCACCTCTACTGCTGCCCTTTGCTCACTTGTACCAACCTCTTGGCTCCTTGCCTCAACTATGCTCTCTCTTGATGGCACTGTACTCTGTTTCTTTGCTAGAGGCTCCTGATGTTCTTTGTCTTTCTCAACCTCCAAACTCCTCTTCTTGCTCTTAACTGCTTGCTGCTAGCAACTGCCCCCACCTTGCTGTCCAACTGACTCCGCTGGAATCTCCTCTTCTGGTTTCATCTTCCCATAGGTAAGGTGTACCTTTCGACTTTGTAATCGCCTAAACTTCCTATTGTACCACCACTCAGTGTGTAGCTCAACTGTTCTTGTTACTGCATCTAGGGAAGGATCCTGAGGATCATCCCAATCCACTGGATTCAACTCCATTCCCTCTACTGTACTGTAATCTTCCCTTAGCACATCCTCATCATCTTCCAGCTGGTCCGGAATATCAAGACCTCCCCATCTTATGGCCCTCATCATGCTCACCGATAACCTTGAGAAAGCCAGCTTCCTCACATGAAAGTCATCTTGCGCATTGGCCCAAAAATCCTCTATAGTAGGGATATGCTTGAATGGATCCCTATGAGATTCCTTGATTAGGACATTAGGATCAAATCCCTGCCTTGCCCTATACCATCCTAGATGATATTGTTCTAACTCTTTCTCCGCAGCTGCAAAGGCGACAGGATTGGGACAACTATCATTGCCTATCATGAGTGAAAAGGTAACCCCTGTCTCACCTTTGAGCTTCATCATTTTGTCATATTGCTCAAGTTGCCTAGCCAACTCCATCAAAACTATCCAATCGGGTGGGTACCTTGGAAGCCTCTTGGGACAAGCCGTGCATCCAGCCACTCCTATAAGTGAATTGCGAAAACTGGATGAATCAACTCCCATACTTCTTGACTTTTGTCTCTGCTTCTAGTGAGAGCCTTCTTGCAGGTGTCCCTTGCAATACCCTTACTGTCCTCATGGAAAAGACATCATAAAATATCTTGTAGTCCTTGGTGTTGTGCAAATGAAGTTGTGGATAGCACTCATGCACCAAGCATTGTCCGGGCCTATTGCCAATCAACCCTCTAGCCTTAAGTCAAGGATGTTCATACAGTCTTGCAATTAAATAGAAAAGGTAGGACCCCATATAGAATTGTTTCTGATTTTGCACTGTCTTAAGTTGCAACTCTAATTTTTCGCTTATAATTCTAGCCCAATCAAACTTTCTTTTTCCATTTTCTATTCCTTCAATAAAATAGTACATCCAAGTTCAAACTGCATAGCTTGAGCGGAGCCTATGACTCGGTTGAGAAGCACAATAAGATCGCCATACTCTAATTTGAAATCTAACCTGGTGAGCCTTGATGACTTGGTGACTCCCTTCTTGCCTTCGTGCAACCAATTCTGCTTTAGTAGAGCGAGGTAGGCATCCTGACTGTCTTGAAAGAACCTGGCGGCTTGATCCATCAACATTACTATCATGCCCTTCTGCTGGGGTATATTGAACACTTCCTCTACCACCTGCCCGCTGATGTTAGCCAACACCCTCTCTCCTTCATCAAAGATGATGGACTTGGTCACAATATCTAGCCGAGATGCACACTCCATTACCAACTCTGGATAAGGCAAGGTAGGAGGGAAGGCGGCAGCGTGCACAATCCCACACTTGTAGATCTTCTTTGCCATAGAGGACTGGCCCCCTTTCAACCTATCTCCCAATTGTATCATGTCCACTGTACCGATGTTGGTTTCACCGACTCGCTTCAATTTTGAGAAGGTGGTCTTGGGCATCATGTCTTCCCTGCCTTTCTTGGTATTCATTTCCTTTGGGTTCTCGCTTGCCCTAGCATCCGCCATCCTAGCCTTTATTTCTGCCCCTTCTTTCTACAATGAGGTGGGACTACACTTATCTCTGCCCCTCCAATCCTAGGGATGGACTAGCATATTTCTGCCTCTCCAATGCCTATCACACTACACTTATCTCTGCGTCTCCGCCTAGAGATGAGACTACCACTTATTTCTGCCTTGTCGAAAACTTATGAGATGGACTACACTTATATCTCCCAACTTCGTTCCTAGGGGTGGGACCACCACTTATATCTCCTTTCTCCAAATCCGAAACGGAAACTACACTTATATCTCCCAACTTCAAGCCCTAGATGAGATGATGTAGTGATGGATGGATGATGCAAGCAAAAAATGGAGGGAAGAACCAAGCAAGAACAGGAAATAAATCTGCTTTATGAACCAGTCTTCACCCTCAATCATGAAGATCGTCTTCTACCAACAAACTATCAACACCAAGGAAGAAAGAAAACAATAAGAGCACAGTCCACTCATCAAGAATTTCGCAAATCTGCCCTCAAATAACAGCCTTTGACAAATCTGTAGCTCCTATGATTTTCGTAAGCCCTCTAGACAAATTCGCAAGTCTCTTATGTTGGCAGCCTCCTCTTACTATTATTTTCGCAAGTGCTTTGCCTAGATTTTGCAAGGCTGCTGCCCAGATTTTGCAAATCTTGCCCAGCGTGCGGCCTCCTAAAAATAATTGCAGGTCTGCCCCTTTTGCCCAGAATTTGCTGCCTTTTTTACCCAGATTTTTGCAAATTTGCCCTTCAACAGACTTCACTCCAAAATGGCAGCCTTCCTATTAAATTCGCTGCTCCTTAAGACAGATTTCGCTACCTTCCTGCTCTGATTTTCGCTCCTCCTTGCTACCAAGAGAAAGGGAGAGAAGTGAATGAGATGGTGAAATGAAGTGGGGAGAGCTCCCCTTATATACCAAATTTTGCCTCCAAAAAAGCAAGACCGACTTTTTAGGAGGGAAAAAATTAAATTAAAATTGCCAAGTTTAACATGAATTAAATGAAATAAATTGCACAGCCCTAGGGGATTTAATTTTAATTTAAAATTGGGCTAGCCTAGTGCAAAATTATGGGTTTAAATTAGCCAAATCCGAAATTATCATAAGCCCTAAAATTGAAATTTTGAAAAAAGGTCATATAGGCCTCCAATATAGCTTTAAACCTTCCCCATTGTGGACCCAATAACCTGCCTTGATTTTCACACCTCTTTGACCTTAAAATACATTGAATTTAACACACAAAGGGGCCCAATTTAAATTTCTAAATTACAAACACTTAGCCCAAAAAAAAAAAATGATTTTAATGCATTTAATTATGACAACCAAAATTAATTTTTATTATTTTGCAACCCAAAAATTATTTTGCAATTTAACTTCTATTTGGCAATTTAATTTCCATTTGACAATTAATTTTGAAATATTTTGCAATTAAATCAAATTTGGCAATTTTAAATTTTTATTTAATTTCCATTTTTCACCACCCAAAAATTTACAAGGTTTCCCAAAAAATATCCAAATTCACAATTAAATTTTGGAAAATGTTCAAGTTATGCAATTATATCAATTTTCCAAAATTCATCCAAGTCTAAAAAATATTGCAAATTTATCGTCTCAAAACCCCAGGGTTACTCCAAAACTCGCTAAGGCATCCGAATACCTAGATCTAGGAAAATTGCCAAGGCCGGCTCAAAAATTGGGGGGTTCCCAAATTCTTTGGGGCGATGGTGTGAAAACCTCACAACAATATTATCATACAATCTTTTTTCTTTTACTCTTACTTTAACAACTTTGAAATGAAATCCTATTTTAATTGAGAGATGTAAAGAACTATGCAAATACACCAAAATGATCATGTATATCCACCATGCAAGCCACAACAATGAATAGAGAACAATTTTGATAGTATTTTGGCAACAATTCTCCAACATAACTCTCCTTACAAATGAAAGCAAATGGCCTTATATAGGAGGCTCAAGTACAATGAATGGCCAAGATTAAGAGGCAAAAATCTGAAATCAAGGGCCCAAAGTGCATCTTATAAACCCTAATTAGGGTTGCCAAATTTACAACCAATTATATTAGGGCACCAAATCATGGGCCAATAAGAAAATTACAAAGATTTCTCAACCAATGAGAAAATAGGACACTTGGCGTGTTGTGATTGCATGTGCTTGAAATTTGGAATTTTCTGATTGGAGAAGACAACTAGGTGCCACCTCATCATCCTTATCATGTAGCGCTGATTGCAAAGAGAAAATATCTCTTGATACACAACATTTCTAACTTTGATTAACTCTTCTGAAACTATCAACTCCTTGAAGATGAATGGGATGACATGTTCCCAAATTGCTTTGTCCTCTCAATTCTTCCATCTTTGTCCTTGGAAGTTTTCTCATGGCATGATTTGGATGGGCATCCCTGAACTTGCCCCTGATTTGATTTGAACTTGATTGTACTTGGAAATGCCTTCAAGTGATTGGACTTGTCCCTTTGATTTCGATCTTGAATCCCAACTTGATCTCAATTTGAATAGCCTTGATGTCTTGACCCTCGGTAACTTGGTGTGAACTTCCTTCCCACTTGTGATCTTTGAACTTGAAGCTTGGATTATTCCCCTTTGGAGTCTCGAACATCTCGCTTAGCCTACAAAACATACCAAAACATGTCTTACTTATCTTTGTTCAAGATGCCATAATACTGCCCTAAGAATTTGAAAGCAGGAAATTAGAAATTGAATCCCTTGGATGGATCTCATGAAGTTAGGTTAAAACCTTTAACTATGATTTCATTTCCAGATTTTGAATGCAATTTCCTAGCATGACTACCCTTGGAAGATCATGAGATTCCAAACAACTCAATTTTTTAGCCAAAACAATTTATCTTTTGCAGATTATAACAAGATTTCAAAGTCTGATTACTCCCTTAATTTTTTTGCACTTTTGAGGATTGAAATTTGAGAAACTCATTATGCAAGAGGATGAAGCAAACCTCCAATCCTACATTATCATAACATCCACCACTCATGCTTGTTGCTTGGGAAATTCTGATTTTAGTATACCTGTAGCTTTCAAGTGAAATTTTGGGGTTGAAATGGAGGTCCACTTGCTGCTCCTTACAAAAAATATGCCACTTTGCCTTCACCAATGAAGTGCTAGGAAATAGGGATCAAATCCACTTCCAATTGTCTAACTTGCTTCCTAATTAAGGTCTGCTATAATTGTGATCTGCACTGTTGCTTGAGGAAAATCGCATGTGTTTGATGTGCAAATGGTCTCCAACTTCCCTCCTTATATATACTTTTTATCAATTCTCCAAGGAAGGTCGACTTGTTTTGGCATTGAAAATGAAATAAATAAATAAACAAGGCTGACTTGGAGAATTTGGTTTCTGATTTTTGCTTGAAGTGGGGGGCCGACCTGCATTAAGGAGAGTAGGTGATGGTGGGCGGAAATCAAAGGTGCATCAGATAGCTTGTCCTATGACTGGGCGGAATCCACCCAGTCATAGGACACACACCAATCTCCCTTCATCTCCGATTCGCAGCTTCAAGGCGCCATCATTGCTTGTGCCAAAAGGGGAGCGGAAATCATCACCACACAGGACAGGCTGTCCTATGGCTGGGCGGAATCTGCCCAGTCATAGGACACTTTGCAAAATTTTCTAGAATTTTGATTGTCTTTCCAAAAGATCAACGTTTGTTGCTTGAATTCCATGGCAAACTTGTCAAGTTGCCTTCCATACTCCAAGGAAGCCATCTCACATGGGTAAGAGAGGGCGGAATTTTATTGTGTATGGGACAAATCCCTATCCTATGACGGGGCGGAATCCGCCCAGGCATGGGACAGAGTAGACTTTGCACTTCTATACTTAGCCAATTTTTAGTTCAGGGGCAAGAGAATTTATACAAATATAACATTTAAGTATAAGTCTGATTTCTTATACTTTAAGTTATATTTGTATAAATACCTTTCAGGATGTTTGATATAGGTTTCTGCTTCATAGGAGTTAAGGTGCAGATTCTAGATTTTGGGGGGTTTTAAAATTTTGTAGGACTTAGCACCAAATTTCAGGATTCAACGCGCCTTCAGCAAAGCTACCTCCCACAATCTATCTCGACTTTCTAAGATCAAATTGAAGCTGGAACAAGGATTCTCAAAGGGTAAATTTGTTTCATCGCAAATCCTTTGGTTTCAATCCCATATTCCCGAAAGATTTAGCACAACTCTCGCCTATGCTCCAAATAGACTTGACTTTGTAGCAGGCCAAAATTGCCAAAACCAACTTCTGAACTTCACTTGCCTGACCTAAGGACTCAAAAACTGCCACCAACAAAGACTACCTAAGACCACTACTCCTACTGCAAACAAAAGAGGGGGTCCCCATTTGGAATGGGGCGACGGTGTGAAAATCTCACAACATGTAGTATTTCCAATAAATCTTCATTCAATTTACCTTAAGGAGAGCTAAACCAAGGGTTTGGTGATTGGGCCTATTGGAGAGTGTGGCCTATGCTGAGAATTGTTGAATTGGATTGTTTTCAACCTATCTAGACCCATGGAGAAGGTTTTAGGAGTTGGTGACCAATATTTCATAGGGTTGCTTTGTTAATGTGACTAATTAGGCTTAATGCACCTGAAATCAATCAAAATTTGAAGCCATTACTCCAATATAAGCATACCTTACTTTCACATATGTTTTATAACTCTAAAAAGGTTATCCATAAATGCACTTGGTTTGTCTTGAACCTGTCCGTACAGGAAGTTGTGTGGGAAAGACCCTTTGACTAGGGTTACGAGGGGTAGGTGTGCATTGTAAAGGAAGTCTAATTGAATCCAATTGAGAGTGGTTGCAGGGTGTTTCTTTGTGTTGTTTGGGATACCTTGGGCTGCAAAAGCCATTAGAGGAGTGGTTGTCTTGAGGGTGAAGGCATTTCATGTTGTAGCCTTGAGTGGTTGGTATCAAGTTATCATGATGGGTCACGTCAATGAACTCCATTTGTGAATCCTATCATTATCCCTTTATTTGAGTTTTGGTATAGTGTGCATCTACACCCTTGGAGGCTTTGCATCTCATGTCCCTCCAAAAAGGAGAGAGAAGAAGAGAAAAGGGAACTCGAAGGTTCGAATCTCGAGAAAGTGTATTAGTGGTGTGTAAGTCTCCTCTCGTACTCTATACATCCTTCAAACTTGGGACTTGTTTCAGTAATGCCAGATTGGCTGTCTATCTCCTTGCTAATTGCTTGTACTCTATCTTAAATGCAAGATCGATGCTCAAGTAGTAGGGTAGGTAATGCGTGCCGAACGCCCATCCTGCCTATCAAATTCTATTTGATAGTTGTATTTGTACCTTCCCTGCCATGAACATTGTTTGTACTGTAGGGGTATGAATGCGGGTGGCTGAATGTCGACACGGGTAGGTGAGCCTAGATGGCAACACCTAAACAAAATAAAAGAATAGAAGAACAAAGAATACCAAAGTCTAGTACAATATGGGGATCCGAAATCCTAAAATCCCTTTGGACTTGAAGAATAAAGAATGAAAGAATGGGGGTCGCAAGGATCAATCACCCCGAGGTGGCCGCTTTATAGAGCTTGAACCTTTCAACGCACTCATCTATGGACTCCTCGTCCAGCTTTTCGACCCACTGCACTAGGAATTTGGCCTCTTTCAAAGCCGCCTTTGCCTGGTCTACGAATTCCCTCATCTTCGCGATAGTCTTCTCCATCTCATATGTTTCTAAGATTAATTCTATACACTCATCCATGACCTTTTTATCAAAATTGTAGGAGTAGCCAAATTTTTCCTCCATCCGCTCCTCAAAACGGGCCATCAAAGAATAAAAAATGGTGAATTTGTCCACACTATTTGTTGGGAACCCATTGTCTCCTGTATGTTTGTTGTGAATCATGCAACATGCTTTTGTATTAATAAAGGGAAGTGAGTGATTGGCTTCCGCATGACATCCATGATGTCCACTTTGAAATTGAGCTTCCGAAGACCAATGTCTACAAAACTTACATACTCGTTCTTGAGAATGTTGACCACCACTATCTCATCTTTGAGTAAGGTGCGTATCTTCATTAGGCTCTTCATCTGCTTGTCGTGTCGAGCGGTGCTAATGTCCCATACAACCACTTTGTTGTGGACCTCGCGCTCGATTTGTCTTGCCTCAAAATAATAGTTAATTGACTCAGAGAGGAAGCCACAAATCTTCTCCACTTGTTTGTAGATCCATTGGTCCGTAATGGCAACTTTTCTCTTCAATGCTTGTAAAGAATTCATCTCTTCCTGCGGGATAAATGCCGGGGTGGATGTGTCAGGATCTTGGGAGGAAATGGGAGAAGCTAACTCCTGCAAAACTTCCTCATATTGGGCTAATTTAGCCTTCAACATCTTTGACTTATACTCTTTCTTGATCCTCTTGCGCGTTATGTTTGTGGCATCGTTGAGGTTGTCGAGTTCTCCCCACTTCGACTGTTTTACCAAATTGTTCTGGGTAGTCTTGTAATCTGCGGAGTTGTCCTCTGATTGGTCTTTATCTAGATGTGTAATGGCAACCTTGGCAACTGTTTCTCCTTGCAAATTTCTTTTGGTGGCAAAAATGCTCCTCGCTTTCTTTGCCTTCTTCTGAGGCGCGAGTTTGGCCATGATGTTCATGAGGGAGGCCTTTTGATGCTTCAGAGGTTGCTTTCTCTTGAACCCATACTCCAACCATTGGGGTAGTGTTGGGGCATTAAGCTTTGTTTTCATGGTGTCCTGGGAGGCGGACATTGTTCCTCACTTCCCTTCTATTTGCTTGGTAGGAGGATTCCTGGGAGTCTTTGTCGTTGGCTGCTTGGTTGCCCTTGTGGGTCCGGTTTTCGTCTATTCATTGGCCTTTTCCTCCTGTTGTCTTCGTATTTCTTCTTCCTTTGCGAGCTCTTCTCGTAATCTCTTCTTTGCGGCCTTTGTGGCCTTTTGGCGAGCATCCTCCTGTTGTTTCCTTTCTGTGTCTTGTTTTCAGAGGACATATTGCTTAACTGCTTTCTTCTCCTGACCTCCTCAAGCTGTGAATGACCTCCCCGAGCTGGCTCTGCTCGCGCGCTCCCCTCGCAAGCTGAGTTTCTCTCTTCGTCTGTCTGGTTGTGGCCTTTTTTACTTCGTCTTTGTTTCTACGTGTCGTCATTCACTCCCTCTTTCAGTTGCTCGCTTGCTGGTGTGCTTGTGCTTGTTTCGGTCTGCGCTGCGTTTCCTCTCCTTTTTGCAGTGCGTTTTCTCCTGGCTTTCTCCCGATAGAAGGATGGACCTTCACGTGCTTGTTTCTCTGCGCGTGGGTGTGTGGGTTGCCTCTTTGCAAGCGTATTCCATGCGTGTGGGCCTTCTTTACGCGCATTTTCTTCTGCAGATGTGCGGGCTGCTTCCTCACTGCTGCTTCCTCATGTGCG
The DNA here is from genome assembly GCA_027943335.1 of Chamaecyparis obtusa. Classification (NCBI taxonomy): domain Eukaryota; kingdom Viridiplantae; phylum Streptophyta; class Pinopsida; order Cupressales; family Cupressaceae; genus Chamaecyparis; species Chamaecyparis obtusa. The sequence continues at coordinate 495,898 of BSBK01003715.1, forward strand.
GGCTGTCTGGACCTGCGTTTTCATCATCTTTGCTTGCGAGCTCCCCGTTCTTTCTCCTGTTATCTTCTTCTTTGGCATGGATCTCCTTCGCATCCTACCGGTTGTTGTCCAGGTTGCTTTGATAATCCCTAGGAATTTGTTGTTATTCTGCTGATCCCTGGGTATTCCATTATTTTCATCTGCTGTGCTGTTCTGCTCTTCTCCTGGGAGCTTCGTTCTTGTTTGCGGGTTCATCAACTCGTGGCTTCCCGTCCCTTCCAGCTCTGTGGTCTCTTTCACACTCCTGCTCCTGTGTTTCAGTCGGATTATGCAGGCTGCGGATGATATGGAAGCTCCATCCCAGACTCGTATCACTTACCGTGTCATTGATCGGATGACTAAGCTTGAAGCTGAGAACCACTGCCTTCGTGATACTGTCCAGTCCCTCTCTGAGGCGCTATCTAATTTGAAACTACTTGTGGCTACTAATTCTCAGCGCATCAGTGATTTTTCTGCAACTCTCACAACTGAAACTGCAGTCATTAAGAAACAGGTTGATTATAACAATGAATAGATTATGGAGCTTAGCGCCATCAGAGATAAACAAGCAGAACTTGATAACAAGCAGGCTTCTCTGATCACTGAAACCGAACAACAACTGAAATCCTAGTCCTCTATTTGCAACAACAACAACACCAACCCCGCACCCTTTTCCGGCGTTGAGAAACTTGTGCAAGATAACTTAGCAGACGAGCGTGTTAGATGGGCCCGTGAACTCAACTTGCGTGTTTGCGGCCTTTCACCCTCTTCTTCTAGTGACCCTGTCCCAACAGGATACTCCTTCCTCAGTGAGCAGCTTGGTTTATCCGATATCACTCTAGAAGAGCCTGGATCAGTCACGATACACTTTTCCTTAGATTCCTCTCCATGGCTGACCGACTTCGGGTTCTTAAGGCGAGGAGGAAGCTTTTTTCTCTTCCCATTAAGATTTATTTGGACGAGGACCTTACTAAATCTCAGGTAGCAGAATTGAAACACTCTAGAGGATTGGTTGCAGAGGCTAGACAGAATGGTAAGTGGGCTGTCATCAAGAACCTCAGAGTTGTTATTCATGACTCTCCTCCCGTTTGGGATTCCAGTCCAGCTTTCAAAGCCAAATGACATTACTCTAGATAGAGCTTGGATCAGTCACGATACACTTTTCCTCATATTCCTCTCCATGGCTGACCGGCTTCGGGTTCTCAAGGCGAAGAGGAAGCTTTTTTCTCTTCCCACTAAGATTTATTTGGACGAGGACCTTACTAAATCTTAGGTAGCAAAATTGAACACTCTAGAGGATTGGTTGCGGACGCTAGACGAAATGAAAAGTGGGCTGTCATTAGGAACCTTAGAGCTGTTATTCGTGACTCTCCTCCCGGTTGGGATTCTAGTCCGCCTTTCAAAGCCAAATGACGACCCAGGCAGTAGTTGGTCAGGAGGGAACGCCACAATTGTTCCCTGCTTGTCAACAGCTGGAACGGCAATGGCACCTTATGGTCCTTACCGGGTCTTTTTTTGGATGCTATTGGTTCCGCCGACGTTCTTGGTGTTATGGAGACTCATGAGAGCCCTGTCGGTCCTCTTCCTGGATTTCCTGGCTATCAGTGGCTTTCTGACTTTCGGGATGAGGTTAGATCCTTTGGTGGGGTCTGGGGTTCTGGTGGGGTCGTGTGTCTTGTCAAAGACTACCTTTTCAGTTCTACTTCAGTGGTTCATGCCGACAGCTCTGCCAGATTCATGTGGATCTGTATTGGCTGTACTATGTCACATCACAGAGATATCTTTATCGTAGTCTGTTACTTTCCGCCGGCCTCCTTGTCATACGCTGTTCATAGTACAGAGTGTGATGACCCTTACGAGGACTTACACGACTACATCAAATTCTCGGCCATGGGAGACATCATCATTCTTGGGGACTTCAATGCACGAACCAGAGACTTTCAGATCCCCCTTCATGACCGTTGCACTGACTCTACATGCACTTCCGAGTCTGACCCGTTCACTCTGGGGTTACAACGCTCTTCTGATGACAACTGTGGCCCCCTCACGAGATATGGTCGCTACCTTCTTCAACTCTGCGAGTCCTTGAATTTGGTGATCTAGAATGGGCTTCCTTGTTTCCTGGTTTTGGATCCTTCACTTGCTGGCCTCACTGTGGTGGCACGAGTGTCGTGGATTACGCCCTATCCTGTGCCTCCATCCCCTCCATATGCCACTTCACCGTCTCAAGCCTTCCTCTGGCCGACCACACCCTTATTAGCCTTTCCATCAGGGTCTCCCCGCCCCCTCCCTTACCCATCCCCCCTTCCCCGCTACCCGTGCAGACCGTCACCTGCACCTTCTGTTTCCCCGAGTGCGACTGTAATCTCTTCATCTCCCATCTCAGACGGCTCCTCCCTCTGGCCTCCTTTACCGAGTCTGGAGATGCCTCCTCCATGTTCGACTTACTTGCGACCACACTTTGGGATGCCACACTCCTTTCCATTCCCCACCGCACCACCCCCTTATCCCGCAACCCCAAAGGCAAGAACACTTTACCTATGAACCAGTGGTTTGACGAGGACTGCAAGTCCTTTCACCATTCCATTCGCTCTGCCTTCTCTGCTCACTCTCACACTTTCACTCAACTGAGGCTCTCTTACTGCTGTTTCCTCCGTCACACGCAACACACTTACTTCGCGTTTCAGTGTAGATCTCTCTGTGCTTCCCTCATGCAGTCCTCCAAGCTCTTTTGAAGCACTCTGTTCCCTCGCCACCCCCTCGTCGTTCCACCCTCGATTTCCGCTCACTGATCTCCCACACTTCCACTCTTTATGACATTCCCGACCAACTCTCTCTCCACCTCACTCCCTCACCCTCTTGCCATCTCTTCCCTTTCTCCAACATCAGTGAGGCGGTCAGATTGATGAGCTGTAGTAGGACTACAGATGAGCAAGGGTTCCAAGTGGAGCTCTTCAAACTAGGTATCAACGTTTTGGGTTCCTTTCTCTCTGTGCTCTTTAACAGAGTGGTTTGCACTGGTTTTCCTGATTCGTGGTCTCGACACATCATATACCTAATCCATAAGACCGGAGCGGTCTCGGATTCTGGGAACTACAAAACCATCATGGTTGGGCACACTTTTGCCAAACTTTATGCCACCCTTTTGAACACTATTCTATCCAGAGAGCTTGATCAACGACATTGCCGTGCGAGGGGGCAGGCGGGTTTCTGCACTGATTTTCAGACCATGGACCACATCTTGACTTTACGTGCTATCATTGAGGAGGCCCGACACCGCTCGGCAAAAGTCTATTGCTGCTTTGTAGACTTTCGTAAAGCGTTTGACTCTGTTCCTCGGGGGGCCCTTTTTCAGAGACTCAGAGACATTGGGATTTTTGAGACTCTCTTGACTGCTATTATGAGACTTTACGAGAGTGTGGTGGGCAGGTTTAGGACCCCATAGGGCTTCTCCGAGATGATCCAGAGCACCATTGGGGTAAAGCAGGGCTGCCCTATTTCGCCTACACTATTTGGCATTTACATTGATGAGCTCAAGGCTTTCCTCCGGGATTTGTCGCTCCCTGACAACGGTTGTTATCTGCACCAACTCCTTATCTCCATTCTTCTTTTTGTCGATGATGTGGTTCTTTTGGCCTCCTCTCCTGAGGGTTTACAACGGCTCCTTGATGACTTGGCTTCCTTTTGTGATCTTCGGCAGTTGGTTGTGAACCTTGGTAAGACCCCGGTGATGGTCTTCAATTGCTTGCAGACCTCTCATCTTCACTTCTACTTCCAGGGCACGGAGATTGAGATTTCATCCTCCTACACTTACCTCGGGGTCAAGTTCTTTGGGCCTCGCTTCAGTTTGAGACCTGCTATGCAGCCCCGTGTCAACAAGGGTTTAGAATCCTTGGCTCTACTTGAGAGACAATGCTTCAGACATTATTTTTAGGACATCAGGTCCAAGTTGTCCCTCCTGGATTCCTTAGTCAGGCCGATTGTGCTCTATGACTTTGTGGTGTGGGGGCCCTCTCTCCGCACTGTTAGGAATAATAGTCCACAATACAACTGAGAGGGGGGTGAATCAGTTGTATAACAGATTATTAAACTTTAAACTTTAAGCACCACAATATCAAATCCAATGAACACAATGAATGACAACACAATAACACAAAATTTTGGTCTCGGGGAAACCCTGTTAAAGGTAAAAACCCCGGTGGGAATTAGCACCCACAAATGATGTATTGAGAGTATAGTTATCCTTGTTAGGAGATATAGCCCTGTTAGGAGCTTATTGAAACATTACAGTACATAGTCCTTGTTAGAGGATAGATCCTGTTAGGAGTCAAGAACAAAAGGGAGGGCTCACTGCCCAAAGAAGGTTAAGTCCACCTTCAGAACTCATTGTTCGCAACACAAGTGTATATGAAGAAATACACAATCTTTTGAATTGTTCGACAACAATTGTCTTTGCTTGATCAGTTCCAATGAAGTCCACCAATAAACCTCTGCTCTGCTTACAGCAGACACAAGCTCGCAACTTTCACAATCTCTTTATATCATCTTATACTCGTACCCTTCTTTTCCAAAGAAAAGACCTTTCATTTATACCTTATTACAATTCTTATAAACAGGTCGGCCCATAAGGCTTTCCTAATTACAAACAATTACATAAACCCTTGCTAAGATATGCACGGTATCTAGAACAAGTCTACAATGATTATATTGCAACAATTAAGGACCGACATCTTTAATTCGAGTTCGCCATCCATTATACACGCTACACTTCTGTAGTCGGCTTCCAAATAGATCACCTTCCAGATTACATGTCACAACTGACGTCATCTTGCATTCCGTACCTTGCACAGTTCATAGAACATTCTTCAATACTCTATCTTTCATTTCTGAAGTTCGCATGCACTGATTCCATATCTTCTGAAAGATATACACAACATACAGAGACTAACTCTGTCATTTCTCACTGTCACAGTTAGTGGCCAGTCTTCACCAAAACATCTGTAACTCATCCAATATGAAACATTACATGATGCGATCTTGGATATAAGATCACAACATCCTCCTGAACTCTCATCTGTCTTTGCAGCATCTGAAACATCCGTACAGTGTCCGTACACTGTGATAACTAGTTTGATTCTTTCACAGAAACATATGTTGACATTAGTGACAAAACACAAATAACAACAGTATGAGTGCCCATTCAGTAACATAGTGATTAAACATATTAAATGTCTCAATCACCTCCCCATGCATTAGCAATATCCAACAATCTCCCCCTTTGGCATTAATGTCAACATATGGGAAAATCTTATCCCAAAGTTATATCAATCCAAAGTCCTGCAACCAAACAATCTCCCCATACAGTAGGGATTTTCTCATAGCAACACTCCCCCTTGACAACAATGGCAAAGGGTGCCATGAGTCATCAACTGCTTTTCAACATCTATCTTCCACGATCACTCCCCCTGAGGAGTAGATCCCTACATCCAGTCCAGATTATGATAAGGCTTTGAAAACCCCTGGATTGATGCATCTCTGCATCATTTAATTCTGACTAGGAGGGGCTTGAACCCCTAGCATACCTCTGAGATATTCAAAGGTATCTTTTGGCAGTGGCTTTGTGAAGATATTTGCAATCTGCTCTTTTGTACTGATATATTCTAATTTGATTTCCTTTTCTGCCACCTTGTCTCTCAAGAAGTGATACATGATAGCAATATGTTTAGTTTTGGAGTGCATCACCAGATTCTTTGACATATTCACTGTACTGGTGTTATCACAATGGATAACCAGAGGCTCTTCCAAAGTTATTCCAATGTTTGTCAGCATTTGTTTCATCGAAACAATCTAAGTGCAATTTATAGCAGCAGGAACATACTCTGATTTAGCAGTAGATTGTGCTATACAATCTTGTTTCTTACTTAGCCAAGAAACCAACTTTTTCCCAAGGAAAAATGCACCACCACTAGTACTTTTTCTGTCATCAATATTCCCTGCCCAATCAACATCAGTATAAGCATGAAGTTCAAAGCTATCATTTTTGTCATACCATAAGCCATAGTTTATGGTTCCTCTTAGATACCTCAGTATGCTTTTCACAATAGCTAGATGTGTTTCTTTAGGTTCTGCCTGATATCTAGCCACAATTCCAACAACATTAGCAATATCTAGTTTGGTGTGGGTCAGATATTGTAGTCCTCCAACCATTGATCTATACAAGGTCTGAAAAACACACTTTGATTCATCATCAATTGTTAGCTTGTTACCAGTCACCACAGGTGTTCCTACTGGTTTACAATCCTCCATTCCAAACTTTTTGAGCAATTCTTTGAGATACTTGGTTTGAGAAATGAAAATACCATTCTCATTCTGAGTTATTTGCAATCCAAGAAAGAATTTCATTTCACCTATCATGGACATCTCAAATTCACTTTCCATTTTTTTAGCAAATTTCTTACATAGATCATCATTACCTCCAAAGATAATATCATCCACAAAGACTTCTATTATTAGGATCCCATCTTCACTAGTTCTTAAATACAAATTATTGTTCACATTACCTTTTCTGAATCCAAGCCGAAGTAGATATTTGTCTAACCTTGCATACCAAGCCCTAGGAGCTTGCTTCAGCCCATACAGAGCTTTCTTCAATTTGCACACCATGTCTTTATCTTCGCATAGAGGAAATCCATCTGGTTGTTCTATATAAACTTCTTCTTCAAGATCTCCATTCAGAGATGCAGATTTTACATCCATCTGATACAGCTTGAAGTTTTTATGTGCAGCATAAGCCAAGAACAATCTTATTGCCTCTATTCTAGCAACAGGAGGTAATGTTTATTCAAAGTCTATGCCTTCTTGCTGTGAGTATCCCTTACACACTAGTCTTGCCTTGTTCCTTACAACAGTTCCTTCTTAATCCATCTTGTTTCTAAAAACCCATTTTGTTCCTATTACATTTTTATTTTTAGGTCTAGGAACTAGTTCCCAAGTATTATTCTTCTTTATCTGATCTAATTCTTCTTTCATAGCATTTATCCAAGATTCATCTCTAAATGCTTCATCTGTAGTTTTTGGTTCAACTTGAGAAATCAAACAAATTTCTTCTCTAACCTTTGATCTAGTTAGCATTCCCTGACTGGTATGTCCAATAATTTGATTTTCAGAATGGTTATTCTTTACATACCTTGGTGTTTTAGGAGTCTCAGTAGCCTTACTTGTGCTAGCATCACAAGCATTACTGTAGGTGTGTGTTTTCATAGAGTTCTTCATTTTTGCAACTTTCCTTTGTGGGTAAAAGTCTTTTCTTTAGCACCTTTTCTATAACAAATTACAATGAATATTTTGTGTGTGAAACTTGTCCAGGAATTCATCAGTATTTGAATGTTTAAAGGTGTACGCAAACAACTTATTTCAGATTATCCCCATTCTTTGCTTTGGGTGCCAGAGACACCTCAATGTCCATGGTGGATTGTGTTTCTTCAGTTTGTCCTGGATTGTCTCTGTTGTTAATGTCTCCAAAATGTCTGGATCTTTGAATACTTTCTGCCATTTTCAATTTCTCTTCTATTGATATTTGAGTGCCGCTAGAAATGGTGAATTCCAAACACATTAACATAGACGTGCCCTTTCATACTTTTGAATGTTTTACGCTTTTGAAGATACTTGTATAGTGCACATATTCCTAAGCCTTAATTCGACATGCTTTGACACATTCAAATTACTACCTATATGGGCTTGAAATCTTATAGGCTCTCTCTAAGGAAACTAACTTTTAAAAAAAAACTCAAAAGCACCTCAAGAAAAGAACTTTCAAAGAACGAGGAACAAAACTTGGCCTAGAAGTTGGTCAAAATTCACTACTTCTCAAATGGAGCAGGAGGATCTATGAGACTGCCAACCAAAGAAACGAGAATCGGAATCGTCTCGGAATCGTTTTGGCCGAATCGAATCGCGAATCGGCCATGAATCGGAATCGAATCGGCCATGAATCGGCAAATTTAAAAAACACTAGATTTTAACAATTTAAAACTTATTTCAGACACCCTTTATTGAATATAACTTAAACATAGTATAACATCATCAAATAGAAGCTAACATAGATAAACAAGGAACATAAATGGTAAATCCATCACATACGCTACATGTAAAATGTAAATTGTAGCTGAAGTTCTGAACTGAAGTAAATAGAAATCTGAAATCATATTATCATAATGAGTCAAATCATAGAATGTAATATCAAATATGTATGTGAGATGAAGATCCATAAGATATCAAATCATAAATGTATGTAAGATGAAGATCCATGAAACGTATGTCTATCAGTAAACTGTAAATGTAATAGTATCAGTCTGTAAACAAAATGAAAAAACAAGGCTGTAGCTCAAGCCTCATCATCATCCTCAAGCTCGGCCGCAGCCTCAGCCTCAGGCTCTGAATATCCTGTCTGCCTTCTACAAAGGCGTCTAAGGTAGGTCCTAGAGGACTGCTGAGCCATATCCTTCGCATGTAAGATGGGCTCACGGACAACATCACTAGGGCCTCTGTTTGTGCGTGCACGTGAGTCTGCCAATGCCTGAACGTGCTCTAGCCGTCTCCTCTGCCATGGCCACAGCCTCAGCCTCTCTATCTACCTGGTCAATCCACTCATGGTCTGCCTCAGTGAAGATCGGATCCACAGCCTCAGTGAGCCACTCTGATTCTGGATCAATCTCATCCAGAATGATTGGAGAGGAGTCAATGCCCATAATCTGTCTGATCCTAATACGAAGGTTGTAATGAACAAAAACAAGATCATTCAACCTCTGGACTGTCAACCTATTTCTCTTCTTCGAGTGGATATGCTCGAACATGGACCAATTGCGCTCACATCTAGAAGCGCTGCTTGGCTGACTCAGAATACGGGTGGCAATTTTCTGAAGTTTTGGGGTTGTGGGCCCACACATTTGCCACCATCTATCTAAAATAAGGGAAAACAAAATCAATTAGTATCATTTACAAAATTACAACTTTAAAATTACAAAATCAAAAATTAAAATGCACAACTTATAAGCCATAAACTTGTTACTTAACATTCAAGAATATATTATTTTTATAGTTACCTGGCTGTAGTTTTGTCCGACTATCTATGGCCATCCTGCTAGAGAAAATTGACCCTTCCATAGTATTGAATTTGGCTAGCTCAAGGGTTGCAGCTGCACTATCCTCATTAGTACTCAACCTCTGGATCACTGTATATAGGCCGGTGAGAATCTCCTCATCCGCCTTGAAGTCAGCACGAAAACGAAATGCTGGATTCAGATAATAAGCTGCTGCATGGATGGGTCGGTGGAGCTGATTCTGCCATCTCCTATCAATGATATCCCAAAGAGGGACATACTTCTCCTGCACTCCTAGATACCTGGCTCTAATGGCCTCCTTGGCCCTATCCATGCCCTCATACATGTAGCCAAGAGAGGGCTTCTCCCCATCAGCAGTTCGTAGGAGAGATACGAGGGGCTCAGTGACCTGCATATAATGTAAAAAAAACATTTGAGTCAAAACTTAAATATAAATAATAAATTTATAAAACTAAAAGTAAAAGTAAATCATTAACAATTAAATAATAAATAGTAAAATTAAATACTAAATATTAAATTGTAAGAAATTTACCTCAACAATTTCTTTAGCAGGTTCCCAAAAACCATCCTCATCAAAGATCCAATTGGCCACATCTACCCCTATAGTGGTCGTAGCATAGGAGGATGTAGTCCACTCCCGCCCAACAAACATTCTCCTCAAATCATCCCTTGATGTCAAAAAGGACTGCAGTGTGATGAAATTTGAGGCAAACCTCGTGATCCCTGGACGAGCTAACTCCTTGTCTCCTGTGTAGGCCCTCATAGTGCTAAGGATGAATGCATGGTTGTAGATAAACTTGCATATACTTTTTGCCCTATCTACGCATGACTTTACCCACTCAAGCTTGCCAATTTCCTCCAACATGAGGTCAAGGCAATGTGCCGCACAAGGAGACCAAAAGATGGTGGGGTGCCTCTCCATCAATAGTTTACCTACAACAATTTTAAATTAATTAGAAATTGGAACATGTTAGGAAACTTAGAATTAGAAAAGTGTTCGAATAAATTAATTTTCAAAACTTGAAAAGTTACAAGTTTACCTGCAGCAACATAACTTGCTGCATTATCAGTCACCACCTGCACCACATTTTGTTTCCCCACCTCTGTGATGACTTCCTCAATAATCTCACATAAGTATGTTGCGTTTTTTACATGGGCAGAAACATCAATAGACTTGAGGAACATGGTATATCCTACAAAAGAATGAATTATCATGGATTAGCAACAAATTAGCAATCAACAAATCAGAATTTAAATTATTCAAATTTCACAATACATGTAAGAAAGTAGAATGATTAATCACCTCCACAGGAAACAAGAAAATTGATGAGTGTTCTATTCCTCCTATCGGTCCAACCATCAGTCATGATGGTGCAACCCTTTACAGTCCAATCCCTTCGGTGGTTTTGAAGCTCAGCCTTCATGTCCTCTACCATTTCATCTAAGAGCTGTCCACTCAACTCAGCCTCAGTTGGGGCTTTAAACCCCGGACCACATATGGCAACCGCATCTATCATATTTTGCTAGTAAGGAGCCCTATCACAAATAGATTAAGATTAGAAATTTAGATGATAAATCATTATGTAAAGTGAATCTATGATTACATCATTACACAAATAAATATAATTAAAATTTAACTTTAAACTTAAAGAAAACAAATAAAAAAGAATCAATTACCTCGCTGCAAAAAATGGAATGTTGCAAAAGTACCAAAATTTGCAAATTTCTTTTCTTGCAGCATCATGAATCTCCTTGTTCAAACCCATGCCCTCAAGTGTGGGTTGTGAGCCAGGAGTAGTGCGGGGCACAAAGTAACTATCCAATCTGTTCTTCCGCACTCTAGGCTGCAATAGGGCACTGCCAGCCTCAATATGACTATAAGAACGACTAGCAGTAGCAGTAGCACTAACACTACCATTACCACTACCACTAGCATCAGCAGTAGCACTAGCACGAGCAGCAGCACTAGGACGAAAAGGAGGCCTAGTAGAACCCTCTCCAACACAACCTACGGATGCGGACTCTGATGCAGGTGTAGATGCGGTTGTGGCAGTGGGAGCATGGGAGCCAATAGCCCTTATCTCTTCTAGTTGCCTTTTCTTATTTATTTTGTCTTGTTCAAATTTTTCTAATGCCACTAAACAAGTGCGTTTTGCCTCAGCTGTTTGTTGAGTGCAAATTGCAATATCATGTCCGGGTATGGCAGCAATGTGGAATTTGAATCTATAAATGCCACCCGAATTTATTTCTTTACAAAACATACATTTTGTTTGGAATTTTGTTCTTCCCGGAAAGTCTTCGGTATATTTCCAACACTCATCTTTTTTACCCATTGGGGAAAATGAAAATTAAGACTCTTGCAATAATAAATTTCAAGTAAAACCTCTATGTTTCAAAATTCAAAGTAAGACAATCTAACAAACTAATAAACAAAACAACAAAGCCTATTTTGCAATTTATTAAAACTAAAAAACAAACATTCAAGATTTGCAAATGAAAACTAAAAAAATTTAGCAAAAAATGAACAATACACTAACATACCAAAAAAAAATCAACACTTACCTCTTGCAAATCAATTGAGGAGTGTTGCTAATGACTCTTTAATGCTCCCAATGCAATCTTATGGCCTCCCCAAATGAATTTTTCTTCTCTTTGCTGCTGTTCCTTCTTGCTGTTGGCAAACTTGTGCTTTTCCTTTTCTCTTCTTCTCTCTCACTTTTCCTCTCTTCTACTCATACTAAGCAAATGGAAGACCCTTTAGGGTTAAAACAAAGACAAAAAGTCAAACCAAACATAAAAAAAACAAGTCAATTTTTTATTATTTTCGACTTTAATTTCTTGACTGCCGTGGCCGATTCATGGGCAATTTTTCGACCTGATTTAGGCGATTTTTCCCATGAAGGCGATTCTATGGCTCCAAAAAAATCGCCTGGATTGAATCGACTCGCGATTCACGCGATTCAGTGGCGATTCTCGGAACACTGCTGCCAACAGAGCTACTGAGACGAGCAAATCAAAAGGGGCAAGTAACCAAAAAGATATGGGGTCCCATCATAGATGGGTGAGGTTTGATTAGGTCACAACAGGATCCTTATTAACTTGGCTCTGATACCATGTAAATGCAAACTGAACTGATGTCAAATCTGAACTATAAGTAATTAGATTAATGATAAAACTGTAATCTTATACGCTATGGAAATCTGAACCGTATGAAATTCTTTGTGTTTGCTGAATGCTATTTCACCGTCTCACACTTTATGTTTACTGGGTTGTGTTTTGCAGAGACGATACAACACTTGTCGATTTGTTTGTGTATCGTTTGGAAGTCTCAAAACAGTATGTATGTGTCTCATGGCAGAGAGGAACAGTCACGTCTATGATAGACATGACTCCTCAAGGGGTCATGCTTATCATAAGCGTGACCATTCGTTTTCATAACCATCAACATACAACTCACGTTTACACCCAATAACACATGATCGGTGTTATAATGTAACACGATAATAATAATCGCTATTCAGTGTTATGATATGTTATGCACGAACCGATAATTATGTATGGTTGATTCCTTTATGAATCATCATCTAATTGGTCGATCAGAATAGTTACAATATAATAATTATAATTACTATCATTATTATATTATAACAATAATAACAATGACATGAATATCAATAATGATAATAGATAATATTTAAATAAATATCAATATATATATAATAATAATAATATTATTATTGTTATTATCTATATATATATATATATTACAATTTTATCTATTCTCATAAGATCAATATTTTATTAGATCGAAGCTACAACTATTAACAGAGTGTGTGGAGTAAAAGTAAGTAGAGTGAGTGAAGTATAAATGATATATATTTCTGATTTATACATATGAAGAATATTGCACACTATAATGAAGGGCTTCTTATCTTGGTGAAGAGGTATGTTGGAATAGTATAAAAGGAGAGGTGAGAGAGGAGTGTGTGAGTGAAAAAGTTCCAAAGTATAATAACGTATGAAAATATATAACTTGTGGAGCATTGAGCAGATCACAAAGAATCAGCTTTGATGACAAAAGGTGAAATGTATTGTGAAGTGGAAGGCATATCTAATGAAGAGCAAAGTTTAAAGATAATTTTTTGATGTGATTATAAGAAATTAAGTCAAATTTGTTAAAAAGACGTCGTCATTCATATGGGTGTACCCTTTTGAAGAGTTGCATCCTTTCATGAAGGTATTAAAGAGAGTAAGATCATAAGAAGAAAGTGTGCTGAATAACTAAAAGAATCAAACGTATATACATTTTGGTGAGGAGCCATTAGTGAAGACTATTGAAGAGGGTTTCACGCAAAGTTAAAGATGACTTTGGAGCAGATTTATGAAGAATTCAGAAGCAGATTGTGAAGGATGTTTCGGGGCAGATTCAAAGGCAATACGAGAACAACTTCATAGCAGATTGAGAAGTGAGTTTTGGGGCAGATTCAAAGGTAAAATAATAGCAAATTTATAGCATAATTTGTGAAGATCAAGATCAACCATCATCCTTTGTAGAAGCAACCTTGACAAGGTGGAATTTGTATAAGGGGTTGGTACCTCTAGTGAGTTGGTGCCTCTTGTGAGTTGGTACTCACGAATTGAACAATGGGTTGGTGCCTCTAGTGAGTTGGTGCTCACGAACCAAACAAGGAGTTGGTGCTTACGAGTCTTTGTAAAAGAAGAATTTTATATAAGCATTAATTTGTCACGGTCTTCTCTTATTAGAGTTTCTAGTGAACATAGTGTTATTGTGTTCTTTTGTGCATGATTGTTGAAATTTAGTAAATAATACTTTTGTGGTTGATAAAGTTTAAATTGGTAAAAATCGTTGTTATATTGATTCATCCCCCCTCTAACTATAATTGTGTTCTCTTAATTTTTTCCTTGAGTCTTTTGCTTGGAGTGGGGTTTAATCCTTGTCGTTGGTTATGATTATGATGGTGTTGAAGATGGTTATTTATGGTTGAAAAAATAAACGTACATTTTGGGAGAATTTGGATGTGTATAGGAATTAAATTATAAATTTTTAAAGGCCTCACATGATTGCAAAATTCCTAGGACTTTTGGAACTTTGCCCCTTTCTTGAGCCCCTTGAATTTCTGCATCCTTATAATGCAAAGGCTTTTGTGGGGAATGTGCTAAGAGCTTTTCCATCAACGTTGTTTGTCCCACATCCTTTGCTGTCCCATTTTTTTGAAATTCCCAATGTGCATAAGGAACCCCATATTTTTCTCAAAGTGTAACAATTGGTAGGATTGCAGAATTCTAGAGGATGTTAAAATTGGGGTCTCCTGTTAAAATTGGGAACATCTACGCTTGAGGGGATTCCTGAAATTTCTTCCACTCATTCATTCGTAAGTTGTCCCGTCTTTCCATTATTCGCATTTCCACCCATCTGCAAGGTAATAATGGCTCACTTGTGTGAACAAAGCTTGATAAAACTTGATTTTTTTGTCATTGTCTACCTTAGCAAATGGATTTCTCGAGCTCAAGTAGTGGAAGTGGAATTAGAATGATTAAGATTGTACTACTTTAAGCTACAAAATTCCATGGTTCGGGTACTAGAATGAAACCATCCCTTAGCAGACTAGCTGTTTTGTAATCACAATGCTGGTTAAGGAATTGCCTCTTTAGGATAATTAGCGGATTTGAAATTGCCTCCTACATTTGTGAGTGTTTTTGAAATATCCTTCTGTGTATACTAGTGATTTCAAAATCGCCTCTTTCATGGGTTTACAAAATAGAGCATTTTCTGTTGTTGATAATTTTCTAGAAACCTAATTCCAATGAAGAATTTCACTCTGAAATCCTTATAGATTAACACCCATGGAGGTCAATTGAAGTCTGCTTACAATGATTCCTGACCAATCAACGAGTCACTTTACAAATGATTGGTGGGCAATCTGATATATCATTCATACAGATAACTGTATGTTTGGTTTCGTGTTTGTTATCTGTTGATTTTTAGCCCAATTGAAGCTTGTTCATTGGCATGCAGCAAAATGAGTGTTGCAGTGTCAAAGGTAGTCTTGAATTGAGTATCCTCTATCAAAGGACAAAATGTTTCAAATTGACAAGTTATATGAAACCTGATCGGGTGTGTTCAGTTTATGCTTATATATAAGCATTTGGATTTAGATTTTCCTTGTGCTTAGAAGTTATTTTATTGTAGAGTGAGGTTCAGTACTTTGTAGCTTTATCTTCCATTGAAGCAGAATACATAACAATTATGAGTGTCAGTTGCGAAACCATATGGTTGTGCTGAGTTTTGAGCGATTAATGACTTTCTTAGATGACACCCTCTCCACCTATTTTGACAATCAAGGAGTCTTAAAGTTGATGAAGAACCCAGTTTATCATTCTCATGGCAAGCATATCGAAAGAAATTAGAAAACATAGCTTTAACACCAAACTGAAAAATGAGAAATATTTAACATCAGAGTTGAGAGATAACAAATAAGTAATTAACACTAGCACTCATCTCTTTGTATTCATCACATAAATTTAAAACGAATGGGTTCAAACAAAATAAATAAGCCTTCTTACAGCATTATAGGTTACTGTAGTTACCAAAAATAATAAGCAGTTAAATGGCTTTTACACAGCACTACAGAAGCTAACATAGAAGAGCAGTTACAGCCAAAATTTCTAAGATTGAAAGCTGACTCAAAAAAAATGGGACTGACAAATTCACTTTCACTGATGATGGAATGATAAGGATAGACAAAAACAATGAAGCCAAAAAACAGGAATTATGCTAATAGAAACAAAGTTGAAAAAAAGGTAAATGCTGTCTGTTAAACTAGGAGTGTGAGTCGTGAAACCATATTGGTTGCACTGTGTTTTGAGTGATTAATGACTTCCTTAGATTGTACCTACTTCACCACTTTGTGATAATCAAGGAGTCTTAAAATTACTGAAAAAATCAGTTTATTATTTTCATACCAAGCATATCAAGGTACATCATTACTATATTTGATGATTGGTTGATGTTGATGACATCAATCCTTTACTGATCTTTGCAATAACAATCTGCTAATTTAATGACTAAACCTCTTAGACCTATTCTCTTTGTCAATATTTGGAACAAAATTGGAGTTTTCTATGTTTGGGTCATTAATGGGATCATAGGTATAATACAACGTTAGACATATGGTTGGAATATACTTTGTATGCAAACGTTTATGGCTTATGTGAATGATGTAATAACATCACATTGATTATGTCTAAAAGTAAATATTACACAAAGTCCTCATTACTAGGAACTTTTATACCATTTCATATTTCATTCTTATGCATGATTTTATTTATGGTCTGCTTTGTTATCCTTGTAGATGTTTGCGGGTGTGGCTGCATCTCGTGTCATGGATCTTTGGGCTCGTGCTCGGCGGTCTGCACCTTCAATTATATTCATTGATGAAATTGATGCAATTGGGGCTGCACGTGGTGGGCCAGATGCTGGTGGGGTAAGTATTTTGTTTTCTGTTAGGCAAAGTAGCACTGAGGTCTCTCATCCTAGGAAAATAATAGTAGCTTACCAAGTAAAAGCAAGAATGGAAGATAGTTTCATTATATGTTGGTTTGAGATTGAAGACGTACTGAAAAAGTGGCCATACATTTTATTCCTCTTTTTATGTTTTCTGTTAAGTTTCTTCATTTCATATCCGAGTTAGCCTCAATTACTTGCGCATAAGGGCTGTTTGATATGAAATTGAAGCATTTAGGAATGTAGAAAAAGTTAGCTACATGAACACATCACAATACAGGATAGTTTTTGAATGTCACTTGTGATATGTTAATTACAAGAATTAAATTATGAATAGAACATAATGTCTGTCTGTTCATTACAAATTCTTTATGTCATGCATTCCTATGTGACTTTTAAATATAATATTCATCATAACTTAAAGAATTATCTGAATCCTTATTAACTGTTGAGACAATTTGATGCCCTAATTAATGATCCGAGATATATACTGGCTCCTGAACAATCGTTACAAGCATTGTTCGTTCTACAAACTGCCACAATCTATATGTAAATGTGGCTACAAGATTTTTGATACACAAAAATAAAACTATTCAACATAAGTTGGTGCCGTCAAGGGCTGTGGGCCCAATGTTAGGCAACCAGTCCAAGTAGCTTCTCTTACAAATTACCAATTACAACAGTGGCAATAATTCAGAGTAGCTCATTAATTGGATATTGACGGACCATGTAATGTCCCTTAATTTGAGATATTGAATAAATAATGATAATTATTTAATATTAGTTACCATATCTAATATTAAATAATTAATCATAATAAATAATGTTAAATTATTTAATATTAGTCAATAAATCAAAAACTAATATTAAATAATAATTAAGTCTGGAAGTTGCCTATGGGAAATATATGGGAATGCCTTCTCTTCATAATGGCTTCGTGGAGGAAGAATAGACATGGAAGATTTTATAATTTAATAATACTTTCTCCGATGTGAGATAATAAACGGAAACCATTTCAGCAGAGCAGAATCTGGTCTAGTTGGTTGAGAAAATTGTCAGTTTTCAGAAGGGTGGAAATTTAATTGATCATGTCTGAAATTTCTCGGAATTGAAACCGAGTAGTCATTTCATTGGTGAGACATCCGATCTAATGATTGTTTCTAGTCGTTTCATGTATGCCGCTGGTTAGTTGAATTGCAGTCTGTGGATGGATTACAAAGAGAAATGCAAACGAAAGTCTCTCAGGACAAGTAAATGCGGAAGCACATGTCCAGCGACGGCAAATACTGAGTCTAAGTAGTGCAAGAAATATTGGCTGGTGGCAGCAGACACAATATTCAGACAGGAAGTAAGGACATGACTCTATCATCCGTTATCATAATCAATGCGTAAACTCTCCCCCATCTAGTGACACTGAGTGGATGGCAATAGACACAACATCAAACTCACCGATATCAGGTCATATGATTACAGATTCGGTTTCAGCGTGAACGAGAAATTGTAAAGAACACATAAGTGATAGGTGCCTCCAAACCATACTGAACACAAAAGTTGTGTGTTGGATTCTGTAACACGATGCCGGGTATTAACATTCTCTTCGCAGCAAAAACACAGAGAGTTTGGATGCAGGAATGTGTAGCAGGAGTTGGGCATATATTGAACATTGTCTTCTTTAAATGAACAACAGTGGGTGTCGACGGTCTTCAGACAGGCACAGATACTTTGACTGGTCACATCCTGTCCATTACCCAAAAGTGGTTGTCATTCTAACAACCACAGCAAATTGAAGAATAATCGTTCTGAATACTCAGAATAAGCCGAGGCAGATATACAGGTGCACAAATACATTTTCCTGGGAACACTTTAATATTATTTATTGTGTAATTAAGGTAGCAGCGTCCTGAAAAATGTTTTGAGTTGCCAATAATTAAAAAATACTTGTGGGATTCTTTAATTTCCTGTGAAATGCTGTGAGAGTTAAACGAAGTTCTGGAGCCTTCATTGTATAAACAAACTTCTGCAGATAATGCCTCAGTTTAGGTTGTAATTCCCTTGTGCATGAAAACATATATTTTCAAGACTTAGCAAACTCAAAGATGGCATAAGTCATTTAAATGCAAATATGAAATGGTTCACTGAATTGTTCTCTTGCAAATTGTTTGATATAATGTTCAACTTGCCATCTGTTTGTCAAAATGCTTGAATGCTAAATCATTGGAAAATACAGTGAAAGAATTTCACATTTGTATATAATAGTAAAGGATACTTAGACGGAGTGTTAATTTGGACAAGATTCTTATAAGGGATTTTACAGACCACAAATCAATGTCTATTTATTCAAATGTCAAATTGAACTGTGCAGCCCACAATACAGGCCTCTGTATAGCAGTAGTTCAGAAATTGAGAAATTCAGTTGCACCTAAAGCCTTGCAAAATGTCACCCCTTGTGAAGAATGGTTAGATAGAAAACTTTTGAAGTGGTTTTTGAGCTTTTGGTTGTTTTGGTTTTGAACACATTCCTAAGGAAAAAAGAGAAGTAATTTAAAAGAAAAAAGAAAACCATATATGTTTGTTGGAAATAGGGAACATTCCAAAGCATATAGACTACTAAATGTCCCTACAAATAGTTGTGAATGGGTAACTAGTTTATGTTGAAATCAAACAGGGAACATTTGAAAATGTTGGAATAATGAAGAGCCCATCATGAAGCTGTGAACTTCAAAGGATCAACCAAGAGACATGCCTTCCACAAGAGAATGTTTGAAGAAGAGCTGGCAAGAACAATGAGTCAATGAGATGCTTCAACTGATATTGAATTGATATGACAAAATGTACAAATGAGCCTTCCTTAAATAGGCAACGTGATGATGTAGTTACAACTACCCTTTGTTGGAGATATTGTCATTGATGTAAAAGGGATTTCGTTCTTGTCATTAATGTGAAACAAGTATTTACAAGATTGTCAAGAGCATATTGTCAAAAGTGTATTGACGTTATTGTTGTTGTCATTGAATTGGCCTAAGAGATATATCACTCGAGTGCATTGGACTATGTCAAAGAAGAGAACAGAATATGAGAAATGTTGTTGAAAGAATAACAATGCACGAAGACACAGATTATGGGTAGCAAATATGGATAAAGAGCAGCGATTAAGAAGAGACCTCATCATGATTAGCAATTATAAGTCTCAATATGGCCGACTTCACAAGAGCCTTTGACCAGCAATTCAAGTAGTTTGAATTGAATGTTTAAGTTATCAAATATCTATGACACATTGCAGAAGCACCAATGGAGCACTGTTATGTGCCTGATGCATCAAGTTGAGTATTTATGACTTCAACAAAGTCTTTATTATGCGATTTACTTCATTGATTATTGGAAGCTTATTTAAGGGTGAATGAAAGCGCCTGCAATTAATTATCGCCTGAACTAAAAACATCATATGCTGAAACTAAAGACATCATATATAGAGCAAATTGAGGTCTTCCTTTCTGAATGATGCATTCCAGGTTTTAACAGAAGCGTGTGGAGCAGGTTCTTTATTTGCAGTGACCTCCGTTTTGTTTGCTGCTAACAAGACTCATAATTTGGAGTCAATTCTCCTTGTGAGTCTGAAGCTTCAGCATACCAAGGCAAAATTCCTTAGACACGGACTTGGTAATTACGTGACTATTCCTTCCTCTAAGTATCAAAGACAAGGGTCCAATCACTGGCAGGTCACGGCGATGAGTACAAATGTGGAGGTGCAGAGTGCAATGATGAAGAGTAATGCAGTTCAGATCTAAAGAAACAATCATTAGCAAGGCTGAGTCAATAGACAACGATAATATTGTTTGAAGAATGAAGAGGGCAGTGATTGTGATCTGGAAATAGCTATTGACACCACGATGCAATAAGCAATCTTGATCCATAAGATGGAAAGAGATATGTTTTATAACAGCTACTTTATGAAGAAAGAAGTGATTCTATGTTTGACAAAACAAACTAAAACTGACTGTTAGAATAGCAACTACATTGGAAAAGTGATTCATATTATTGCATCAATGACATCAATGAACAGTGACTAATATACAGCTTTAATCAGAAATGGTAGTAATAAAATAGGACAACAAAAAACTAAGGATATAAAAAACAAAATATAATTTACTTTTGTGAGCAAATGTCAAAAAGTAGAATGAGGAGTCATGTCTATTAGAAAATAATATATATAAGAAGAATCGAAAGTAAAGAGTGAAGTAAAAAAATGAGAAAGTAAAAAAAGGGGAAATAAGATATTCAAGGAGATTGTTCAAGGAAAACATTTTAGTAAGAACAAAATGAAGTATGAGTAGTGAACTAATTATGAGATATATTGAGAAGATTGAATAGAAGGAATTTTTTGAATATAATATCACTTTAAGAAAATTAAAAGAAGATTAAAAAATGAAGAGCAGATATACAACAGTTATGTAAAGGATTTTCATGAAAAGAATGAAAAACATGTTCAGATATTTATGAAGAACATATGCAAATTATGAAAAGAGGATAAAGGTAGTGATTGAGTTAAAGCAGATTTGTTAGTAAATGACATGAACATTTAAATGGTTGTATCTTTTTGAAGAGTTGCATCCTTTCATGAAGAGAGTTTAAGATCTTGAGAAGAGAGGGTGGCGAATAGAGAAGAGAATCAAGCATGTACAATTTGATTGGGAGCCATTAGTGGAGAATTTTGAGAGGGCTTCATGCAAAGACTTAATGTCACCATAATATCATTTTGAAGAGAGTTTGTGGAGTAAAAGGATATCCATCATCCGTTGTAGAAGCAACATTGATAAGGTGGAAAATTGAATAATGGGTTGGTGCCTCTATCTAAATGAGGGGTTGGTGCTTCTAGTGAGTTGGTGCTCACAAATAGATTGAGCGGTTGGTGCCTATAGTGGGAAAGGTTCCCTTGAATTGAACGAGGGGTTGGTGCCTACGAACTTTGTAAAAGAAGTATTTATATAAAAGCATTAATTTGCCGTGGTTTTCCCCCATAAGGGTTTCTACATATATCTTGTGTTCCATTTGTGCTCATGATAGTTAGATGTCATGTGAATGTTAATATGCAGTGATATAGTTTGAGATGAAGTTATATGCTTATAATATTAAGTTGAAAAAGTAAAAGTTTGTTGTATTGATTCACCATCCCCTCTCAGTATAGCTATGTTCTCAACACCCTTACTACAAATATTAAATGCACAAAGCAATATAATTAATTTCTAAAGAAATTATTAAATAATAAGCTATTATCTATCTTCTAGAATGCCACCTAGGATAGCTAACTTGATCCTATGGACAATATCAACTAGCATATGCCAACTAAGCCTAAGTAAGCTTGGCATGTAAATGATGTTTATACTAATACACCCCCTAAGTGCAACTTAGGGATGAAAAAATATTATGCAAGTGATGCAAGACTAGCATAAAAATACAAGATGAAATGCGTGTTAACAATTAGGCGATAATGCAAATCATGTACAAGTGATATATGTTTACCTGCTGGGGTAAACTTAGTATTGCACTGACATAGTACAGGAAATATAATAAACACAGAATATATTAGAGAATAATAAATACTTTCATTAATCATTCCGGACTGGCAAGTACATTTACATAATAATGATCATACAATACTATCTCCGTGTCCAACCTCCGAGAGAGTATATAAAGTACCCGAAGGGCCACGACCAAAATGTCGTGACGGAACTATCTATCCTCTCGGTCACTAACGACCGAGACTAACATAATACTTTATTAATATAATAACTGGTACATTCAAATACCTCGACAACATCATCCCCCCCCAAAAAAAACAAGTCGTCTCCGACGACTTACAACAACAGGGAGATGAAATACACTACATAGAATAAAAAAATCACTGAAGAGAAGGGGCGGAGGGCATCCCTGAAAAAGCTGAAGTGCCACCCTCCCCATCAATGTTGCGTCGTGCTTTTTCCGTCACATCACATTCCTCCCGTGCCTGCGCCAAACTTGTCTCCAAAACATACTTTCCAACTGTAGCCTCCGCTAACACCATACCGTCTCCCTAGCCAATCTGACCTCGATAGCCACCTAGGTTGCCTTCTCTGCTTCCAACTCCTGGGTACGTTGAGCCAAGTGTCGCTCTACTGCCTCCAACTGGGTGGTCAGCTCCTCCCGAGCTCTCTGTGCATCCACCAAGATAGTCTCACGTCCAGCCAACACCTACTCCGAGTGCCTCAAAGCGTAGTACCCTTCTCCAAAGGCTTTCTCCAGTGCTCTCTCCACCTCTAACATACAGACGCTCCATGCCTGCAGTAGCTCCAGGTCTCATCAACTGGTCACACTTTCCAAAGGTTGATAACTGAATACTTTCCTCCTGTCGTTTTCGATGCCCCAACTCAATTGTGGTGTTCCTCAAAAGGACGATGGGGGTCTAGGGGGCAACGCCCCCAGAGGGGTCGAGGGGTAGCGCCCCCGCGGGGTTTTGGGGCAGAGCCCCCACCTCCGAGGCCAATTTAGCACCTTCAAAGTCTATGAAACACACCCTTTTTGTGATTTTCTTCTGATCCCATGCTCTTTTCTGCAAAGCGCTTATGTTTTCCTCACTACCTGCTCATGCCCTTCCCTTCGGTACCATTCGTTCTTCATTTTGAACTGTTTTGATTTGTCGTCTTTTTTTTTTTTTTTAAATCATTGCCGTCAATGACTGTCTTCTTCTTCTTCCTGTGCCCGTATGGAATTGTATGTTTCAACTTCCCTCAGTCTACCAATTGTACTATTCAAATCAACGGATACCTTATGCCCAGCTTCGTACTTGCTTTAAACATATATGCGCTGATTGCCGTACGACCGTACGGTCAACTGGTATGTACTCCTTGCTTTGCGTATAGAAGCCTTGATGTAGCCGTACGACATATGTACTAGATTCTCCTTATTTCTCCGTGAAAGTTGGCCGTACAGCCGTACGGAATTAGACCCCTCCTTGTGTGTTTGTGCGGCTTTCTTATATCATGCCGTGACCGTACGGTAGGCTAGACCTTACACATTTATCGAGGCCGTACGACCGTACGACAAATCTATCTCCCTTGTCCTTTTTTTTTCCTTTTCTCCTGCGTGCTGGTACGGCTTAGTGTCTTCCATATGCCGTACGGTCTTAATTTATGCTGAATGCTGTACGGTTGTGTTGTGCGGTGAGTTTCATGCTGCTTTTGCCGTACTGCCGTACGACCATACGGTACTTGAATTTTTTTTTTTTTTTCGCTTTTTCCATTTTTTTAAAATTTTTTTTTATTTATTTAAAAAATAATTTTATTTTATTTTTTTCACTATTTCCTCAATTGCCGGGCTGCTGCTTGCGCGCCTCCGGCCTCTGATGATATACTTTAAGTTTTGAACCATTGACAGCCTTCGGAATTTCCTGTCCGTCGAGGGTCCAGAGTTTGACGGACCCGTTTGCTGCGACCTCTCGGACCCTGTAGGGGCCTAACCACTTGACCTTGAACTTGCCGGGCTTAATCTCATTTCGTCCATTATATTTCAATACTAACTGCCCCGGAGTGAACCTTGTTCGGCAGATGTGTTGGTCATGCCAGTGTTTCCTTCGTTGCTGGACCACATCTGTCGCCCATTGTGCCATTAGCCTTCGTTCATCGAGCTTGTTTAGGGCATACGGGCGCTCCCTCAGGCTCTCCATATCGCCAAGTTTATTCTCGATAGCAATTCGGAGGCTTGGCACCATGAACTCCATCGGCACTACCGCCTCCTGTCCGTACATCAATTGGAACGGTGTCTGGCCCATCGTCACCTTGTAAGTGGTGCGGTAGGCCCACAACACCGACGGCAGTTTCTCCTCCCAATCTTCCTTTTCCACCCCACACGACTTATAGATGACTGAGACTAGAATCTTGTTGGTCGCCTCCGCTTGACCGTTGGCTCTCGGGTAATATGGACTAGATAAGGAGTGAAAAATTTTGAACTCCGTCGTAAGGAGTCTCAGCACATGATTTACAAAATGGCCTCCTCTATCACTGGTTATCTGAAGTGGGATCCCGTACCTCGTGATAATTTGTTCATAAATAAACTTGGCTGTACTTACAGCGGTGTTATCGGGTAGGGCCCGTGCTTCGACCCACTTCGTCAAGTACTCCGTAGCTACCACAATGTATGTACACCGTCGAGGTCTGCTAACTTTTAGGGGCCCCACAAAATCAAGCCCCCAATGTTCAAATAACACTTGCGCAGCCAAAGGGTTTAATGGCATAAAATCTCATTTTAATGGTTTTCCGGCCCTCTGGCATGTATCACAGCTTCCGACCCATTCTCTGGTGTCGCTGTGCAGCGTCGGCCACCATAGTCCAGCTAACAGTACTTTTCTGGCCGTTGTGTCCGGCCCCATATGGCCTCCTGCCGGTCCTTCGTGTGCTTCCTTCAAGATCCCTGGTATCTCTTCCTCCATCACGCATCGGCGGAGTACCTGATCTGCCCCCATTTTGTAAAGAACTCCATTGATCAATTGGAATGTTCGGCTCCTCAGAACTAGTTTGCGTCATTCCCCTGGTGGCATGTCCCGAGGGAATTGGGACGTCGATAGGTACTCGCCAATACGAGTGTACCAGGATGGTAAAACCGCAATCCGGAATAAGTGCGCGTCCGGGAAATCATCATTCACCCCCCCCGCTTGTTCTCTCGACTCGATTCGTGACAGTTGGTCAGCAATCACATGGCTCTTCCCTAGCCGTACTATAATGTTGAATGTGAATTCTTGCAGTAATAACAGCCACTGACTCACCCGTCCTTGAATAATGTGTTTATTCACCAAGTACATCAAAGCTTGGTGGTCTACATAGAAGGTGAAGGGTGTCGCCAACAAATAATGTCGGAACTTCTGTACTGCGTAAACCATGCCGAGTGCTTCCCTTTCGGTTGTACTGTAGTTCCTTTCAGCTTTCGAGAGTAGTCTACTAGCGAAGTAGACCGGGTGATGCAACCCATGATCCCCAACTTGTGCCAATGTCGCACCTATTGCATAGTTGGAGGCGTTGACGTGCACATGAAATTCTCTGTCCCAGTTCGGGTAGGCCAATATTGGTGCCGCCAACAGTTGTGATTTCAATTCCTCGAAGGATTCCGACTGCGCCGTTCACCATACATACAGTTCCCCTTTCCTTGTGAGGTTATCCAGGGGGTAAGATATCTAGGAGAAATTTTTTATAAACCTCCGGTAATATCTGATGTGTCCCAGAAAAGATTTTACCCCTGAGACATCCTGTGGGGGTTCCATTTCCACAATCACCCGAACTTTATCCGGGTCTGTTTTAAGTCCCGCTTTACACACTGTGTCCGAGTAGTCTACCCTGCGGTACCATGAATCATCTCCTACCAGAATGATTTTCTTATCCGTCTTCGTACCCAGATTCAAAGGTTTCATTGTTGGTTCTTCGTACTTCATGGCCTCTTTGTTTTTAAACTGATGTGCGGGTACGGTATCCATTGTAGCTTCTCCTTCCTTATACTCCCCGTACTCTGGAGGATATTGATCTGGCTCTTCTTCTTCGACGCTTAATACGTTACAGGAGGGTGAGAACATCTCATAATCCTCCTGCTGCCAATGAAACAATCCATTTAGTGAATCCGTGTCATCCTCTGAACAGCATCCTTCGAGTTTTAGTATGCCTTCGGCATTTGGTTCCATGCCCTCTTCCCTTCGTCTCGTGGGTCATTCTCCCCTTCGGATTCAGATCCCGAGGAAGAGGCAAGTTCCTCGCTCACCAACTGGGTCCGGAGATCAATAGTGAATTTGTTGCCTCCGCTCTCCATTGAGAGTGTATTCTGTTTCCAGTTGTGGTTTGCTTTCGCTGCCACTAGCCCTCCTCTTCCGAGTATGGCATCATACCCTTTCTATTTCAATGGAATGACCACAAAGTCGAGCACAAAAGGTTGTGCACCCATGGTGACTTGCTGCGCCATCAACATGCTGAGGGGTTTGATCCCGTGCTGGTCGGCACCTAGCAGATTAAACGTAGGTGGCCACAGAGTGGGCTTTCCTAGCTTTTTCCATGTGTCCTCTGGGAGGACGTTTACCCCGGAACCGCTGTCTACTATAGTATCTGTCAGGATGGTGCCTAGAATCCCCATCTCCACCACGGCTGGATGTTTGCCTTTGTTAAGGGTAAGCACAACTGGATTTGTTGCCGAGCTTCCCGGTACGGAAGTGTCCGTGTGTCTCGGTTTGGGTTTATCAACCTTTGTACCCAACAACACTGTCCCCAATTGAGGCATGGTGTGTAGGAGGTCCTCCAGTTTCACAGGTACCTCCAGTTGGAGCATCTGTCATACAATGTTTCTCTCTGCGTCTGTGCAGTAGGGTTCGGATGATTCGTGTGTCTCTCCTCGTTGGGCTTTCATCACCCTTTTTATTTCCTCCCTTGCTTCCGCCATTCTCTGCTTCTTCGTATGGGGATGGGGGTATCGGGCTTCCTTTGCTTGCCCTCGGGTAAGAGCAAGGATGGCTTCTTTAACCCATGTGTTGCCTTCGATATCAATCAGATTGGCCCCTACGCCAGACTTTGGACAGTCGGCATCTTCATGATCACCGGGGCCACACCACCGACATAGCTTTTGAGGAGCATCATTATTATTACACTCTCGTGCGTAATGACCCCATTGATTACAAGCCCTACATTGAATCAGCGGGCGTCCCTTCGCATCATATTGGACCCTGCTTCGGTTGGAATTATTATTATTCCCCCGTCCACCTTGTCGGTTTCCTCGGTAGCCTTCGGAAGATGCATTATTGTTTGAATTCGATGTGGAGGGCTGCTCCTGTGCAAAGAGCACTTGTTGGTTACGCGCCTTCAGATTGTATGGGCATTCCTTCGTAGAATGTCCCATGATCTGGCAGATGTCACAGAATGCCTTCTTGGGACAGGCACCCTTCGAGTGGCCGCTCTCCTTACAATCCGTGCACCACAGTTCATCATCCTTGCTTGTAGTCCCCTTCATTGACTTGAATTCTTTTAACATCCGTTCCATATCCTTCTGAAGGGCTGTGACTTTCTTCTTCGGCTTCTCGTCGCTGCTACTCTCCTCTTCCGATGTATCATCTTCAGAGGATGACGAAGATCTATTCTTCTTCTTTTTGGCCGTCTTATTTTCGCTTTCCAGGTCCATGGCCCGGTTGTATGCATTATCGTAGGATGTCGGAGGCACAATTTTCATCTTTCGCCGTAGCTTAGGGTTCAGGCCCTCGACAAACCACCTCTTCTTTAGGCCATCAGCCGGTTGGCTTTCCATCTTTCCCACTAATTCCTTTAGCCGGCGGCCATACGCCCGTACAGTCTCCTTCTTACCTTGCTTTGTTCCATAGATTTCAGAGACTATCTCGTTAGCTTCTCGGAGAAGTTGGAATTCCTTCTTGAATGCTTTCTTCAGTTCATCCCACATAGTTACCTTGGTTTTATCCAAGTCTGAATACCAGTCAATAGCCACTCCTCTCAGTGTGGCGGGGAACTGCTTCATCCATTCGTCTTGGTCAGTCACCCCATTGGCTGACCAGATGGTTTCGCATGTACGGCAATGCCGTGCTGGGTCATCCTTTCCATCATCATGGAACTTGGGCAACTTTTCTTTGTGAGTCGCCATAGGTGGTTGGGTTGTTTGTTGTGTGACACCACCGCCTGTGGTACCCGCACCCACCCCTACTGTATTGCTTCTTGTAGTATTTACTAATGGCACTTGTTGAGCCTCCGTAACCGGTGGAGCTGTGTTGTGTGGAGTCGTGGGCTCCAATGTTACGTGCGCCTCCCAAGTGTCTTCGGTCGCACTATCTCTGGTACCTCCGGCTGATCCGTCACCGTCACCCTTAGCTATACGGTTCCCTTCGTGATCACGGTCTTCCGCACGTGGTGTACGGACCCAGTCTGCAAACCGGTTTCGTTCTTCCTGGAGGAAGGTCTTCAATGCTTGCGTTTCCTCAATTAATTCTTGACTACTTCGCACCCTTCGATGTTCCGGCGAAATGAACTGTTCCAATTCAGCTTCTGCACCTTCCGTGCCACTTTCGAGGTCCCCTTCGGGCAACCCTCCGGCAAGCTAGTCCTTGGCAAGTTGCCTAAGCCTACACCGACGTTCATGTTGCTGCGCGGATATCAAAGCCTTCTGTGCAGCTTCCCCTTCGTCATCTCGTGCCTTTTTATTTCTATCTTTATTTAAAACATTGGGCATAAATCCTTTCCTCACTTCTCTTCCCGAGTACGTCTAGGCAGCGGCGCCAGATGTTTACCTGCTGGGGTAAACTTAGTATTGCACTGACATAGTACAGGAAATATAATAAACACAGAATATATTAGAGAATAATAAATACTTTCATTAATCAATCCGGACTGGCAAGTACATTTACATAATAATGATCATACAATACTATCTCCGTGTCCAACCTCCGAGAGAGTATATAAAGTACCTGAAGGGCCACGACTGAAATGTCGTGACGGAACCGTCTAACCTCTCGGTCACTAACGACCGAGACTACATAATACTTTATTAATATAATAAGCGGTACATTCAAATACCCCGACAACAATATATCAAGTGATGGATGGAGCTCTGAACATCAATACCCCCTGAGAATTACATCCACCAAGAAAAAATCGATTGATATCCCCCTTATAAGAGGGAAAGGGAGAGATTATGTAGCCCCTCCATAATGAATAATCTCCTGCAAGAATGGTAAGTGTCTGAAGGCAAAAACTGATCCAATGCTTACAAACCACTTGTCTCCCCTTAGGAAGCAACAAAACCATGTATAGATGTAGGAAGGCTTGCCATTTAGGATATGTTGAGAAAGATGGAAGCATGAAGAAGGATGATGATGTCTTTGAAAATTGCTCGTGTCTCCTTGTCCAAGTGATATGATGATGTTACTATCCAATCAGGTACACACCTGAGAAAAAAAGGTGACAAACCGGAACTATATGGAAACTAATATTAAACAAGCTCCACAAATGTGATGTGACAATAGGAGTTTAATCACGGTCATTAAAGTGGAGAGATAACCCATCAAATGTGTCCTCCAAATCTGTAGAAGAAGAATGACAAACCAAGGTTGAAATACTTGAAATGAAGCCATCCTCAAAGCACAAATCTGAAAAACTGAAAGTGTGTCCAACCAAATTTGAAAGATAATGATGATCCTGCTGGTTAGGATTGATGGAACTCTCAAATGAATCTGGATAAGGATTCAATAAAAGTGAGGGTGGATCAACTATCTCTGAAGATGAATTAGGAACCTCAAAAGAAACCTCAACCTTGTCTTAAGTGGCAAAATACTCCAAAGCATCAAATTCCCTAATAGTATCACAATCATAGGGTATCCTTGTAATCTCCCCTTTTTGGCTAAGTCAGGAAAGTCGGGACAATTACTTCAATCTTCCTTTCTACTGTGTCAATTGAATACTAATTAAGCAAGTAATGGAAGATAAATCAAAATCAATTGCAATCTCTGATATAATCAATCTAAATGTCTGTAATTGTAAGTATCAATGTATCAACAACAATGTCTGATATGATTGTTATGAATTATGCTATGTAAATGTTTTATTATCACTTATAGTGATATGCAATATCTGATATACACTTCGATTATGAAATAAATATTTATTGCTTCCGGCAATGGCTGCAATAATTGATCAATCTGATTATGTATGCAACAATTGATGAGAGGATGTCGCCAAGGGCGATGCAGATTGCTATGTCTTATTGTTTTTAGCAATGGCTTCAATATGATGATTCTGTATGGAATAATTTATGAGAATATGTCACCAAGGGCGATACAAGTTGCTATGTCCGATCTTTCTTTATGTTATATTCAATGGAGTCTAATTAAATACTTGCAATGTATGAAGTAGTGATCACTTTGGAATCGATATAGTTGCTGTGTCGAATTGAGATATATATGTTTGCAACAAGTGCTGATGCTCTGTCTGCTATTTCTATGGTTATAGCTTGCTATCAATGACGGATGCCGTGTTTGATAAGAATTATTTAATCTCTAAATTCTTGAGATGCCGTCTCTGATATACTAATATACACTTGCAACAAATGCCAAAGGCAAGTCGCTCTAAACAGAGCAGATCTGTAAAGGATGAAATAACAAGAGAAATTTTGAACAGTGATTTGACTTGAATGATGGAACTGCCTTCTTATATCTCATGCTTGAGATGAGGACTCACGTATAATAGACATGACTCTTGCCTCCTCTTAATCACATCATTCCATAATACTACTAATCACAACTTTTCCTTATAAATGCATCCTTTTATTGTTACTACTAATCATTCTCATCAAGGTAATGAATCACTGTTATAGTTAGTTTCTATCATCCATGATATTGATTAGTACTATCTTTAGTTTTAGTTGCTATGATGTTAAATAATAATTGCTACCTTGCTGTGATACTCTGTCCTGTGTCATAGTCGCTATCTGCTTATTATTGATTGATTTGCACTTCTAGTTCAAATATATGATAACCATAATCTATATTGTCTGCCATCGATAATCAGATATCCTTGCTTAGTGGTAATAGTCAATGCCCAATCTATATCCACCACTTCCAACCTGTAGTTGCACGCTTCTTCAAAACATATCGCAGTCCTTTGTTGTGTTCCAAGTGTCGTTGATAATGGCATCGTGTCTTCATAATTAGGAATCGATTGAATGATGGTTCATATCATGGTCATTATATGACAACATTCTTACTTTGGCCTGGAGTGATGACCTTCTCTCAAGTCAACAGGGGTGTCCAGTATATATATGACTTCACCTTGTGTTCGCCATCTATGTTATTCCTAGCAACGTTATTGGTCATTGTTGATTCACCCCTGGTCGTTGATTAGCCCTGAGTGGATTCACTCCTGGTCGTTGATGTGACCAGCCTACTTCGAAGGGCAAAAAAGTGTAAAAAATTGACAATTTGGCATGCGTTTCTAGTGTTCTTCAGCCTTCCAAATGCAATAGTGGGGTCAGATTTGACCCAAATTACTTCAGATGATCAGCTTCCTCCTCTAATCAACAACTAGCTCTTCTTGAAAACACCTTAAAACTTTGGCAAAAATGGCCAAGATCAACCTGCAATAAAGAATCTCTATTTTAGTAATAACTTAATTCTCTGATACGAGAAGGGGTTTACAAGGCCATAGCTCTGATACCATGTTGGAATAATGAAGAGCCCATCATGAAGTTGTAGACTTGAAAGGATCAAACAAGAAACATGCCTTCCACAAGAGAATGTTAAAAGAATAGCTTGCAATAACAATGAGACAATAATCAATAGGATGCTTCAATTGATATTGAATTGATATGATACGATGTACAAATGAACCTTCCTTATATAGGCAAGGTGATCAAGTAGTTACAACTACCCTTGTTACAAATATTAAATGCATGAAGCGATATAATAAATACTTGAAGCAAATATTAAATAATGATCTATCATCTATTTTCCAGAATGTCACCTAGGATAACTAACTTGATCCTATGGGCAATATAA
The DNA here is from genome assembly GCA_027943335.1 of Chamaecyparis obtusa. NCBI lineage: Eukaryota > Viridiplantae > Streptophyta > Pinopsida > Cupressales > Cupressaceae > Chamaecyparis > Chamaecyparis obtusa. Next base: position 528,104 of record BSBK01003715.1, read on the forward strand.
ATTGATAAATTACAAGAGTAATTTATGACAACTAACTTATGCCAACTAAGCTTAAGTAAGCTTAATGTGTAAATGATTTTTACACTAATAGAAAAATCACATTCTAGGGAGGGATTAGTTGGAGAATAGAGTGATACATCATCTCCACAATTGTAATGTTCCTAACCGACGCCTTAAAGTAAAGAACTGAATCAAAACACTAATGTCTGGGAGGTAGTGTTGTTCTATTGTTTTCACGGTGTGCAAGTGTATTGATTGTTTAGTGTTAGCATTGCAAGAAAGTAAATTTGTTGCTCCAAGCTCCAAGTTGCTTCTGAAGTAGGATAATCCCTTCATATAAATAACCATTTGTATGCCGGTCCACAATTCACTAACAATAAAGGGACTATTTCGCTCAAAGCAGAAATGTACATTATAGAGAAAATGTTTCCACAATACACAACAAGGAGATATTGTTTCAAATTTGCAAACGAGACCAAGATTGATTTTCACCAACCTTCATTAGGCTGAGATGTCACCATGAGTCTGCAGGAATCTGATCAACGCGGATACTCCCAACACTGTATTCCACTCAACCTCTGACTGAAGAGGTGCTTGTGTCCCGGCCTTCCACACTCTCCACAACCCGCTGTGCACCAGATAAATCCCAGTCGTCGACCCAACCGACTGTGAGGAGGATGTCCTTCTCTAATGTGCTCGCACTGGCCAAATTCTTCTGTTGCGTGATCTGGACGAAGGTGTATTAAAATGAGTCTTATGCTAGCTCCATCGAGCTCAGAATCCAGTCGTGTAATGATTCGGTGGCAATGTAGTCACAGTCCCGATGATACTAGCTCTCCTCAGCCGCTTCCACTCGCTGTCGTTCAAAGACTGTGTGTCCTTCTATCCAGCCGTGAGCATCAAGGGAGCTCACGCAGCGATTAACCCATGCTATCCCCGAGCCTAGGGGTGCTTGCAGTTAACACAACCGTGCTTGGGTGAAGATAGTCACACTGTTGTACAGGTACCTATCTGTTTGTGCTAATAGCTGTGCCCCCAGATTTGATGCCAACATCAAACATGATTCAAAAATCCAGTATTAACTTGGTTATTCACTATTCCTTGCGCCTTCCTGTTACTGTCACACAGTACTAGATTCAAACTGAAAATACACATGCATTTGCTCCTTAATCTGAAATAATGCTGGATATGTAATACTTCTGTCTTACCAATACATTGAGCTCAAACGTGAAATCTGTATAATCTCACCATTAATGAGGTGCTGGGGCTACGTCCAACCTCTCAAGATTTCCAAAGGGTTTGCGTCTTTGGAAATATAACCAGTCACGTGAGCAACCTGATTTTTATCTTTGTTTATAAATTCCATGGTGTTGATCCCAAGTCGTACTTTACGCTTTTATAACCTTGAAGTGAGGGAAAGCATGGAAAACTAAGCAATGTGGGATAAAGTACGTTCACTTAAAGTCACTATAAGTTACTTTTAATATAAAGTGACTTAAGACAAAAAGTGACTTTTATAACCTCACTTTATAAAATAAAGTGACTTAACTATAGAAAAGGGATCCCAATTAATTAAATATTCGCTCACTGAAGCCTGTGACTGGCTGGCATCCTCTGAAAGAAGCCGTTAGCCTATCCGGATGGGGAGATAGTCTAAATGAACGCCAAAATGGCCTAGCATGGAGAAGGGGACATTACAACAATATAATTAGGAGGGTTGATAGAATAGGCCAAAGTGGTACTATACCGTGATGAAGGATGTTTGAGAGGATGGATTGCCAAAGATGTTTGAAGGTTGGTCTACATGTTTAGGGAAATAACTTTTGCAAGGTGGTAAGTAGGTAAATTTTGCTCTAATTTTTGCCATTTTATAAATAGTTAAGTTTAGTACATTTGAAATGGTCAATGGAAAGTCTGAATAGGAAGTTTCTATTGAGGTGGAATATGATGTCTTGATAAAAAATAAGCCTTGGGTGTTGTCAACATTGCTCTGTAGGAAGGAACTCCATTTGTTGCAAATGGATTTTTAAAGTATAAATTTGGTGCTTCTTTAGACAAGTATAAAGTTTGTCTGTTGCTAAAAGATATGCATAGGAGAAAATGGAGACTATGAAAAGATGTTTTCTCATAGGATGTTGAAAGTGCCTTTTGGAATGGAGATGGGGGAAGAGGTCTACATGGCCCAACAATAGTGATTCCAAGCTCCAAACAAGGAACATTTAGTTTTGAGGTTTGTAAAGGTGTTTCATGGACTTAAGTAGACTCCTCTAGCTTAATATTTCAAAATTGACAATAGCTTAGAGATTCTGGATTTAGAAAAAGCTATGTTGTATACTTTATCTATATCAAAATCAATGGTGGTGATAGAATGATCTTAATTGTCTATTTTTATTTACTTGCCATCACTGGAAGTGTTCTTATTGTAATTAAATAGGTGAAACATCATATATGTTTTTGGTTTTGAAATGACAGATATATACTTGCTTCGATATTGTTTAGTTTTAGAATTTGGTAAATTGATCATGAAATTTTTGTATCGCTAAGTATGCCAAAATCTTTAAAAAAAGTTTCGAATGACTTAATGTAATCCCACATTCACACTCTTGGACCTTGGGATCAAGCTCTCTGCCAATGTTGTTTCATCACTAGTCAATGAAATAATGTATCAACAATTGGTCCGTATTTTGATTGATCTTACTACCATTAGATCAAATGTATGCTTTGCAACTAGTTATCTCTCTCATTTCATGTCTAATCTTTAAGAGGAACATTGGAAAACTGCAAAATGAGCCCTACAAAATGGCCCTCAACTTTGGCATACTATTTGAGCAATCCGTTGACTTTATGCTAACCATAGACTAATTCTGAATAGGTTGGATTAGTTGGTATAAGAAAGTCTACAATTGGTTAGATTGTTCAGTAGGGTCAGAAATAATTCCTTGGGAGACCAAGCTACACTAATCTTTTGTAGAAGTATAATATAACATAATAATTAAAGGTTGTGAGGCAATGCGGTTAGGAAGGTTATTGTATGCTATTCAAAACGATCATACTAAAACAACCTTAGTTTTTTTGACAACCAGAGTGTTCTCAAGATGTAATGTCTCTTTTTTGGGTTCTCTTGTAGTGCAGTTCGACATGACTTGATGGGTTTGTGTCCACCTCATTAGAGGAGTACTTTGTTGTCACCATTTTGCTCAGATGATTCAGTGGAGTTGTATGACACTTTCTAGAGGGATTTCAAACAACTTGTTCATACTTACTGTATATGGTCCGTTTCAATTTGGACACCAACTTGGGCAATTGGTAGTATTTCTATTTTGGGATAGTTGGTGACTGCATTTATTAATGATATCTTGGGGACTTATGGTGTTTTGAGGTATTATGTTAAATAACATTAAAATATTGAAGTCAAATTAAATATTTAACTGAAACACTTCAAATTAATAAAGTGACTTTCTTTGGGCACCTAGGGAGATATATGGTGTCGATTTAAAATATTAAATAAGGGGATCGCTTAGGAATGGGAATCAACATAGGGAGATGTAAGGACTTGATAAAGTTAAATGAAAATATTGCATAACTCTAATGAGGGCATCAAACTTGGATGAGATAAAAGGGCTTTTTGTAGCTCTTTTTTAGTATGTTAAGATTATTATTTCTCTATCTAAAAGCTTTGAGTCATTCTGGTGATTGGTCTTGGTTCATCTCAACCTTCTTGAGGACGATGTCCCTATCAAAGAAGACTAACTTAGGTGGTGAAACATCTACCTTGGTTAATTTGTTGAAGATATCATTTAAGTATTTCATAGTGCATTCAAGGATTTGAGTTTATCTCTGTTACTTGGGGATGCATCCCCAGGTCTAAAAACCTTGTCCCTGTCCCCATCCCCATCTTGAGGATATTTAGGGACATAAGGATGGTGTAGGGATATCCCTTAGGCGTCCTTGATCTGCGTATTTTTTTTGAAATGTCCCGAAAATTTGGGGACGGTGTCGCTTTGCGTTGGGGATGTCCGCTATCCCCAGGATGTATGGGGATGTTTGGAACGTTGCTTGCTGACCTCGGGATGGCCTAACGTCCACAGTGAGGGAACTATTTTAAAAAAACTCACTTAAGGATTTGTTTTCTTTATGATTATTGATAGTGAATTCTTTTGCACTGCATATAACAGCAGAATGAGTAGGTTTTGTAAAATGAACCAGAGTGTGGTTACTATCCATAGATAAGCTAAGATAAATCTATTAATGCCCAACAAATGACCACAAAATGGGTCAAAGGGACTGGCAATAACAAAACAAGGGACCGACCTACAACAAGGGTACCAAATGGTGCCTGAGGAAATAAAGAAGCAACAAGAAACAAACAAAGTAACCTAAACAAACTAATAAACCAAATAAAGCAAGAATGGGGTGGAGGCCAATAGGGAAATCCCACTGCCCCTAAGAGGCCGAAGCACCAACAAAGAAACTACAAACACAGTAGTAAGACAAAGAACTAGGAGGGGCCCTAGGCGGCCTCAAAGAGGTCCTAGAGGAGGACGGTCGATGTTGGGAGGTCCTAAAGGAGGGATACTTGATAGGGAGGTCTTTGCTATCTAGTCATATTTCACCTAAGACTCGTTCTAGGTCCTTCTCTTGGCCTTCACTAGGGTTACCTTAGACCCTATTCACTAAGGGATTCTTGACAATCACCTCCTCTCCACTAGACTTCACTACCAAGGTGTGTTTGCCTTCTTTGTCCTTAACTCCTTCACATGAACTCATTCCTTGAATTCATCCTTTTACCAAAGAACTGTCATTGCTATGCAATCAGGTTAGAAGGCTCCTTTTAAGATTGTTTTGACTTGATTTGAGGTGTATCACCCTCCATCTATCTTACTTCACAAGTCGATCTCGAAGAACTAAGCTTAAAGCCCTATTAGGCCTTTCTAGGTCTGCAAACTCACTTTTCAGTGCATAACTCCTAAACTCCCCAAACAAGATGAAAAACTAAAACCATATTCTGACACCCTTTTCGAAGTTCTCTTGGATTCACAAGTTCTTGGACGCTCAAGTTGGCCATACTGTACTTCCTACAACCATGTCTATTTTCTAGGCCTAATTAGGTCTCTCTGGTTTTCAGTGAGGGTTTGGCTTTTACACCTCTTGTCGGATTGATCAAGGACTCTCCTTCTTAGGATTGAGTCTTTGGCACATAATCTTCACTATTCTACAATTGGATTGACTTCCTCAATCCCTGAGCCTTCTCTGATTTGCTGCTTCACTGTCAAGCTTCCTAATCGGGCATGCTTTGGCTCGCCTAGCGCTTGACTCCAAAAATGCTTCCAATGCAAACCTGGCCAAAATAATACATATATACAAAGTATTTACAATACCCTAGCATGTCCCAAGAGGCCGTACAAATCCCTCCATGGGAACTCATGCTAGAGACATTTTATTGACCTCTACTCTGGATGCACCAGTAAACTGGTCACAGAGGAGGAATTTTAAAACATGCAAAAAGAAAAGCCTAGCTACCAAAACAAGAACACAAACGAACTTAGAAAACTAAGAAGAACTATTACAAGCAATGAGATGCTCTGGTCTTATCCATAGCTAAAGGATAACCCAGCTTTTTGGCACTGTTATAGTTTCACAGTCACACCAGTCTATTAAAAACAAAAGCTAAAGCTATTACAAATATCCAACCCTCTTCTTTGGTCGGAATATGTCTTAAATAATCATAGGGGAACCGATCCAATCGGTTAGACTAACCCCTAACTACCTTTGGCTCTTAGACAGGCTTTTGACAAAATGTTGTCATGACAACTTTTACATTCTTGTTGACAACTCTTCCTAAGTCATCCAAATGGGTCTTAAATGACCTCTAAGACTATTCTAACCATCCTAGGACCATTTCCTATATTAATTCTCCATTTCATACAGGCAATCCTATGTTTTGACTGACTGGCATCCTGGAATGGCATATAGATCAAACTTCTTAAGTCCCCGCAAGCCTAAATAAACCTTAGGTAAGACTACTAGTAACGTTCCTAAACATATTGGATCTCTTCACACCCACACTAGGGACTTCTCTAAGTCCTTACTGGACAGTGACTTGGCTAAGGTCACTACAAGCCAAAATTTAGGAGTTAGGTTAGCCAAGAACCTAGTTGCTCCTGCACCATACTCCCCTTGCAACAAGAAACTAAGTGCCATTAGGAGACAAGGGTGCCAAATCAATTTCTAGCTTCACGAAGCTGTTCTTTACTATCCATTGAGCCTCTGATTCAGGTAGGGACTTCCACTTCACAAGGTGTTCCATGTAGACACCATGCCTAATTTGTTTCTTAACCCTTGAGTCTAGTATCTTCTCAGCTTGGGGCTTCATTGGGACTGGTAATTTGAGGTCTTTGACATCAGTATGAACATCTGGATTGTGTTCTTCCTCTTTGACATCAGGCTCTTTGTATATAACCAAATCTTGAACATTGAAAACCGAAGATATGGACAGGTCACTAGGTAGGCCTATTTTGTATGCATTTGAGCCATACTTGGCTAGAACCTTACATGGTCCAAGTCTCCTCATTTGGAGCTTGCTCAGTATGCCTTTTTGAAGCCTTGCCTTGTTGAGGTGTGCCATCACCCAATCACCTACTTCAAACTGCAAATCCTTTCTCCTTTCATCAACTCTAGTTGTCACCTTTTGATTGTCTTCTACCAATGTCCTTCTGACCTGTTCATGTACCTCTTGCATAGATTGAGCAAAGTCATCAGCATGACCACTGACTCCTTCTAGATTACCTAGTTCTCTGAGTTCACACACACCTCTTGGGTGCATGCCATACACCACTTGAAATGGGCTCTTGCCAGTAGACCTATTTATGTTGTCATTATAACCAAATTCAGCTTGTGGTAACACCAGGTCCCACACTTGTCCATATTCTTTTGTAAGACATCTCAAGAGGTTTCCCAACACTATTTATCACCTCTGTTTGGCCATCCATTTGAGGATGATAAGCTGAACCAAATGCAAGGTTGGTGCCTAGTCTCTTCCACAAAGTCTTCCAAAAGTGTCCCATAAACTCGACATCTCTATCTGACACAATGCTGATTGGTAGGCCATGATACCACTTCTTTGAAGAAAAGGTGTGCTATATAATTGGCATCATGTGTGGTCTTACATGGTATGAAATGGCTCATCTTACTAAATCTATCAACCACCACAAAGACACTATCAAAACCAATAGTTGTCTTAGGCAAGCCTACTATAAAATCCATACTTAGACACTCCCATGGCCTATTTGGGATTGGTAAAGGCTGATATAACCTTGCATTGGTAGATGTGCATTTAGCTTTTTGGCAAACAATACATTGCTCTACATACCTCCTAACATCTCTTGGCATCTTGGGCCAATAGTAAAACCTTTGCACTAGGTCCAATGTCTTATTCAAGCCAAAGTGTCCACTAAGGTTCCCATTATGCTTTTCTTGTATAAGGTTCTCCCTTATTGATCCCTTGGGTACACATAACTGATTACCCTTGAATAACAAACCATTTTGCAATGTGTAGTCAGCAAACTCACTTTGAAAGTGATTCTCAAATTCATCACATAACTTATATGCCTTGGAGAAGTCCTCATCTTCCTTGTAGAGTTCCTTAAATCCTTCTACACCAATGCTTTGAAGCTGGATTTCTTGGACAGTCAACAACCTTTGGCTAAGTGCATTAGCTACCTTGTTGTTTAGACCCTTCTTATGTTTAATGGCAAAGGTATAGGCTTGAAGAAACTCCATCCACTTGATGTGCCTATGACTTAGCTTTTCTTGAGTGTTGATGTAGCTTAATGCTTGGTTATCTGTATAGACCACAAACTCCTTGGGCAATAAGTAGTGCCTCCATTTCTTGAGTGCTTGTATCAATGGATAGAGCTCCAAATCATATGAGGAATACCTTGATTTAGCCTCATTCAATCTCTCACTGAACAATGCAACCGGTCTTCCTTCTTGCTTCAAGACTGCTCCCACTGCTATGTTGCTTGCATCACATTCCACAATAAATAGCTTGCCAAAGCTTGGTAGGACTAGGATAGGCCGAGTTGCCACTCTTTGCTTCAGTTTTTCAAAACCTTCTTGAGCTGCCTTGGTCCATATAAACTTGGTCTTAGCTCCTCCTTTGATAGTATTTAGCAAAGGTGCACATATTTCACTAAAACCTCTTATGAACTTCCTATAGAACTGAGCTAATTTATCGAAGCTCCTCACTTATGTCCCTGTTTTAGGAGTGGGCCAACTTAGTATGGCTTCCACTTTACTTGGATCCATCTAAGGTCATCTTGAGACACCACAAACCCTAGGTAGACTAGTTCTTGCTTAGGAATTCACTCTTCTCTAGATTGATGGCTAGTTTCTCTTCATGTAACCTTCTCAAAACAATCTCTAGGTGCTGCATATGTTCCTCCTTGGTCTTACTAAAGATGAGGATATCATCTAAGTACACCACAACAAACCTACCTATATAATCTTTTAGGACCTCATTCATTAATCTCATGAATGTACTAGGTGCATTTGTAAGCCCAAAGGGCATAACTAACCATTCATAAAGACCCTCATTAGTTTTAAATGCTGACTTCCACTCATCCCCTTCCTTCATCCTAATTTGGTGATACCCACTTTTAAGGTCAATTTTAGTGAAGTATTGAGATCCCCCAAGACAATCCACAAGGTCTTCTATTCTAGGGATAGGAAACCTATATCTAATGATTATCGTATTGATTGCCCTAGAATCAGTACATAACCTCCACTTACCTCCCTTCTTTGGTGCCAAAACCACTGGGACAGCACATGGGCTAATGCTCTTTCTTATCAACCCTTGATCAAGAAGTTCTTGAATCTGCCTTGCAATCTCTTTGTTTTGGTTCGGGGTCACTTTATATGCTGCTTTGTTAGGCAAAGATGCTCCAGGTACAAAGTCAATTTGATGACTGATTGCTCTTTGAGGAGGAAGAGTAGCTGGTGTCCCATCACTAATTATGTCTTTAAACTGATCCAAAAGATGCTGTACTTCTTTTGGCAAGGTGGGGTGTAGTACCTTGGTCTCTTGTGTTTTAGGACTATGGCTAGTCCAACTCCTTCCTCATCCTTGAGTTCATGCAAGAACTCCTTCCCACTCATCAAAAGTACATTAGGATCACATGTACTTGCAGCTCCTTCCTCCACAAGTGACTGTATTTTATAGGTAACTCCGTCCTTCTTGAAGTTGTACATATTCTTCTTCCCATGGTAGACCACATCCCGTTCATATTGCCATGGTCTTCTTAGTAGCAAATGGCAAGCATCCATTGGTAGGATGTCACACAACATTTTATCTTGATAACCACCTATCATAAACTCCACCCACACTTGTTCATTCACTAGAACATTCTGCCCCTTGTTTAACCAGGTCATTTTGTAAGGATGAGTATGAGGTATCCTCACAAGTTTCAATTTTTGGACTGCCTCCTCTGATATTATGTTATCAGTTGAATCTGAATCAATGATAACTTTGCAAACTTTGCCAAGGATCTTGCATTTGATCCTAAAGAGAGCCCTTCTCTGCTTAGGTTCTTCTTTGATTGGTTCTTTGAGTACAACCCTCCTAAACACGAGGTTCTCACCATTTTCTGAATCCAAACTAATCTTTGGTGACTTCACGCTACTCACTTCCTCTTGTACATAAGCTATCTTCTTCTCCCCTTGTGAGCTAGAAGCTTTGTCAGGCTACCTATAGGCAGGGTGGCCTAGTTGACCACAATGTTAGCACATCATGCTTGCAAAGTGTGACCCTCTGCTGAAACTACTTGATCTGCCTCTTCCAGCTTGAAATCCTCTTCCTCTGCCATAATTACCTCTTCCACTTGGCTCACTATTTTGTTCAACTAGCTTGGAGTCTCCTTGACTTCTTGGCTTATTACTCCTACCACCATAGCCACCTCTATGTCCTTTAGAGTCTCTCCCTCTGCCTCTACCTCTTGGATTAGAGTCTTGCTTCTTCTTGTTCTTTTCTTCTACCTTAAGTGCTAATTGAAAGCACTTGTGAACTAATCTCCTCTTGGATACTCCACCTTAACCCACCCAAGTATCTAGCTACCTGGATGCTCTCCTCTTCTTGAACTTTGGACCTTAAACAAAGCTTTTGAAACTCCTCGGTGTAAGAGGCCACATCCATCTCCTTTTGTCTGAGATTTTGTCTCTTCTTGTGCATTTGGATCTCATGATCCTCTGGCAGATAATTGTCTTTAATCTTTGTTACCATAGCCCTCCAATTGGCTATTGGTTTTTTCCCCTCTCTTTCCCTCTCTTCTTGGAGGAACTTCCACCATGTTAGGGCTGGTCCCCTGATTCTTGACTTGGCAACCTTCACCCTTTGTGCCTCTGAGACAGCTTCACACTCAAAATGATTCTCCATCCCTTCAATCTATTCCATGACTAGCTCCGAGTCCATCTTGCCGGTGAACAGGGGTATCCCCTCAAGTGCTTTGCCTCCCAATGCCTTGATGGCTTTAAGGAAGGGTACCTCTTGTATTGGTGGATCTGGTTAAGGGATATAGTCTTCCTCAGCTACTGTTTTGCCCTTGTCATCTACAACTTCCATCTTCTCCTTCATTTTACCAGCTGCTTCTGTAACTTCATCAAGCTTATCCTTCAAAGCTTCTACAGTCTCTTCTAGGATCTGGTTCCTCTCCTTTTGTTCTACCACTTCCCTTGCCAACTCAACATTGGTTACCATGGTGGATTCTCCCACTGATGTATTGCCACCTTCTGACATACACTAATGTCTTACCCCAATCTTTGATTGGTTTTGATACCAATTTGATAGGGAGGTCTTTGCTATCTAGTCCTATTTCACCTAGGACTTGTTCTAGGCCCTTCTCTTGGACTTCGCTAGGGTCACCTTAGACCCTATTCATTGAGGGATTCTTGACAATCACCTCCTCTCCACTAGAGCTCACTACCAAGGTGTGTTTGCCTTCTTTGTCCTTAACTCCTTCACATGAACTCATTCTTTGAATTCATCCATCTACGAAACAACTATCATTGCTATGCAATCAGGTTAGAAGGCTCCTTTTAAGATTGTTTTGACTTGATTTGAGGTGTATCACCCTCCATCTATCTTCCTTCACAAGTCAATCTCCAAGAACTAAGCTTAAAGCCCTATTAGGCCTTTCTAGGTCTCCAAACTCACTTTTCAGTGCATAACTCCTAAACTCTCCAAACAAGTTGAAAAACTAAAACCATATTCTGACACCCTTTTCGAAGTTCTCCTGGATTCACAAGTTCTTGGACCCTCAAGTTGGCTGTACTGTACTTCCTACAACCATGCCTATTTTCTAGGCCTAATTAGGTCTCTTTGGTTTTCAGTGAGGGTTTGGCTTTTACACCTCTTGTCGGATTGATCAAGGATTCTCCTTCTTAGGATTGAGTCTTTGGCACATAATCTTCACTATTCTGCAATTGGATTGACTTCCTCAATCCTCGAGCCTTCTCTCATTTGCTGCTTCACTGTCAAGCTTCCTAACCGGGCATGCTCTAGCTCGCCTATGGCTTGACTCCAAAAATGCTTCCAATGCAAACTTGGCCAAAATAATACATATATACAAAGTATTTACAATACCCTAGCATGTCCCAAGAGGCTGTACAAATCCCTCCATGGGAACTCATGCTAGAGACATTTTATTGACCTCTACTTTGGATGCACCAGTAAACTGGTCATAGAGGAGGAATTTTAAAACATACAAAAAGAAAAGCCTAGCTACCAAAACAAGAACACAAATGAACTTAGAAAACTAAGAAGAACTATTACAAGCAATGAGATGCTCTGGTCTAATCCATAGCTAAAGGATAACCCAGCTTTTTGGCACTGTTACAGTTTCACAGTCACACCAGTCTATTAAAAACAAAAACTAAAGCTATTACAGAGATCCAACCCTCTTCTTTGGTCGGAATATGTCTTAAATAATCATAGGGGGACCGATCCAATCGGTTAGACTGACCCCTTAGTACCTTTGGCTCTCAGACAGGCTTTTGACAAAATGTTGTCATGACAACTTTTACATTCTTGTTGACAACTTTTCCTAAGTCATCCAAATGGGTCTTAAATGACCTCTAAGACTATTCTAACCCTCCTGGGACCATTTCCTATATTAATTCTCCATTTCATACAGTTAATCCTATGTTTTGACTGATTGGTATCCTGGAATGGCATATAGATCAAACTTCTTAGGTCCCCTCAAGCCTAAATAAACCTTAGTTAAGACTACTAGTAACCTTCCTAAACATATTGGATCTCTTCACACCCACACTAGGGACTTCTCTAAGTCCTCATTGGACAGTGACTTGGCTAAGGTCACTACAAGCGAAAATCTAGGAGTTAGGTTAGCCAAGAACCTAGGTGCTCCTGCACCAATACTGCTGCTTCAAAGAGCCCTTGTGGGGATTAACCGATCTGGGAAGACCAAAGGAGTGACCAAGTTGACGTTTGGTGCCCTAAGCCAAGGGGAGCTCAACAAAGCAGGTGATAAGATGATAGGAATGTGATTGTGAAGGAACTTGGTGCTGAAGCCTTGTGGCTTCCTGGATGTAAAAAGCAAGACATCTTTGATTAGTATATTTGAAGAAGGTGGAGAGATCTCAAGACTCCTTTGAAGAGATAGTAGAACCTCCCTCTAATCCCATAATAAATAGAATAACGAAATACGAAGTGCTCCTCAGTCGTAGGTTCTCTGATGCTGCAATGCTGACAAACCTTGTTCTCTCTATCAAGCTAATGATCTGTCTCAATGCAAAGTTGATGCAAGCCCACTCTGAAAGAACCGAGAGGGATCTTAAGGGAATGGGAACAATGGTGGGAAAAGACCCCTGTGGGGGCTGACCCTAGTAGTGTGAATGAAGTGTTTGTAAATGTCAGTTCTGATGCACTTGTTCAACTTCTGCATGGAGGGAAGGAGAAGAAGGGGTGCCCCAAGTGAATACAGGTATGAGGGAGACGATCAATCTTGATACCTATAGACTCGAGAAGGCGGAGGTCTCAGCGAACCAACCACGGGCCCTCTCAGAGGAGCTAGAAGTGGCAATGGACTCTGAAGAGTAGTAGGCGAGGTAGGGATACTTGCTGTGCCCCTCACAGGACTCAACAAAACCACAAAGGTGATGTAAAAGCCAAATCAGATCAAGAATGGCCTCAAGCCTATAAGGACAGGCCCCAAACTCTACATGAGTGATATTATGCGGATTGGACTACTTGCACTTGATACCCTGCCGAAGAAGAAAAATATGGACCCACTCTGCAGAGGCCCAATCAGATTCCAAAAGGGAAGGCCCCCAAACAATAGAATTCTAGAGGTTTGTAGGCCTAGTAAGAGTGACCATGAGGGTCATCTTGGATAGGGTGTCTTGAAAGTGATGCTGAAAACACTCACTCAAGAAGGGCCAAAGAAGCATTATCCTTTTTGATACATGACTGAAGGGCGGGTCGCATGTTGAACCAAGGGACCGAGAACTTGACCCCTAGATATGTATAGGATGAAGAGATCTCTACCTCAATGCCCCTAAAGTAGAAGTGGATGTGAGAAGTCTTGAAACCATAAGACCATAACCCCGATCTTCCCCAGATTAACTGTTAGATGTCGTTGGTTGCAAAAAGAAGAGAGTCTATCCAATTGTCTTTGTAATCCGTCAGGAGAGAGGAGGCCAAGAGGACATCATCCGCAAAGAGAAGAATAAAGATCAAAACCTAGAGGAGGAGGCAACCGTTGTCCACTGAAGATTGCTCTCAGAGAAAAGCCTCGAACTCATCAATGTATTTCTTAGACAAAGTGGGGGAAAGGGGTCAGCCCTGCTTGACCTTGATGGTACTCCTTATGAAGTCGGAGAGCCCGTAGGGGTCTTGAGATGGCCAAGAACCCTCTCATATGATCCCATGATGGAAGTCAAAAGGATCTTTGAAATGCCAATTTTCTTGAGTCTCTAAAAGAGGGTCAACCTAAGAATAGAATCAAAAGCTTTACGGAAATCCACAAAACTGCAGTACACCTTCGAGGAGCGTTGTCAAGCCTCCTCAATAATAGCTTGAAGAGTCAAATCATGATCCATGGTATGGTAATCTGATTTGAAACCATGCTGCCCCTTGACACGGAAACCCTACTAGTCTAGCTCCTTGGAGAAGAGTGAAGAATTGTGGCTTACAATTTGGAGTAGGTGTGCCTGACCATAATAGTCTTGTAATTATTGGGATCAAAAGTTGACCCATCCTTGTGAATCAGATGGATAGTGTGATGTGACCAAGAGGGGGGAAACCCCATGTGGACCACACGATTAAATGGGTCTAATAAGTAAAGGCCCAAAATAGGGGAGCCAAGTTTGAAGATCTCCACTTGGAACCCTTCCTCATCAGCCGCTTTGCTACAATTCATGGCTCTGATTGCTTCCCTAATATTTGTACAAGTGAAAATGTCACAATGGGGGGGGGGGGGGTGACCTAGATGAGGGGTTGGGTGGGGATATCATAGAGCTTGGTGGAATGGGAGATCAAAAGATTCTGGTCTAGCTTAGGGCGAGATGCGAGAAGTGGGGGGAAAGAGTGCGCCAAAAGGACTTGGAGGAGTGAATGAGAGAGGCCCAAAGGGTGTTCCTATGCTGAGAAATAAAGAGGCGTTTCTTGCAGCGGAGGAAATGGTGGTAAGTGGTCTCCAGCTAGGCAAATGAAGGGTGTTGGAGAGTGAAAGTAGATTTCAGGATGCGATGAAAGTCCTTGGAGTCGTCATCATACCATTTGTTTATTGGGAAAGTGTTCCTCAATCTAGGAGGGGTGAACGAGGGTGTGGTGTGGTGTGGTGAGGAATAGACAACGAGGCGGCCTTCGAGAGGGAGGCAAAAAGGCGGTCAAATTTGGAAGCAACTCACTCCAACGAGGAGAAGTTGGAGTCAGGGGGGAGAAGCAATCTGAGGTGGAGGGTGAAGAGGTTTGAGTCCGTACAATCCAAGTAAAATAGGGTGCGGGAGGGAAGGACATGTGGGAGAAGATGGGTAGGGGTGGGAAGGGGAGCAACAGACTGGATGGAGAGGTTGAGGAGAGCGTGATCAGCAAGAAGGATGAGAGTGATAGAAAAATGGTGGATGAAAGGGAGGAACGATTGGCTAGAGAGGGCATAGTCAACCATACTCTCCCCACCACCATGAGGTCTACAAGTGAAAAGATGGAGTTTGGGAAGCAACCAAGCCCATTTAGGATCACCAGGTCTAAAGACTCACATAGATGGAGAAGGTGTCGTCCATACTTCGCGAGATGTCCAGAAGCATCATTAGAAGACCTTTGAAACCCCAAAGAAGTAGGATCAGATACATATGGTGTTGACAACCTAGTTGTGGAGAGGAGTTTGAGCAACCTGAGTCCAAGCATTGAAGTCCCCAAGAATGAGAACATCCCCAATCGAAGAAAATTGAGAAATGCCATCATATAAGTTGGTGAAGAGGTCACATTTGGACCATTGTGAACCATGTAAGGAGAAGTAGCCGAAGGGAAGTAACACACCACAATGTAAACTTCTCTAAGGTGGAAGACCGTGCGACAAACCCGGAGCCATAGGAATTTGGCTGAAGAATCAGAGTAGACAACTGAAGTCCAACCCCAAAGATTGTCACTGACAAGACATGCAACTACATTGGAATTGTGTACCCCACCAGAGAATTTAGTCTCACACTTGAATGCAGAAATCCACTAAAAGCCCTTGAGGTCGGGAAGAGGACGAGTAGAAAGAAAGCATACAATTTTAGAATAGGAGTACACAAATATAACTCTCTTCCAACAAGGACAAACATGCAGCTGTATACAACTGTAGAATGAACAAAAGTATGATTTTATAGAGCTGTAGAATGAAAGCATACAACTGTAAGACAAAGCGGAGAGCAGTGGAATGAAAGTGTACAACTGTGGAATAAGAGAATAATGTTGTAACCAGTTTTTCCGAAAAGAAGGGCATATAAGTGCACACAATTCTTGAATGATGGCGTGCAAATAGTTTATTGGGATCACTTAATAATTATTATTTTTTAATAATGTTTTTGACATTGGATTCTGAATTTTGAATGCATAGTGAATATTGACAATGAATTTTGATTCTTGAACACAAATATCATATATTAAGGTTCCATAATGTACATATGTATGCTTTATCCATGTTTTCATATGAACATTTTGAATTTCCCCATATATTTTAAATTTTCCCTATATTTATATGGCCGTCCCCTAACCATCTCTAAAATTGGCAAAAAAAATTGGTGTCCTCGAAACCTGTCTCCTCGTCCCGTCATGCCCATCCCAAATACTTGGGGTAACCTTGGAGGTTATCAAATTTGTGAGTCTTCATTGGAGACAAATTATAGGTTTGCAGTTCAGGGTCTTGTGGAAGTCATTGAGCTGCTTTTGTGTGTCCTGGATTCATATCAGTGCTTGTCTTTATCAGTTGATGGGCATAGACCTTTTGTTCTTGGCGTATGGGCTTATGATTTCATTAAAAAACTTGAAAAAGATTAAGTAAAATCCCTTTTCCAAGGTGACAGCTCAGATTTTGCAGCCGCTGCTTGGGTTTTGATGTGGTGTAGGAATCATGAAGTGTCAAATATTTATCTTTTTCATTGACCTGGCTCTGCAGGGATGAGGCATGAGAATAAACCAAGGGGAAGGCGTTCCTTCTGTACAAGCGTGAGCCCTCTATAAAACTGGTCATGAGGTATATTTCTTGGCGTGAATATTCTTTGGTCTGGGTGTTGGGTTCCATTTGTGCATGTCATGGATTAGAAGCAGCAATAAGGGGCTGATATATTTCATTTAGTGAGTTGTTGAACTCTGTTGAGTTGAGTTGGATGCTGGGCGACTCAACATTGCATTGCTGCTAAGTGTTGGTGATAAGCGATTGAAATCTTAGTTGAATGCCAACATTGAAAATTACAAGCCATATCTGCTAGATGGGTTTTCTTAGAAAGGAGTCTACGGCTAGCCTCCTCTACATTATTTCAGTTGCTTCTTATTTTCTGGCTGTGGGATTCTTTCCAGTGTTGTGGGCAGATTGGTGTTTCAAAAGAGAACATGAGGAACTATTCTTAGCAAACATGAGCTGTTTGTATTATTGCTGCTATATTGAAAGTTTAGGCGCTGTCTCAAAATTTCAGAACTGGCATATATGCTTCAAGCTGTATTTCTGCATATCACATTTAGCTGGAGTTCAAGCTGGTGACGAGCTTGGACATGGCGGCAATCTGGTTCGGTTTAATATCGATTCTAGGCACATTTACAGTTGCTGTTATCTTGGTTTGGCATTAAATAAAGGGCTAGGTTATGATGGAGGATGCTGCTGTGTGCCTCGATTTCTATTGAAGACTGATATATGCATTTCTGAGCATCATTGATTCCTTGTCAGACTGGTTTCAGTTAGTAAGGTTAGCTTGTATTCCAGATTAGTATCACTTCAGACTGAGATTACAATGAAAGGTCAGGAATTATATTGCAACTATTATATTCTTATCATGTGCATTATTGGTATTAACTATTAAGCTTGCAATCTTGTTTGCTTTCTCTGTTGTTATTATGGTATCCATTGTGAATGAATATCAAACGGAAACTTATATACCTGCACAATGCACAGTTGCAAGCAAACTGTTTGACAAAATATCTCTAAGTGGGAAAAGCAAAAGATTATAGCAAGCAGGGTGGTACTCTGCACAAGATGGTGAAGATCTAGTTTGTCATGCTAGGACTAAACATTTTGATGTCCGTCATCATCACATTCCTCTAAAGGCTGCTAATGAAGACATTTGTCTTTATTATTGTCCTATAGAGGACCAAATTGTAGACAATGATTAAACCACATGGTAAATATAAATTTGTCAAATTCAGAGAGAAACTTGGATTTGTATCTGGTTTAATCATTAAGGAGGGTTATTAGACTTATATAGATTAATTTTAGTTTTGTAGAATATATCTTAGCATTATGGGGTTGGTTTTATATTTTCTACTTGTTCTATCATTAGCACATTTAATTTTTTTTTTTCATGTAGGTTGTATGTTGTTGGGAGTTTGTTTGTAAATAATAGGATTGGTTGCTTAATTCTTTTGCTTATATAATATGTCATTCTACTATGTAATATTCATTGGCTTAAGAATATAATGATAATAAGCACTTGCATCGTTTTGTTGTAGTGACTTGTCCCGTTTGCAACCAAGAGACTCTCTACGGTGTAGGGTGTGTGAACCGTCTTTGCTGATTCTAAATTACCTATCTGGCTCCATAAATTGTCAACTGACAACAATTAAGACTTGACTTGCACTTGTAGAGGATGCTTTTCCTTAACCATGTTTTATTTTCTTTTTTGACTGACTTGTGTGACACTTAGCACATCATTGAATTTTCTCCATGTTCTAGAGACATGCTCTCTGCTCTAGTCCTTGATCTATACAAAATGCAATCTCTTCTTCGAACAAACCTACCCTTGCTCAAGTTATTAACACTTAAAATAGTTGATGATCTTCTTGCCCAAGAAGCGGGTCCCTTTGAAGCCACCTATTTGACACCTTTCCCATTTTGGCTTGATGCTGTACACCTTTGGAGCTTTGAGGGGAAACTGTTTCTATCTTTTCTTTCTCCTTTTGTGCATATGTTTGCATTTATTGCCTCTATCTTACCCTTGGTGATTTGTTGTTTGTAGCACAATTTCTCCTTTGCTTGGAGTGCAACTTGGCAAGTCTCCATGATGTGATTTAGCAATCAAATCTCATCTTGAATTTAGATGCACAAGCCATTGACATATTTGGATACTTTCTCAACGTTATTTTCAACATGATGCACTTGAACATTGAGTTAGGAGTCTTTTGTGTATACTTTCATAGATGTCTTCTAGTATAAATTTTGAAGTCTTTTGAAGAAGTCGAGGGTGATGGTTTACATCAAAATTTTTTCTACAAGATTTGTTGCCATTTGATCCCAATTGGAGATCTTTTACTTCTCTCATAATATAGGCTCTTTACACAAAATCCCATCACAAGGAGACACACCCCTTCAACTTTTTGCTCATGTACTTTATTATCGAGGAGTCTTTGATCTTCTCAAATAAAAAAATACTTCCCTAGCTTTGGTATGCAGCCATGTTCCACGATGTTTTAGGGACATGTATGGGGGGACAACATGGGGCACACTATCAGGATGTTTCCTAGAGAGCTATTTTTAGGGGATGATAGTATACAAGTTACACACACACACACATATAGAGACACACACACACACATATATATATACATAGATGAAATTTTCAAGCTATGTTAATATATTATAAAGAGAGGGAAAGAGTGGGATATGTTAATAACTGATAACAACAATATCAATGTTAAATAAATCATGAGAGCAGTTTTCTAATGTCAAAACAAACATCAATAAAGCATTTTAACAACAGTTTCAAACATCCGAAAACTATGGTCTACTAATACCCATAAGTCTCAAATATGTATCCAAAATTCTCAAACATCAAAATACAACAGTCTATGAAACTAAGCTTCATTTTGGTGATCAATATCCAAAGACTCAGAACCATTTGAGTCTCTATCACTGTTGATTGATATTTGTAGCTTTGATCAGATAAAATATTGATTTTACGAGAATAGATATAAAATTGTGATATATATATATATATATATAATAATAATAATAGATATCATCATTATTATATATATATATATTGATATTTATTTAATTATTAATCACAAACTATTCTCGTAATAGTTCAGATCGAATAAACAAATATAATTATAGGTGACGATTTATAAAAGAATCGAACATATTCAATATATGACTATCGATTTATGCATAACGTTGACTATCGATTATTATTATTGATTAATAAAAGACCTCCGATTATATGTTATCCGGTCTGGGCAAAACGTGCCTGGTCAATTATGGTTTGGTTATGAAAGGTCACGCCTATGTTAGGTTTGACTCCTTGAGGAGTCACATAGACGTGATTGTTCATGTCTACCACCAAGTGATATATATCGCTGCCATTGAAAACCTTCAATGTACAGTACAAAAAGCGATAAGTAAAGTGATGTTGATAAGTTTCTGCAAACACAAAAGATATACTATTCAGATTCAAGGAAATATATAAGATCACAGTTTATATCCATTGATCTAAATACATATATATTAAATCGAGAATATAGATGAATAAATTGTTGTTTATAGAACACTAACAATTCAGAATTTGTTCAGATACTTATAGTTTGGATTTGATATAGGTTCAATTTGCATTTACATGGTATCAGAGCTAGGTTAAGAAGGATCCTAGCAGCAATTGAACTTGAGAAATTCAGATTTAAATCTAAAGAACATTACATTCCTCTATGGCAACTGTAATCTGATTCGAAGATAGGCTAGAAGGAGGAAATAACTTCTCATCATGGAAGTTCAGGATTATGATGATATTAAAAGAAAATAAAGTTGAGTCATTTGTAAAAGAAAACAAACTAGAACCAGAGAATCATCCCGAGAAGACAACGTGGATCGAAGGAAATGAAAAAGCCATGAAGATCATAGTTGATGGAGTTAGAGATCATATCGTGCCGATTTTGACAAAACATGAGACTGCATATCATATGTTTAAGTCACTCTAAAGCACATATGAAATAAATAATGCCAGCAAGACCTTAGCTCTAAAGAGAGAAATAAATCATATAAGTATGAATAAAGGAGAATCTATCAACACATACTTTATGAGAGTATCTGCACTAAGGGATCAGCTATCAACACTTGGATACGAGATTGAAAGTAAGGAGCTAACACTTATTGCTTTAGATGGTCTACAAATTCCTGGGAGACATTTGTTCAAGGCATTAGTGCAAGGTTTAAATTTCCAAAGTTTGACCGGATAAGATCAGTCTGTCTTCAAGAGGAATCAAGACTAACAAAGAAAGAACTCAAACAAAAAAACGTAGATGAAGATCTCCATGTCTTGAATGTGAACTCTCACAAGAAAGGAAAGAGGAAGCACTTCAAAAAGAGGAAAAGCTACCAAGGGAAAGGTTCATCCAAGAAAGATGTTTCACACAATCAATGTTTCAGATGCGATCAATATGGGCACTATGCAATCAGATTTCCTGATAAAACCAAGCAACAAGCGTCATATGCCAACGCAGGGAAGTCCAAGACAGAGCATGAATCTAAGAAATATGTATTCTACTCTGCACTTTCAAATCAAGTATCAAATAAATCCAACACTTGGGTTATAGATAGTGGTTCATCAAGACACATCACTGGGTTCAGGAAACTCCTAGACTCCATGGTAGAAGAAACTGATGAGGAAGTGACAATTGGAGATGACTTTGCACATCCAGTCAAAGGTGTTGGAACTTGCACCATCAAGTTGAAGTTCGACATCTCTATTCAACTCACTGGAGTATTGTTTGTTCCAGGCATCAAAAGGAACTTGGTCTCCATGTTTGCACTTGAAGATAATGGATATAGGGTAACCTTCATGGATAGTAAAGTGTTGGCCTGGCCAAAGAACTCTACTATTAAGAAAGTTCAAACCATAGGTTATAGACAAGGTTATTTGTATGAGTTATGTACATAACCAAATCTAGCCCTAATTCATGAAATTGCAGACTCTAATGAAATATGGCATAGAAGATTAGGTCACCTCAATTTTTTGTGCCCTATCTTCCATGGAAAGACTAGTCACAGGTTTTCCCAAACTCAAACAATACCATTCAGGGGCATGCAAGGGGTGTGCCTTAGGGAAGAACACTAAGGGGTCTTTTCAAAATAGTTCTAGTAAAACAAATGATGTATTAGAGGTAGTCCACTCAGATTTATGTGGGCCTATGTCTGTACCTTCTTTAGGAGGGTTTCTATACTATGTAATTTTTGTTGATGACTTCTCTAGAAAGACTTGGATCTATTTCCTCAAATGTAAAGAATCAGAGGAGATCCTTAGAAGGTTTAAGGAATTCAAATCCCTTACTGAAAACTCTTCTAGAAGAAAAGTAAAAACCTTAAGGACAAATATGGGAGGGAATATACATCAGATATTTTTAAGGAATTTTGTAAAATGTTGGGATTAAGAGGGAGTTCACTATATCCTACAACCCTCAACAAAACAGAGTTGGTGAAAGGAAAAACCTAACCATTATAGAAGCTGCTAGGGGTATGTTACTTGATCAAAACATAGAGACATCACTTTGGGTAGAAGCCTCTAGTACTGCTGTCTACATATAGAACAAATGTCCTCACTCCCATATTGATGACAAAACTCCTGAAGAAGCTTTCATTGGTATAAAACTAGACATCAGTCACTTGAGGATATTTGGTTGTCCTATTTACATTCATGTGCCCACACAGAAAAGAACTAAGCTAGAACCTTCTGGGAGAAAAGGTATTTTTGTAGGCTATAGTGAAACCTCAAAAGCTTATAGATTATATGTGCCTAGTCAGAGACAGATTGAACTAAGCAGAGATGTGATTTTTGAGGAAGACATAGCTTTTAAAAGAGCCAGAAATTCTATTGAGTCAGAAATTCAAACTTCCCCCATAGACCTAGAAGAGGATCCTACTCTTGAGATTTAGAGGGAGTATCCTGAGGAAGACAGAAATGAAGAACAAATCACATCATTGGAAAATCCTAAGAAGAGACCACTCTAGGCTAGTAAGACAATGGAAGAAGCAAAGACTTATGTAGCTCCATTAGGGACGTTTAGAGAAAGTAAAAGACCTAAGAGATTTTCTAGTTATGTAGCTTTGATGAGTGAGTTCATCAAATCAAAACCTGCTAATGTTATAGAGGCTCTCCAACACCAAGTATGGAAGGATGCCATGACAGAGGAGTATCAATCCGTCTTGAAGAATGATGTGTGGGAGATAGTACCTAGGCCAAAAGAAAAATCTATTGTTTCTTCCGAGTGGCTATTTAAAATCAAACATGCTGCAGATGGCAATATAGAAAAACGCAAAGCAAGATTTGTAGCCAGAGGTGACGATCTTAACATGTTAACATTATAAGGTGATGATCTTGTAATGTTCAGTAGACTGATATCATGTGACTTGATATCAGTATGATTCATGGATTTGCCATGATTAGTTATGGTAGACATTATGTGACTTGATGTCAGTGCACATACCATAACTGGGATACATAAGGAGAATGTAATGTTCTCGAGTATATTATATCCTTTAGTATCACGAGATAGGTGATACTTCGTATCACGAGTTAGGTGATACTTCATATCATGAGTTATGTGATATGTGATACTTTGTGTCATGAGTTAGGTGATACTTCATATCACGAGTTATGTGATATGTGATTACTTATATCATAAGTTGAGTGATATATCACGAGAGAAATAATTTATATCTATCGTAAGTCATAAGATATTCACAGGATTTATTGTGATATGTTTATCTTCTTGAGGTAAGAGGGAGAGTTGATATTTGTAGCTTCGATCAAATAAAATATTGATTTTACAAGAATAGATAAAATTGTGATATGTATATATATATATATATATATATATATATATAGATAATAATAATAATAGATATTATCATTATTATTATTATCTATATATATATATATATATAGATAATAATAATAATAGATATTATCATTATTATATATATATTAATATTTATTTAATTATTAGTCACAAACTATTCTCATAATAGTTCAAATCGAATAAACATATATAATTATAGATGACGATTCATAAAAGCATCGAACATATTCAATATATGACTATCGATTTATGCATAACATTGACTATCGATTATTATTATCAATTAATAAAAGAAGTCCGATTATATGTTATCCGGTCTGGGCAAAACATGCTTTGTCAATTATGATTTGGTTACGAAAGGTCACACCTATGTTAGGTGTGACTCCTTGAGGAGTCACGTCTGTTAAGATTTTAGGATCATTGCAAATGTAATAGCACTATCTGATTGTATGTATTTTCCAAATGCATCGATCTCTTGTATATATACAAGGCAAAGACAAGAAGAGACATGTCCCTTCATGGGACATATCTATTCATTAATCTATTGTAATTAACTATATAGTTATTATAAGAATAAATATAGATTAACTATATATATATATAAAAAATAATATCAATTATTATATATATATATATATATATATATATATATGTAATAAATCATTTCTCATAATAATCATATAGTCAATTTTATTTATCTGACCGATGCTACATACATCAACACTCCCTCTTAGCTATGGAGGATAAATCAATCCAATGTCAACACTTATGACACCTGATAGTATCAACCCTAAGATGTTAGCAATAGAAGTATCATCCTCATGATGTAATCAATAGAAACGTTGTCTCAAGATGTGGATTGCCTCCATCGAGGATTCTAGCCACAAGCTCTTGTGTGGATTGCCTCCATCGGTGATTCTATCCACAAACTCTCAGGTGGATTGCCTCCATCAGCAATGCTATCCACAAGCTCTCGTGTGGATTGCCTCTATCAGCGATTCTATCCACAAGCTCTTAGGTGGATTGCCTCCATCGGTGATTCTATCCACAAGCTTTCGTGTGGATTGCCTCCATCGATGATTCTATCCACAAACTCACGAGCTTTAGTGTGAATTGCCTCTATCGGCGATTCTATCCACAAGTTCCTGGGTGGATTGCCTCAATCGGCGATTCTATCCACAAGCTCCTGTGTGGATTGCCTCCATCGGCGATTCTATCCACAAACTCACAAGCTTTAGTGTGGATTGCCTCTATCGGCGATTCTATCCACAAACTTTTCAAGCTTTAATGTGGATTGCCTCAATCGGCGATTCTATCCACAAGCTCTATCTATTATGATCGGTTTTAGCCATCACAAGATGTCTATCACAATAGAAAGTCAAGTTATTGTAAGATCGTCACCTTATAATAACTTTTACCAATACAAGTGATAATCATTTGGAAGTCGTCACTTCCTCATGATTTACACAGGGGGTAGGCCCATTAAAAACATTCATGATTCATTAGTATAATAATCAATTATATGACGTTTACCTTAGAAGTGTTTCATCTTCAATAGTGAACTCCCTCTCAATCAATATGATCAAGATTGTCACAAGTTGACTGAACCATTTGCTCCCTTTGAGGCTCAAGTCTATCAACTTCTTGACCTCTTTTGAAATGTCAGACTCCCTTTGCATCTAGTCTCAATCATCAATTCGTTTGCAAGCATCAAGTTCTTTCTCCCTTGAATGCAATTTTCTTGTGCTTCCATCCTGAAGGTATGTTCGAGAGAGATTACAAATGGCTCACTAAACTATCTCGACCGAAAATACCAATGATAGAAGCATATAAGATTTTACTAACCAATAGTATAACATGAATTGCAAACTAAAAAATTATGTGCATTAATAAAAAGTGAAATACTTATCTTTTATCAATTTCCAATATTTCATTCTGTAAGGTGAGCCCATATAGAAAATATCTTGCAAATTTAGAAAATGATGTCGTCGTTCTTGAACATTACCATAATTCTTCACATGACTTGTCTTGAATATCTAAAGGTTCTATACACTATGAAAACCTTTAATTTGATCGGATCTCCCTTCAAGTGGTTAGGCTTTTAAAGAAGGAACCTCGCTCTTTTACATATTTTTTGCATAGACCCGTACACAATCGGTCATAACTTTTGAATCTGACATTTTCTATCCAATCTCTCCGGTGAGATTCTTCTAAATTTGTTTATCACCAACATATCCAAAATTCGGCAAAATCCAACGGTGCATTTGTGAGATATGGTCCTCATACTGAGACTGTATTTTCTGTGACAGTCACACATTCACCATCAACAAACTACTCTCTTACATTTGCAACTTGGCTCTGAGACATGTCTGTTCATGGGACATGTCTGTTCATTAATCTAATTTATTAATTAAATATATAGTTATTGTAAGAATAAATATAGATTAACTATATATATATATATATGCATATTAATGTATAAAATAATGTCAATTATTTTATATATTAATATATGTATATGTAATAAAACATTTCTCATAATAATCATATAGTCAGTTTTATTTCTCTGACCGATGCTACATACATCAACAACGTCTATCATAGGCATGACTGTTCATGTCTACCACCAAGTTATATTTATCGCTGCCATTGAAAACCTTCAATGTACAGTACATAAATCAATAAGTAAAGTGACGTTGATAAGTTTTTGCAAACACAAAAGATTTACTCTTCAGATTCAAGGAAATATATAAGATCATAGTATATATCCATTGATCTAAGTACATATATATTAAATCGAGAATATAGATGAATAAATTATTGTTAACAGAACACTAACAATTCAAAATTTGTTCAAATACTTATAGGTTAGATTTGATATAGGTTCAATTTTCATTTACAATCACCCTTTGGTAGAAGTCTATCATCTAATGGTAGCCACTATGGTCAGTGCCAAATAGTAAATATTTTCAAAGAAAATAAATTATAATCATACAAAGAAGTAAAATACAACATTTTTTTAATTTCAAAACTGAAGAATGAAACTTTTCGAGCATTGCATTGATACTCATACTTGGCATGGCCTGGAAAATTAAACAATTGTAACTTTTATTTGTATTTCATTGAATATATTTGATTCTCATACATTTGAAATTTTAATATATTGTTTTGATTCTCATACAAAGGTTTAGAAGCAAATAAATAAAAAAAAGTTTTTATTTTTTTGTTTTTTAACACTTGGGAGTGCTCCCATCCATAGGGGATGGTTGGCTGTCTCAGATATGTCCTGAGCCGTCCCCAAATGGTCGGGGACATTTCTTGGTGTTTTGGAGGGTTGAACTGTTATTAAGTATGGGAGGGGGATGTCCCCTCAGTGTCCCATGAAGAGCACACAATTATACTGAGAGGGGGGGTGAATCAGTATAATTACTAAAAAACTTTTATCAAAAATAACTTCGAATACTCAAATAAACAATTATGCACATGAACACAATATTTACGTGGAAACCCAATATGGGAGAAAACCACAAAATAATTTGTTTTTATATAAACTTGTTCTTTTACAATGATTTGTAGGCTCCGACCTACTAGAGGCTCCAACCCCTATGTTTATGAGCACTGACTCACTGGAAGCTCCAACTCCCACACTTCGCAGGCACCGACCTACTGGAAGCACCTACTCCCATTGCTGTCTTTGTGAGCACCAACCCACTGCACATAAATCTGTTTTTCCACCTTGTCAATGTTGCTTTCTCAACTGATGATGGATGCTTTAATATCTTTTAATTTCAGCATATACACCTTTATTCCAAAGTCAGCCTTTACTAAATATATAATATTTATTTTAGTAAGGATATTTAAATGTAATTTTCTTTATTGACACCACATTGTATATTTATATATATCAGATTTTATTCTGATTATATATATTTTCAATCAATTCTTCATTCTCTTCTATCCACACAAACTGCCTTTAAATTTTCTTTTTATTCTTTCTCACCGCTGACTTATTTCTGTTCAAATAAAAGAGTTATTATATATATATTCTCATTTCAAAGAAACGATATGTCTCTTTGAGAAAGGACACGGTACTTAATGTGAGACATGCCTCTCCATCGTGACCTTTAGTTTCGATTAATAATATTAATCAGCTTAATATTATTATTATATTATGTCTTTCACGTTGCTCCATTTCCATACCCGTAAACACCTTGCATCGTGTCAAGTTACGGCACAAATAGTTTTTAAAAACACCTTTACTATGAGCCGCACTTCCTCTTAATTATTTATTGCTGAATTTATATAATTGCTGTTTATCAAGACGTTTGTCTTTAACTTATTGTTATGAACTTAATTGCATCTTTTGAAAATTTGAAGATGCCATCACTTGTTTTATCTTATTTCCAGACACATCTTACGCATCCTTCCATACTGACTGGGATGTATTTGTATTTATGCTGTGAACGTGTCTTCTAAAGTGGCTGCTGTCATAAATAAACAGATTCTATCGCCTGTTCTAAATGTTTGAGAACTCTGATTTTTCTTATCTTCTATTTCATGTATATTCTCCTCCACACATTCTGTTCATGAGCTATCGACATATCCTTGTTAACGCTGATTTATTATTTTTGCTGTTTGTACGATATAAGCAAATCACTTTTATGATATATGCTGACTTGTTTCCTTTCACAACCGCTGATGTGTACAAACTGCTGCCCATTTGACGTAGCATATTAGCATATTAGCATATGCTCAATAAACAAATCGTTACTGCTGTATAAGTAGAATTCTGTATAGTATTGCTGCTGTTCATAACGTAGCATATTAGCATATTAGCATATGCTCAATAAATCGTTACTGCTGTATATTCAGACATTAACTTTTATTTTGCTTTATATTAACTTCTTTGTTCATCAATTGATCAATGCCTTTATTATGTCATCGATTTTTGACTTTGACATCAATGACAATATTTTCATCACCCACCATCCCCAAAATTGGCAAGGGGACATGGATGCCACATTTTGGGGCAAGTGACGCGTGCCCGTGTTTCACAGTATGTAGTCTATTAGTTCTTGTGGATTGAAGATTTTGACTAAGTTGGTTGATAAAACATTGGTTTGTTTCTAGCAATGTTCATAGAGTTTCTTGATAGGGGGCGAGAGGACCAAGGGCTTAAGTTTGGGTACGGTGGCGGGGGGCACTAGGGGTGGGGTTGATGCACTGATATACATACAAATTATGAAAAAATAGTTATAAAAAGCTGTATAAGAGTTACAATTTTGAATCTCCAAGTGAAACTTTGGCAAAAACTAGTAAAATAGCAAAATTGAAAAACAAAAATACTTGGTTACTACTAAAATTTGCCAATGAAAATGTCAAATTGAAGATTTGTATTATATTTGAGTACAATGATATTAAAATAATAAAATGTAGTGGAGGGATGCCTCTAATCATCCTCGAACTCCTCATCACTGGAACTAGTGGACTCCACATGGTCAAGCTTCACCAAACTAATACCAGCCAACCCTGCCTTTGTAATTGTAGCATGCTCATCAATTCATGATGGCTCCTCTAGCTCAACATCCCATCGTGTTGCTGGACTCTCTTTGTACACAAGTGTCTTGCGATCAATGAGAGGCAAAACACTATGCATATCCACAAGCTTCTTTGCTCTTCTAGAGGTAAGTTTGTTCCTTCGAAGAGAGTGGATGAAGTTATAGGTAGAGCAGTTCCTGTGAGCAATTGAAGAACTAGAAACTTGAGATAGCAATTGAATGGTTAGAGTGGTAGTCAAAGAATTTGGCCCATTTCAATTCCACCACAAAATTGGGTCCTCTTGTGCCGTAGCTGCCATATCCATCTTGGCCACCACAAAATAACCCCTAATAGTGGCGAATTTTGTCCACTTAACACAAATCATGGTGGCCTTTACATGAGCATACATCTTATCAATGGACATAAAGAACCTTGCCTTCACCTCATCATCCTGTATTGGTGTTAGAGGGTTCTTCTTATCTATTGTCGACAGGGCTCCTATTATATTGCCAATGCCTCTCATGAATGGTAGTGAAGGTGAGGTGCCCCTTGCATGTGGTGAGGTTATCCAATTAGCCCTATAAAATCTACCTCTTGGAAACATAATAAAAGCTCTCCTACAGGGCAAGCTAGAGTGTGTTAGATATCTATGTTTGTACTCTTAGGATTCAATATAAAGGCAGCCATGTGCTAGGGAGTGTTGAGCTTCTCCCATATTTGATGAATGATTGGCTGAATGTGCTCATTGTACTATTTTAATGTGGGGTACTCCTCTAGCATGACAACCCTCATGTGGTCAAGCATAAAATCAATGTAGTCATACCTCTCTATGGTTAGGTGCATCAACATCCCCATATTTGATGACTTGGACAATTGGAGTATTGGTGGCAACTGTATATTTTGCATCACTCTAGTAAACATCACTCTTCAATGTATCCCTCACCTTTCTTCCTTGCCCTTTCTTGGACTCAACCCACGAATTCCATTTTGCTCTCATAACCATGAGTTGCAATGACTCTTGCAACTCAATTGTTCTCTTCCAGAGAATGAAATAGAATGCATATTTGGTATCAACAGGTTTTATGTGTAATTAATTATAGTAGTTTCATCTCCTAGTTTATAGGAGTGTTCCTATAACATCTCCTATTCTAGTGATAAGTGATTCCTAACAAATCATAAGAAATGCTCGCAAGTACGAACTTAAAAAAAAATTAACAAATAACTACATGTATCTTTTGTTTTAAAAGAGGGGTAAGTGCTTTGCCCAAGAGCTATGAACCGGTAAGGCCACAAATTGGGTCCTCATCCCCAATGGGATTTGAACCTTCATGGCAAGAACAACACAACTTAACCATCACAACATGCTAATGTCCAGCTATTATGCGTATCTTAAAGACACTACTAAACGTAAATATATGGGAATGATGTAATATTCCCAGCACCCCCTCCGTAATTATAAACCTAACAGGTTTTGTCATTACACCATTTTGAACTCACACAGTTACTTCTTTGATGAACTTGGACATACAAATAGGTTACTTCTATGAATCCATTCTGAAACACATTGTTTGCCTCTATATATCCATCCCGAAATCTACACAGTTTACGAAGCGTCCTCTTCTTATAGACTTATCCTAAAGTCCCCAAGTTGCATCATGTGTCAAAGAGCTTTATAATAGAGCTATACCAGAATCTGTCAAGCTTTTTAGGACTCCCTTAACCTTTGCATAAAATCAAGATAACTCACAAACTACACATCTGCTATCTCAGTATCAATCTAAAATATAAGCACACTTACTACCATCATACCTTCCTCGTGGTTTATTCCACAACTTGATGTCCGGATAGAGATTTTATGCAACACCTCTTTTGTTATAGGTGGATTTTATGCAACACCTAGTTTATGCCCATCAAGACTAGTTGGATGACTGAGGAATAGACTTTGAATGTCACATTTTGAAATTTTTACAAATAAGTTATAACACTCATACCCAACAATAACATTTAAAATGCAAATTCCTCACCAAATGTTTGAGGAACATCATTACCACCTTCATTAGTGCCACACTTTTCAACATTTTCAGATGCGATCAATGCTTCCTGTTCAGAAAGTTCATAGCCCTTTGAAAATAGTTGATTTCAATACAACCATTTTATTTAAAATAGTAACCTACCTTACCATTGATGTGTCAACTTTGGTTGATGGCCTTTTGTTGAATTGGTGTCCCCTGAATTGAGCTGCAAAAGCACTTTCCCTGTCTTGTGAATGAAAACCTTCAACTTGCATCTGTCTTCTTTCGTTTTGCAGAAGTAAAGATGACACTTTGTCAAAGTCAAGTTTCTGAGTTTCTGCAATCAAGTACAGTGATTTAACAAAAGCTCCATAAGATTTTCGCAACCCTCTTACCAGTTTGCTGACCATATATTCATTGACTATCTTTTTATTCATAGACACTAATTGATCATGCACATCCTTAAGACGCATGATATAGTCTGAAACTGAACCTCCTTCCCGCAACTGAGAGGAGTATAGCTGAATCTTCAAAAATAATGATCCGCTTGCTTTTGAAGCCTCATACTTATCACACAACTTGATCCACAAATCTGCAACAAATTCTTCATTGTAAACTGCAGGAATCTAGTCATTTCCAACAGACAACTTCAGTATCAACAAGGCTTCATTATGACGCTTGTCATAATCTTCAACATAGGTCTTTGGTCTGTCCTCCTTTCTGAGCAGAATCTTTGGGAGGTGTTTGTGCTCACAAATGGTCAGGATCTCATGACTCTAAACATTGTATTTTTTCGGACTCATTTTTTGTGGCTCTAGTGGCAATAAAGCCTGGATGTTCCCCGCTATTGAATTCAAGTTTGAGTCAGGCTATCAACTATAACTATGTAGATATTTTATGACCATTCATATCAGGGAACTTTGCAAAATATCAAAAAATATTATAAACCCAATTTTAATGAGGATTTGGAAATGTCTTTCAGCGTAATCAAACACTTGAAAATTTGCCAAAACAATAGAACACGGATCCTAAAGCATGTTCCCTCCCTTGTCATGCTAAAAAATGTTGTTTTTCATCCCAATGAATTCTCCTATATTGATTTTATAAAACCAATAAATAATACATCTCCGTATATAATACATATATCTAGAATTTATGAGACTTCAAAATAAATCTCCACCAAATGATTAGAGCCAAGAGTCGTTAATGATGTGCCATCAATGACCTCTTCTATGCAGTATGTTGACTATAATACTTCACATTGATTTGGGAGAAAACCTTTCAGTCATGTTGAAGTTGACCCTAGAAGATATCACCCATTGAGAGGATAATTGGGACTGAAATGGAAGAGGAAATCACTGTATTAGCCAGCACATTGTTGTGCTATGAGGTTGATACTCATTCTTCATCCGCTGCGCCCAATTTCTAACTAAGCAAAATAAGACTAGGCTCAGCTTCAACACAGGATAGATCTCCTTCAACGTCTTCGTATATGTGAATAGCAACTACAAATCATGTAAAAAATTTAGATTATAGTCTACTTCGAAGAGTACCGCCAGCTTGGAGTCCATCCGGTTAGAAACCCACACAACAACAAGAGACCAGAGTTTATGTCGTGTGCGGCTTCTGTGTGTGTTAAGTTTGTTAATTGGGTAATAATCAACATATATAAGTCTTTGAGAGACTACTGTCTACCTTGTACAATGCTTGTGCCCAATCTCATCTGCTTCCACTCTCTTGCCACATGCTTAATGCTAAAGAAGTGGCTTTAGTCAATTTGGTTTACAAGACTCCTCAATATGTGATCGAGGATCAGTAGGTTCTACATTTGCCAAGGCTCAATGATGAATTGAAACACCTACAAAAGCCTTATTTGCAGCTCTTAATAGAAGTGGCGCATTTAGAGTCAGACTCATCATAATCATGGATGCATGAATCACTGCTCCGATGAATCCTCTGGTTGAACAGGTTATGGTGGATCTTTGTTTGTAACTTCTTCAATTTTTGACTATTTGGCAATGGTGCCATGCATTCAAAAAAGAAATTGATTCTTCAAGTACTCAAAATGTTTTGCAAATGGTAGCACAACTTAACTTGTGGAGCTAACATATGAAGGCATATAGAGTGGCATGGAATAAGATGAGAAAGTGCATAAAATAGCTGGCACATTGTTCCTTGTCTCCATTCTCCTCAATGATTACTAGCTCAATATGTTTGTTCTATGGATCCCATGCTCACCACACCAGCAATATGTCAACTGCAGCTTTGCTACCATATAAATAATTTCAGAATTTGCAGAGACCCAAAGCAGAAGATTTTAGACAGAATAGTAGGCTTCACTTCATCTTGTTCAATCATATACACGATAGTTCAAAATATTGTTATCGGCAACTTATCGCCGAGGGAAAAAAAAAGATATCGGCAAATATCGGAGATAAGTCGGGAACTTCTTGGGAAATTCAATTAGAAATGCTTTTTTTTTTTTGCAAAATTCAATAAGGAGATGCATCTAATGAGTCAGTAAATGAGTAAACAAACCAAACAAGCTGATCTAGATATATGTAAATGCACTAACTATCTAAGTGATAACTGCCCTGGTAAATAAAATGTGGAAACATAGACATGGTGATTGAACTGGTAACAACTAGTCTAAGCGAAATGTGATCTCATAAAATGCAAAGACTTGAGGAATTTTCAAACAGATTACAAGCCAAATTCTACAAAAAACCTTTGCTAAACATACTCCCTCTACGCCAATACAGAAATTTTGAAATGTTTCAATAGAAATATCTGCAAAGTGTGAAATCACAGGACAAATGTGTGAACTGTGTAACAGCATACGTCATAGAATGATGATCTCGTGGTTACGAGGTATCCATGAAATCAAGCTTTGAAACAGATTAGGGTTATCCACTAGAGTGTACGAAATGAGAATCCTTGTCAAATGTTATAAATTTTATAATTACTACCACTGTGGTTAATATATATGCAATGTGCACAGAACTAACATGAGCGTGGATAATGTGTAATTTAAACTTTGCAATATCCTATCTGCCTGAGCTGAAATGAGAATTTTGGAGTTAGTTACAAAAGATGTCCATCAAAGCATAGGAGATATAGTGAATTCTGACTAGTAGACACAACATACAAATTATTGGCAGGCAGGCCAAAAGGGGTGTGAAGCCAACTTCCCACCATTATTATCAGCATCCGACTTACATAAAAGAAGGTTTTAGTGACTTCAAACAAATGCAAATGGGGAAAGTGAAAAACAAATTCCATTTAAATGCACTAACTATATAAATGCATTTTTTTCTACTTATCGCGATAACTAAGCGATTTATCGCCGATAAATGCCAAATTTCTCTGCGATATTTTTTAAACTTACCTGCGATAAGTATCTGTGCGAGCTTGACGTGTTTTATTGGCCAGCAGAAAATATCGCGATAAGTTCATTTATTGCAGATATATCAGCGATATCTTGAACTATGATATACACCACTTTTTAATGGCAGTTTTGTCTTCTAGTTTATAGAGTGTTCCTATAATCACTCCTATTCCAGTGATAAATGATTCCTAACAAATCATAACAAATGCTCACAGATACTATCAAACTTTAACACAAACTAACAAATCACTATTATACGTATCCAAAAGACACATTAATAAACCTAAATATATGGGAATGATGTAATACCCCCAACATCAAGAATTCCCTTTTAGAGAAGCTCTTGAAAAGTGCATGTGTAGTGTGGTGGTTGCAAGTAAACCATCTACATATGTCTAGCATCACTGACCACTGCGCTGCTTAACTTGATCTTCCCCATGTCCTTAAGTGCATTATTAATGGCATGCACACTACGAGTCCAAATATGTCTGTAAGCAGCTTTAATCAATTTCCCCCAGCTTTGCACACATGGGCTGCATTTGTCACTATTTGGACCAAATTTTGTAGCCCAACCTCCTTTATATCATCCTTGAGGATCTGAAACTGAAACTCAGCATCTTTGTAATGCTTTGAACAATCAATTTCCTTAAGAAAATATGGGCCCTATGCACATGTGACCATGATATTGATGAGTGGATGATGTGTAATGCCCATCCAGCCATCCATGACTACACTGCATCCACTCTTCGCCCAATTTTCCTTCATTTTCTCCATCAACACATTTATCTTTGAATAGTTCTTATACATGATTGTGGTCCTCAATTTTGCCTCCCCTGGTGGCACATATGATGGTTCTTTCTTTCTACCATCAACATGATCTCCTGAAAATAAGGAGATCGAGCTACATGAAATGAAATGCCATTGGCAATGAAGAATTTGCGAATGACATCATCTATATCATCCTTCGGCTGCATATCAAATAAATCAGCTATTGGTGGTACATATGATGGCCCTCCCCTTGCTACCATCAACATCGTCTCCTTATAATAAGGAGATCGAGCTACACGACATGGAATGCCATTGGCAAAGAAGAATTTGCCAATGTCATCATCTATATCATCCTTTAGTTGCACATTGATTAAATCAGTTATGGGTTATGCACATCACTTGTCAATTTGTGTTTCTATCTACTCTCTTGCATGGGCCCATGAAGGAGAATTTGCCATCTCTCCTACCCTCATCTACAAAGCATGCCTAGAACTCTCTTGTTGGCTCTAATGAGCTTGCGTCTTGTTAGACAAAGTAGTAGGCATATGTGTACCTACACCGTCGTCAGGAACAACCCATAGCTTTTATATCTCAGCTTTGTATTTCAATTTTGCCGGTTTCCTGAAAAAGAACATGCGCCTAACTCCACACGTTTTCCTTGAATATAAAGAAGGTAAGCATTAACTCTAGTAATGCTACCAAAATTTTCTAGTTCACAAAAGTTGCACTTCCACAACCTTGCGCCCTAGATGTCCTTGGCCTGCCTAGTGAATTTATTGCAAATTGTTTAAGAGGAGACTTACGATCAAAAGGAACTGTAGCAGACTATTTCAGTAATGTGGAGGGGCATTCTATTTTCGCAGCTGCACTTGCCATGGAACTAGTTTACTCTTTAGGTTCAGTCTTATGGTCACCCCCCTCAACCTTAGGCGCATATTCAAATTCAGTTTTTTCACTAATCAACCTTATCCTCACTGATGTCATGAGAGCACATTGTGACATTGCAACATGTAATATAAATTTAAATTTGATAAGTTTATAATGCTAAAAGTTTTAGACTAGTTTCAATGCAGCTCAACAAATTTGAAAATAAAATTTAATTTTCAATTTTGAATCTTGATGACAATATGAACATTGAACAATGAACATTGCAATGAATCTATGAATATGCATTTGCAACCATGTCTATAAAATAATGATTAAAATTAAATCTTGAAAATAGAAGTTACCCAAAATAAAAAACAAAAAAGATTGGAAAAATAGTCATAGAATCCTACCTTTTGCTTTAAAAACCATTCCAACTTGGTTTAGAATCCCTCTTCTTGCTCCTCACCCCTCTTGCACTTGCAACACCTCAATCACACTCCTTCACTTACTCCCTTGGTTGTCCTCTTCAACCTAGTTGTTGAAATGAAATTGTGAGTGAATGTGATGATTTTTGAGTGTTTTATAGAGTTTAGAGGGCATGGGGGGGGGGGGGGGGGTTTGCACTAGCCATTAAGGTACGACCCTTTGCTCAAAAATTAGATAAAAAGGATTTTTTTAATTTTGCACTTTTTTCGCCATAGAGGGATGGGAATGCCTGCACGTCCTTGGGACAGTTGAGGGATGTTTGGGTGTCCTCAGGACGTCTTGGTGGCTTAGTCGAATCCTTGGCATCCTTGTGGTGGTTCAATAGGGGGACGTACCATCCCCATCACTTACTTTGAGAGACATTCCGATCTCCGAAACCATGGATAGAAAACGGTGAGTACTCTCCAAGTTGCAGAATACATGCAAAGTCCTTAGCTGGGAGAGTACCCTCAAGTTTAACTCGTGAATATTTGTAGATGAGTTCTAGAGGAAAAATCGCTGGATTTAATATGAAAAATTGTTAGGTTTCATGTGATTTTGAGGTAAAAAATTGTTATGTGGGATAGGAACATGCTAACATTGATTAAAACATGTTGGAGAACGTTAAAATGCGATTTATAATGCATATTTCACAAGGATTTTTACTATAAAAGTTTAAAACCTTGCATTAGCCCCTCCAATAGATCTTGGTTTTCACCTAGTGTTTGTTGAGTTTATTACAATTTTTTGCCTAGTTTTTTCCAATTAAATTTTTTTGGGAATATCGAGTACTCTCCAAGTTTGAGTCTGCAAACTATGCCCTAACAATAGGGATTTGGGACCAGGGATAACTTTAAGAAACCCCCATTCAAAAAAGTTAACTATTGGGGAATCTTTCATTTTCTTGAAAAATTTAAATTAATTTCTAATGGCGAATCTTTCAATTTTTTGAAAAAAATACTTATTCTAATTGGCGATTATTTTTGAGTCACAATTTTTTTTGTAGAAAATATTGGTGAATCTCAAAGAATAACAAGAAATTCATTGATCACCATTGCGAATATTTCTATTTAAAAAAATAGAAAATTGTTGGGCTAAATGTGGAAAACTTTGATGCGTTTAAGGGATATACTCTATAATATTTAGATGCTACCATTTATTTAAAATATAATCTAATAAGCCTCGTATTGTGTGAGATAAATGTATCAATATTTTTTTAATTCGAATGGGACCCAAAATTTCTTCAAGACGATCGATCTCTATTGCGATCAACAATCCAAAAGAAATTTTAGTCCCCTAAGTATTACAAATCAAATAATAACATTTTTAGGTCGTGGAATATAATGAGGATCACTAGATTATATTTGAAATCAATAATGGCAACTAAATACTGGTGATGCAACCCTACAATAAATAATAATTATAATGTTATTGGCAGATTAGTTTAGATTTCTACAATAACTTATAAAATTTAGGCAAATTGAATCTAATCATGTATCAAATATTGTGGCAAATCTTCGAGTTCAAATTTTTAATAAAATTAATTATTTCGCGATTTAAATATTTTTAAAACAAAATTTTGTAAAAATGTGGTGATTTAGGTTGCCTTAAATCTTGAATTATTAGCCAAATTTGGATTCTCAAATTTAAAAAATTAGCCAATTGGCGAATATTAGCCACTAATAAAATCATTATGTGGGAGCAGGGGGATGCATACTCATGGTTCATGAATTTCCAGCCTTCACTATAGCTCATATGAACTTGACTTTTGTGGTGAATTCCTCATCAAGGATAGTATCAATGGTTTCTTGCTTCGGTACATCTTCTCTTTCATCCACATTGATGTTTATTGTTATGATCTATTCCCTTCTAAATATGGTCCTTATGACATCAAGCCTCACTTGAAGGGCTGTCATCATATCAACAAGATTTGCCAAATGTGGTTCCCTAGCCACCTGATTGTTTCAAGCTCTTCCCCTTCCTTCTTTGGGCCATGTTTCCTTCTGTTCACCTGCAATACGATGAATGCACCCTGGTATTTTTGTTATGGAGCTCTTGTTTGCACAACTTGATTCTTGATTTGACACTTCTTAATGCAAATGGTAATTGGGTTGAATGAAAAACTGGGTAGCAGTTGTCCAGGATTCCGGAGTACTCAATGAAAGAACAAGAGTACTGAAGAACAAAAAGAATTATAAAAACTCTCTATTTGAATTATATGCAGAAGAATCACATTCCTTATGGTCCACTCCAAAAATAAATGGAGCCCAACTAATTTATGTTATGCAGCCATTCATCTCTAGTCTACTTGCAGATAATGTCTGCATTTAAATCTACTCCCTTTGTGAGCTTAGTGCAGCCAATCACTACCCTGCTATAACTTCAGTAGGAATCCTAGCTCCTGCCATAAACACAAAATCTAGACCTAGAATCTAATGACCTGTTCTAAATGTTGTTCAATATGAAAAACGAAAAA
The DNA here is from genome assembly GCA_027943335.1 of Chamaecyparis obtusa. Lineage (NCBI taxonomy): Eukaryota > Viridiplantae > Streptophyta > Pinopsida > Cupressales > Cupressaceae > Chamaecyparis > Chamaecyparis obtusa. Next base: position 567,169 of record BSBK01003715.1, read on the forward strand.
TGCTGAGAGGGGGAGGGGGTGAATCAGTATTTTAAAACTTTAACCGAAAATGAATATGAGAAGCACGCTCAAACAAGAAGACAGGACACAAAATTTTTTCTCACATGGAAAACCCAAGCTGAGTAAAAAACCACGGCTTCACTAATCAACTGGGCTACAACCCTTTTACAATAAGAGCTACAACTCTTTTGAGATACACTCCGGAACAGGCTCCAACCTATCTCAAAAAGGCTACCACCTTTTCTAAAGAACGTTTGTACAAAGTTAAACCCAGAATAGGATCTATGTCTTTTCAGAAGATGAAAAGACTTTGGAGTTGACACAGCACGTAAAAATCCCAGGCTCTTTATTCCTCTTGAGCTTCCTTTCAATGCAACTCCTCCACAGCACTGTCTCCTTTATATTCTGAAAAATAACTGATGCTCCCGAAAGATTTATGCCTCCTTCTAGATACGACACACTGCATTTATCACTGTGTGAAACTCATCCCTGTGACTGTGTTCTAAACAAAGAAAAGACTACTTCCTCTAAGCGCCAATGCCAGCATATTTAAAACATCCGAGTTCTGCTATGCCTTAAACACCCCTATTACTGTTGTAATTTTTGCACTTAAGAAATGATTCTGAGTTCTCACTGAGATTGTTAAACTCAACACTGCATATCGGCTACTGGTTTTTGAGTTCACTCTGCCTATTGTTACTTCACATGCATGTAGTATGTATTGTGAAGAATCACATACACAAAGTCCAGTTCCAGAAAATTAACTTGCTTCAGACTGTCATGCTTAATTAACAGTGTTCATGCACCTTCATATAGTTCGCTGCACATCTTTGTTGCAACAAAGTCATTTACATCTTTTTCAAAAAATGCTACAGAGCTTCTTCGTTCTTCATTTTATTAACTCCTTTCTTGAAGCACACACACTACGGAAGCAAGGAACCCGGTTTTTTTATGAAGCCCGATTTCCGTTTTTCACATGCAGCTCTGTGTTTTTTTGAACACTCGAATTCACGCCAGACACTTACTAAGCTCCGGTTACAGCTCAACGTATCTGTGTTTCACTCTCTGCTTGATACTTGAGCCTTTACATTTTTTCAATGGCACCAATTTCTTTATTCGCACCGTGTTGTGCTTTCCACACAGAATCCCGAAGATGTTGACTGCCGTCTTCCTTCACAAAGTCTCAGTCCTGATAATGCGTTTTTGTTTCATGTGATTCACCGCGTTTTTGAGCCAGACACGGGCAAGCCTCCGTTGTGCACTTCTTACATTCTCTGTTGCGGTAGAGGAATAAACTAATCCCAAAAAGAAATGTGTGATCCAAAACAGTTTGAGGAATCTTGCAGAGAACCGACACAGGCTCACAACTGTTCTGAAAGAAACGTTTTCAGTCCAGTCCTTTCCTATCATTTTCAGCAAAGGATGCTGTGTCAGACTAACACCTGTCGGGATACAGCTGCATGTTAAGTTATTTTGCAGCTCCTGCAGACATGAGTTACAAGGTTACAAAACGGCTCTGCTACGTTTTGGAAGCTTATGAGATCATCCACACTTGGCACTTGAGGCTCTTCAAACACAGTGCACAAAAAAGGACACCAGGCATATTCGACAAACCTTCCACTAGAAACTTACAAAAGGAAATGAACTCGCCAATACTGAATCAGAATAGGTGTCACGCACAAGGACAATCTGAACTAAATCAGATGACAAAAACACAACACAATATCCTTACAGGTGTAGGAATAGAAAGGTTCTTAGAATTGTAACTGAAACTCCAAGATCCTATGAAGCTTGAACTTCTTTCTGCTCACTTGTTGATTCTCAGACTGCTTTCAAAAACACCTTTGCTTGCCACTTGTGTACATCTGACATGCTTCACCGGAGGACATAACTAATGAAGGTTTTTGTTGTTATTCACTTGTTAGTGTATAAATGATTTCATTAGCTACCATCCAAGGCATGAATTGGATCCTATGTCACCTTTGCATGCTTGTGCAGCAGCATGTAGCACCCAAGTGACATGCTTTGATGTCCATGACATTAAGATTTATATTTAGACATTGACATAATGCGTCATCACGTTTAAAAAAGTAAAATTTCATTGTTTTCATTATGACTAAAGTTTTCATTGTTACAAAATAGCCCCCCCCCCTCACACATACACACACACATATCTAGCTGTACACGACTTCAAGATTTATGCATCAAATTTGTGATTCAATGCTCAATGGTTCAAGCCTATTTGTAATGAACCACAAAAGTTAGTCTATGTAATAATTATGAAAGAATTTGATAAGGTATTTAAACATAAATTGTTGATAGCAAATTCACGTAACAAATAAGACATTAAATATAAAATATTAACATTAAATATTATTAAATACAAAATATTAAAAATTAAATATTAAACATTAACATTGAATATTATCTTAAATATAATTAACTACAAATAAAATAATAAATATTTTTAATATCATTAACAATATCATTTTATTTGTATCTTTATTTTTAATATCATTAAATTTAACAATATCGAAGAAAGTATTAATTTTGTGAGACAAGACTCACGATAGAGTCTTAATAAAACAAACATCAGGATAAATAAAAAATACAAACAAATAAGATTATACAACCATCGCGTATAGGGACGTGATCCTCAGAGACCTGTGATACTTAATAAACTGGTAACATGGGACATGACCACAGAGAGAAGGTAACGGGAAAAAATAAGCACATATCTCAGCGACAAAATAAAATAAAACATTGCCAACCATAGACTCCCGATCCGTGGGCATAGGTGGCTAGGATCATACACAGAGTGGATGCAGCAGGAGAAAGAAAACGACTATCCTCCTCAGCGGTGAGAATAAACATCGTCAGCCAAAGGTTTCAATACGGTGGACATAGGTGGCTTGGATTGACAAAGGGATTACGTATTTGATACGTCCCAAAAGAAGATCATAAACTATTCAATCCAAGGAGTATATTTATAGAACAAAAGAAGCCATTTACAAGAAGAATATTTATCATAGCAGAGACCACAACTTCTGCATCAGATATCAGAGGTAATTACTAAATTGACTTGTGTATCAGAATAAACTATTTATTCCATAGAAATTACTAAATAGAGATGGACCGGTTGTTATCAGTAAAAATTTAAAGATTAAATTAAGGACCAAGCTAAGCTTGGCAGAGGAGATTCATATGGAATGTCAAGTTTCTCCAATAGGAGACTTAGAGATCCAAGGTTATCTTGGCAGAGAGCATTCTTAAGGAATGTTGTGATTCCAGTGGGAATCCAGAGAGGTTATAGAGAATCTCCTAGAGATAATATATATATATATATATATATATATATATATATATATATATTCTAGTAGTTAGTCATATGCATATGTAAGAGATAAGATGCTCGGTTTGTGTAAAGAGCCCAGCTGGCTCTCTTTTACAAACTAGCTCTTTCCTCAAATTGAATTGCACTTCTAAATTTCTTTCAGAATATATAGAAATTAATGAACATTAATTATGAATTTCAATGATACTTTTCAGTTTTTCACCTCTTGATAAAATAACAACAGTCATTAATTCATCACCGAATGGGCTTACAAATTATCAGAATTTGAGCAACTTTCAAATTAATTTTCCAAATACAAACATTTGTAATAAAAATCTGGGCACCTTTGGATTAATACGGCTGTGAAGAATTGAGTATGCAGCCAAATGGAAGTTGGCGCCAGCACCTACACAAGCCGTTTACAAGTTCTCTTGGCAGCTCCAGTAAATCCGCACGCCAAGCTTAACAACCGCAACACACATCAGCGATTTCCCATTAACTTCCAGCCGCCACACATTTAGCAAACACAGCATTGACTGTCCGTACGATTTTTGCAGAATTCCGTATGGCTCCAGCATAAACTTATGCAATGTTCAACAGCAAATAAATTTTGTACGGCAGCTCCAATAAAATGCTAATAATTACAAACCAGCAGCATATAAAATTCTGATCATTCTCCATTCATTGCACATGAAATTTGGACGAGTTCTCTCCAAAAGCTGAAGACCAAACCCTCTGCAAACCCTAGCTTGCTTGAAGAAATTCTATTTCTTCCTTGGACCAAAAACTTCTTCACTTTTAAATTTAATCAAATGACATAAGGTATGTAAAGTGCTTTTTCGAGTTGAATATATAGCTTTTTGAAAAAGCTTCAACTTTACATTTTTCATTAAAGTAGCTTCTTCATTACAACATCACTTTATAACATTAAAGTTATAAAGTCGTAAAGTTATTAAATTAAAATAACTTAATTTAATAACAACAATTAAAATGTGAAGCCACTGAAACTATCTGACTGCAACAAACTAATTTCTGACAATAGGGCCCCGAGCTCAAACTGCCCTGCCAGAAATAGCCATCTGCCAAAAATAGACTTACTATAAACAGTAAGTCTCTGAAATTGGAGATCCCCAATTAATGATCTTGCAATACTTGATGACACTGTGTAGAAGCCCTGCCATACCAAGCTATACCCAGAATAACACTTACTATAAATAGTAAGTCATCCAAACTGGCCCAAATGAAGAGCAAACTTGACAACCAGAACTTCCAGAATGGAATCCAACTGCTGGCTCTGCCAACTGACCCCCTCTGATCACCTGATTAGCTTGTGAGGGTCGCCAAACTAAGCTAATCTCGAGACTGAAAAACGGGGACATCACAGTTTGAGGTGGGATCTCGTCTAAGTATTAATGGTTAATGAGTTCACTCATTAATAGAGATCCCAGAGGCCTTAGGAAGACACTCTCGATGTGATGGCTACCTAATTGAGAGTTATTCTCATTAGAGAATTAGGCAAATCTGAGAAGAGTCTCTTTCTAAGGATTGGGCAGGTGTAGTATGGGATTAGTATTTTAGATGATTTCATATTTATTTATCTTGTTCATCACTAATAATTTTTTAATATTCATATATCTTTATATTATATCTTCGTCTACTAACAATTGTTTCAGGTTTTAAGCATCAAATACTCCAGTCGGAAGTAGGGACATTACACTATCAGCAGTGAAAAAGTAAAATTTTCCTTGTTTTCATCATAGCAAAAGGTTGCGTGGCTATAAAATTCCTGTAATGTCCCCTTTCCGAGATAGGATCTAATAAGAATACATAATATTAAGATTAAAATAATAATAATATTAAAATATCAAATATGAAATAAACAAATAATAATAACTATATAAATAATAATAGTATTAAAATATAAAATTATATAAATAAATAATAAAAATAAAATATTAAAAGTAAACAAATAAATAATATAATATAAATAAATAATAATAGATAAATATAAAAATTATTATAACCCACTTAATTTGCCTTAATATTGACATTTAAAAGATTGGGGTTGATTATCTAAGGATTAAATATGATTTCCCTCATATCATAACCTTTTAGAATTAATTATTTTCATTGCTAAGCTTTAATTAAGTTAATAATCTTCACTTCTTCAGACCAGTTTAAAGGGAAAGAAACATTTGGATGAATTTAATATTCTAGACACGTAGCTTCTTGGGAAAAAGAAAGGGTGGAAGGTTTTAGCATCTTTGTTCCTCTTCTACAAATGAAAAGAGCAGAATATTTGTTGGCACATATATTCCATTGCCGGTGTACATCAACAAGCACATTATCAAAGGCTTTGACATCTCATTAGGATATAGCTGTTTCTAGGAATAACATGAGGCATCTACAAATATTTATGCATTGCTAAGTCTCTGAGCTTCGGGTGATAGTGTTTTCCCAACTGTTGTCAGGCATCAAAAGTTATTGATCACAACATGGGAACGAACATGACTGGGAGGAGAGTATGAAGTTTGCAGAAACTTTAATAGGAGGAATTTTAGAAAACTTTATTTTTGTTTCATATTCAGATACTTGTGATAAACTTGCCGAAACATTCATTCAACCTATAAGACTTTGAAGACCAGTGAGGGAATCTAAGAACAGAAATGATATGGGAGAGATATTGTGTTATCTGGGAATGAATTGCGTTATTGAATTCATAATTGGAAGAATGGCCCTATCATGAGCACTAGTGCATTGAGATACACCCACCATGATAACCTTGTGCATTGCCAATCATGTTTTGGGATTGTTGAAGGATCTATGTGTTTTCCGAGACACATACATCACCACCAACAAGGCTGTCTCATCTATATTGGAGGAACTATATACTGTGATCATCAATCGCATCAGGTTCTAGGATATCATTACAATCAACTCAAGGGATTGTATAAACATTGGTCAAACTTTCTTGGCTAAGGAGATCTGCTTCTGCATACGAAGATGCAACTTGAGTATAAAAGGGGAATTGACCTTTGATCCTGGCACCATTCAAATAGTAATAAATTCAGAATTGTATTCAGATTGGAGCTCCTCTCAGAGTCCAAATATAGAGTCATCGTGAAAAAGGTGCAAAATACTTAGAACACTGGCTAGTGCAATCTGTCCATAATGGAATAATATTACGATCTTGGTACTCATTTGTCTAGCAGTTGGAGGAATCCAATACAAGATATGTCTTGTGCATTGTTGTGGCTGCAAATAGAATATAGACCATTTCTTACAGTGGAGAAAATTGTGTAATATTAGGTTTGGGATATTGCTAGGTAAGTATGTTAATTATTGTGGGTTGGTATTCTCCTAGTAGTGAACTCTACAAATTGTCATTTCCAAGTGTAGTCCAACCCTAATTGGAATTTTAATTTAAATCGAGAAATGTTCCAGTTGGGGACATTACAATTCCAAAATGTTGAACACTAAACATGGCAGTAAAAGAATAGATCTAAATATATCCGACTATCAATAACCAGAACTTCTACAAATGGGCCTCATGTAATAAGCTATATTATCAAGCCCAACCTCTATCTTTGAGTCACTCTCTATGTGAATTGTGACTCCAACCAATTGCTGTTTCGTCTCCTTTTCATGAGTCTTTAAAACAGGGGATAGCCAGGGAACATCCCAGTGGTCTAGAGGTGGCTTGGAGGATGGGGTCTTTAAGGTTAGACTTAGACATGAGTGTGTCCCTGTGCAACTAAGTAATTTTCTGATGTTTATCAAAACTTACTATTGGTTCGTGATATTGTATATTATAATTATGGAGCTCAGATAAGGTTTTTCTTGGTTCAGGGTGGTGCAGAAAGGGAGGCAGGCCTGATGCAGATCCTGACTGAGCTGGATGGCTTCAAAGTTTCTACAGAACAGGTGGGACTAAGTTTTCAGTATCCTTTGCTGTTTTTCTTTTTCTTGGATTGCACTATTTACTCAATGTTTCTTGATATTTTTAAAAATATAACTAATTTGATTATGGGCTTAGGTTCTTCTAGTGGGTGCTACAAACAGAAAGGACCTATTAGACCCCGCTCTTCTGAGAAAAGGTCGAATAGACAAGATCGTAAGTGTTGGATTGCCAACAGAGGAAGGCAGGCTTGCAATCTTAAAGGTATGCCGAAGTTGAAAGGCTCAGATTTGCTCAGTGGCTTAATTAACATATTAAAGTAGTTAGAATATTGATGGGAAAATCAAGCGATCAATGATTAATCTGGTGAAGTATGCAGGTTCATGCTAGGAACAAGGCTTTTAGGTCCGAAGAAGAAAAAGAGAAGCTGCTGAAGGAAGTTGCAGAAGAAACGGTGGATGCAAGTGGAGCAGAGCTAGCAAATATTTTGTATGTCTGGATAGTTAGTTGTAACTTATGTCAGAATTTTGTTCGAATCCCATTTGGTGATTATAATTTCATTTCAAATATATTGAGATGTGGTTTTTCAGGAATGAAGCTGGAATTTTGTGTGTACGGAAGGAGAAGGATATTATTGAAAAAGAAGACCTATTGGAGGCAATGAGCAGGGTTGGTATCTAGTTCCATAAAAAAATACTCTTGTTGTTAATTTATAAAGGGTTATGCGACCATTTATATTAAATTGCTAGCATTTTTCAAAAATAAATATTCACTGTTTATTGATACTTTTATAAGGCTTTAAACATATAGTATAACTTTTCGTACTTCTAGTAGAACACAATTCTACTACCGAGGGGGTGGGGGGCAGAATCAGTAGTAGATATAAACTTTTGATCCTTAATCAATTTAAACTTTTAATGAACTTGTCAAACTATAATCTGAAAATTGAATCTGAAACCAGAAAGAAATGCAACCACACAATGAAGACAATGCACAAGATTTATGTGGAAACCCAGGATGGGAAAAACCATGGTGAGAAATGCTGCCAAGATCTACTGTCTTAATCCAGCCTCACAGTTCAAATGTTTACAAAGTTTTAGCCTTAGGGCACCAACCCTAGGAATCACCAAATCCCTTATCAAAGCACCAACTTTTCAAAATCATAACTCAATGACCTTTTCACCAACTCAACTTTCTTAAAGCACCAATTGTAAGAACGTAACAATTACAACTTATCACTGATTTCAATATCAGAAAAATTACACAACTTCAAAGTGTAGAACACAAATTTACTTTTGGGGGGGGGGGGTGGGTGGGGTTGGTTGGGTTGAATCAGTAGTAAATAAAACTTTATATCTTTTAAGCCTTTTTAAATCTGAGCGCTGAAGGAAAAATACCAAGCTGAAGTATAAAACAACATCACACAGTGAACCCAGTACACAAAGAAATATGTAGAAACCCAAGCTGGGAAAACCACAGTGAGAAATGCTGCTAAGATTGACTATCCTAATCCAGCCTCATAGTTAAAATAATTACAGTAGTTTTAGGGCATCAACCCAAGGAGTCAGCCAACACCTTCTACTTCAAAAGCACCAACTTTGTCAGAGACAATCTTATCAAAATGAGCACCAACTCAATACCCTTAGAGCACCAATTCAGAGTACTACAATAAAGTTTGACCTCTACTTCAAAGTTTTAACAAATGTCTTGTGACAGACTGATATAACATTGAATTTCCTTGATCACTTTGAAGAATGAAACAATTTATATATATGTAAGAGATCAATCTAATGTCTCAGAAGTCTGCAAGATCATATACCGGCATAAACATCAAATATTCTTTAAAAATTTGCAAAGATGTATATTGAAGCAAAGACAAACTGTCCTTTATAATCTGCAAGACAATGTACTGAAACAGCCAAACTGAACATACAAAATGATATCTCTGTGTATCTGAAAGTATTCTGTAGACAATTACAATCTGAAAATAACTCTTCACTGTATGCCTAATCACAGTGTTTCTTGTCATCCAATAAACAAAAACTTTAGAGTACTGGGACACCAAAAGACAAACAACATTTTAGAAGTATTATGTGTTTAGATTTGAAACATCAATTAAAATTTCAATATCTGAGAGACTGAATCTTTTTACTCACTGTCATACAGATTCACACGCCTATGCTCTTGTCTTCAAGTTGCCATGCTGCACATTATCATCAAGTTCTCTGTCTTCTTTTGTGTCTTTATTTCAAGTTTTCTTCTCAGATGTTACATTTCAGATTCCTCACAATAAACTTTACTTATATCCTTTCAACGCATATCCATTACCTTTCATAGCTAGTTTCAGAAGGGATTTCAACATACATATATGTTTTTCTTTTTAAATTCCATCAGCATTCTTCTGTTGATCATATTCTTTTCATTTCAATTCCCACTCGCCTCATTTTCATCGGGCCTTTACATTATTTAAATAGAGTCTCACATCCTAGCGGGTGAGTGGTTATAAGATGGTTAAAGCTGTTTGTAACTGACACATAGCTATAACCAAAAACCCACCAAACAACTAAATAATCAATCATGTAAACATTAAGCTTATGTGTATCAAAAAGATTCTTCAATGCTGTTGGTATGTATAGGTGGCTGATATTGTCATTACAAACCACATAAGATGTGTGACCGTTTCAATAGTAGAGCCAGATAGATATCTTTTGCAAACTGATGATTAAAATAATTGAACATGATGTCTTCAATTCTTGACTATTATGTCTTCACACCATCACCATAGCCGGGCAAAGAATTAATGGGCTCGATTATAATAAACGCTGTTCGTTATATTCCAATCTGCCGTTAATACATTTGGATGTTTCTTAGACATAGCTTGATACTTAGTATATCTGTTGTCTGAATTAATAAATGGTTCTATTTTGCTACCGTATTTCAATATGCAATATTTGACATGTGCCAAAACCTTCCAATAACTGCTTGAATTGCTGGACAAAGCAAAGACCGAATTCCTTGACTCTTCAACATAATCATTTTTATATGGTCAACAAATTTAGATTCTTCCTGTGATGACAGCCAAGTAATACTTCTGCATATATTAAACCTTATAAAAACTTCTGCCAGTCATGTGTCCTTGTTGTCGGGCATTAGTCTTATGAATAGCAATAAACAGATCTCCCAAAAGGAACTTATTGATTTGCCAAAAGATGTTCTATGATGCCACGTAGATATCAGAATTCTTAAATGTGTCAATTGTAAGTACATATTTATTATGTGTGACCTGGACTATTTATTGTGCAGTTTATATTCCATCCTTGAACTGTATTCTCCTCTGAATGAATTTAATTTTTAATATCAATCACAAATATAAATCAAAGGTATGTTCTTCAATCTCACTCAACTTGCATTTTCAGAGTATATAAACTTCTAGTATATTCTGACATCAATGAGAAATATCTAACACAGAGACATATACAAATCATTACACCTTAAATGTAGATAATCTTTAGCATACTGTACTGTGTTATCCTTCTTCAAATTTACTTCTACACTCTGAATACTTTAGTGCACTTGATTGTTTTATCGGTAACTTTTGCAAATGAAATTCTAAAACAGGTAAGCACTCTTCAGAAATTCTGTTTATACAGTACAAATTCAAACAATATGCAAGTTATACCTGATTACTGCAAAAAAAATTCTTATTAATACACTGCAAAAACTCTCATATTCTCAACGGAATTCTCTGATTAAAATATGTTTCTACAATCTGCACTTCTGATTTATAAAAACCATAGTTACAAGACCTGGACTTGGCTCTGACATGGCAAGCTGATTTTTGAGTTGGACTTGGACTTGGTGCCGAGACTTGGCAAGCTGATTTATGATTTGGACTAGGACTTGGACTCGGTGCCTAGACTTGGCAAAGACTCCGCAAATTAAAAAACCTAAGAGATTTAAATATTTTTAAGAATTTAAAACTTGTTTCATGCATTCTTTAATAAATGAACTCTAAAGACACAATAATCTGATCAAATAGATGCAACTTTGAACACATACACAAGTTTACATTGATCACACAAGTATAAATGCAATTTTAGGCTTTAGCTGAAGGAAATAAGTTAAACTAAATAACACATTAGAAATATAGTGTCAAATGTCTACAAAATTCATGGAATATGAAATCCATGGCATCAAAAGTACAAAGCATATATCAAAACAAAAGCTAGAGCCTAGAAGTCTAGGAGGCTATATCAGTGACCACTTGACCTCGCAACCCCCCTATGTGTGCGCCTAAGATAGGTCCTGGATTATTCTGCAACCATGATATCTTCTTGTGTCTCAGGCTCAGCCTCAATGACATCCACATCATCCTCATGGTCCTTTGATGGGTCTCTTCATGCTGTAGCCTCCTCCTTTGCCATTGCTACTGCCTTTGCCTCTTGAACCACATGATCATCAACCTAATTGTTCCTCTCTCCTTGTCGATCAACCTCCTCTAAAGTGAATAGGAGATGTGTCAGTGCCCAAGATTTGTTTGTGATAGAGGTGAAGGTTGTAATGAACATATACAAGATCATTCAACCATTGCATTGTCAACCCGTTGCACTTTTTGGAGTGTATATGCTCGAACATGCGCCAATTGCGCTCACATCTTGAAGCACTACATGGCTGACTCAATATACGAACCACAATCCTTTGTAGATTGGGCACCTTAGCACCAAACATCTCCCACCATGCATCTGAGATGAGGAAAAACAAAAATTGATTCTATTCTATAACTTTGAGTTTATCAACATAAAATGGTAATAGAATTGTAGATAGAAAAGTTTAAAACCTGAATTTTAAATTATGACTTCAATAGATTTTTACTTTGCATCATTTCTGTCCAATTTTTCTTGCATATTTCTTGTTCAAAGAAGTTTCCTTGTGCATTCCCAAACTTCTCTAGCTCATGGACTACGTGTGCTCCAATTGATGAATTGGGTGACAACTTCGTAGAGCCCGTTCAACACCTCTTCATCGGCCTTGAAATCTGGGTGAAATTGGAATGTTGGATTAAGGTGTAGGCAATTGCATGTATAGCCCTATGAAGCAGATGGTGCCACCGTTGATCAATGATCTTCCATAGGGGACCGTACTTAGCCTCATTCCCTGAATAAATAGATCTAATGGCCTCCTCCACCCTGTCCACGCCTTCATAAATGTAGCCCGTTGTGGGCTTCTCTCCATCAACAAATTGTAGGAGAATAACAACTCAGCCCTCCAAACTTGGCAGAGCCGACTTGGCTCTGAACTCGCCGAGTCCAGAGAAGACTCTGCAAGTCTTGCAACGCTGATAAAAACTCTTCCATCTGGCTTTTCTTGGAAAGGCTTTTTGCTTTCAGTAATGCCAATTCTGTTATCTAATACACTTCTCTTTAACAAAAGCAATGTACATTAAGTGCACACACACACACATCCTCCATTGACCTTAGGAAGCTTATATAAACTAACAGAATCTTCTATAAACGATATATTCCTCCTGATTGATACTTCAACATCCTCAGTTTTTAAAATACATGCCACACATGTAGAATTTATAAACACTTTTTATCGGGTGTGTGATTGGTTACAATTCCATTCAACCGATCATACAGTTGTAACTAAACAACTAAATACAACTAACCGTACAGTTGTAACTTAACACATTGAACCACACATCAGTCTTCTAAGAAATGAATACAAATTGAATTGCCAACCCGATGATGACTTTCCACAAGAATATATAGACCACAAATAACCAAATTCATCTTACCAAAACTGGATCGAAGACACTTTTAAAATAAACAACATTCAATTTCAATGTGATTTCATGGCAAAAGGAATACGATCAGTATGAAGTTTTTAAGACGCTGAATGCAGATGATGCCACCATTCATTTCGCTTCCTTCTGTCATTTTCAAGCATGAAATTGACATGTTTGCTTTCGGATATTGATTATAACTGTTCAGGTATTATTTCAACGGCGGCACTCTCTATCTCTTCCTCAAAAATTAGAAAGTCATACACACAGTATTATAAGTCCATGCCATTGATAGATTGAAAAACACAGACACTTCCACACCTATTGCTGCTTATGGGAAATATGTAGTTTGTCAGACCGTTATTTGCCTTACCAGTGACCAAGAGAATACTGAATAATAAATTTCTGGAAACTCCACGGTATACTCCAGCAACGAAAATGTGAAAATAGCTCAATATATTTGGTTAATCTTAGTTCTGGAAAATAGCAAATAAGGATTGAGACTCCGTTTCTTCATGGCCTGACGTAATAGTGGAGATGCAGCCAATCTTACAATCCTGATTTTGAAAACTCACTTCCAAAAACAAATCTACATGTCAACAAACCTGTTTGATATCTGCATATCCTTTGTTTTTTTGACATCAATGACAAAGCTGTCCAACACATCTTACTTTATAAGGTTCTTTGTTCTTTATGGCTATATAGTGAGCCAGTTTCAATCTTTTTTTTTTCTGCAGCAAGAAGGGGAATTTGAAACAGGTCTGGAGGATCATGTTGATTTTTCTCTAGAAGTAAAAATGCAACTGGCATATCGGGAGGCTGCAATTGCCATTCTGGAATGCTATTATCCTAACCCGCATCGTCCTTTTGTGAAGGTGAATCTAGTTGTGATTATATCTGTCTTTGCTGTTTTTTTAAATAATTAATATCAACTATACTACAGGTATAGATCTTTTTTAATAAAAATAGGCAATAACTATTTTGGGGGATTTTGTCATCCATATTGTTTATTGTTGCAAATAAGATTGTCATATCTAAATCCCAACTAATAAAAACATTTTTTTAATAATGTGCCAGACAGATATTCTAGTTGCAGATACTACAGCCAACATGGAGTACATGGAACCACGACATAATGTGTTTTCAAGAAAACATGACTATGTGAACTCAATAGTTCGTGCTTGTGCTCGTAAGGACTTTACATTGTCTTTTGTCTGTTTGCTGGGAAAATAATGCTGTGCGTGTGAAACTTTGATGTGCTTTTGAGTCTTAGACATAGTGATTGAGATTATATGTGGTTTTGTACCAAAGTGAAAGAACTCGGTTGTTTTCTTTTGGATGTGGCTAAAATTCACACAAAACGACACTGTACAGTTTCTAAAATCCTCAAAGCACAATGAATATTCATGAAATTTTCAGTAGCCGAATCTTCATGATCTGCATCCCATTGTTGTTAAACCACAAAAAATCGGATGAAAAAACACTGTGTTTTGCAGATTTGGGGTTTTTCTTTACAGTGCCATTTTGTGTGGAGATTAGTTGCAGGCTTTCCTATTCACCTAGCTATGTGCAAAGATTAATGCATCTGTGTTGGTCGATTCTAGTGATAAAAATATAGCTATCTTGAAGTTGAATTTTCAATAATGTGAAAGTCAGTGAAAAATACCTATAATTATGTTTTGAGAATATTGGTTAACCCATTATATATCAATTGTTTGTATGAAGTGTTTGTTAGCTTCTGGTAGTTATAAGAGTTAGGTAGTTATAAACATGATTTGGTTGATGGTTGCATTCCTCTTGGCAACCATTGGGTCTTTTAAGTAGATTGTGTATCATCAAGGAAAGCAATATGATCTGGTTGGATTGACTCTGATCCTTGGTTGGTTATCGATGGTCTTCTTTTGTAATAATTCTATATGCGAATAAAGATATATTCTACTCCTTTAGTTGGTTTGCATTGTCATCTCTATTATTATTCATGCATTCATTTTATCAGATAGAGTAGTTGATAAAGCATGTTTTGAAAGAAGCCATAGTGTGCAGTGTTCAGTTAAACTATCCTGGTGGGAGATTTATATGTTCAATTGCACAGGTTGTTAGGGAACATTTTTAAGCACAATGAGATGAAGGATTGTTCGGAAACTTGGGATATTCTTGGCACTTGCTACATATAAAAGTTGAATTTGCAAGGATTTGTGTTGATGAAAAGTTTAAGACAGCATATTTTTTGCTAGATCCTGATTTGACAATGCATGTAGTCATTAGATACTGTTTTGCTTAATTCTTAGGAATGTGAGAATGCCATAGTTTGATTGTAATGTTCCCGTCATTAAATGACTATTAAAACTATTGTATATGTGGGTCCCGATTGATTTAGCTTATCTTGGGCCCATTATTTCTTTTGGCATAGTTTTAGTTGACGCCGTCGGCTCTTTTGTGCACTCTCGGGAGTTTTCCCCGACGGGTATTTATGCTCGGCGTGTAGGATAGTTTTCATATATTGAGATTTGATATTTTATTTATGTTTGCGAATTCCTATTGGGATTCTGCTCTTTGCCATTTCGGAGGTGAAAGACCCTTCCTATTTGGTATTCCGCAGTTTCGGTGGGATTCAACCCTCACCCTATTCTGCTTGTTCTGCTTGTATCGGATCTGGCAAATCCGAGGCTTTATCAATTAATTCAATAAACATTCTTCTGGCAAAACATCTTGTGGTTTGTGAGTATTCTGATTCACGGGAAGTATATTTTATTACAACCGAAGGACGGAGGATACTGTAATTGCATCTGCACCTCGAAACCCATTCAACTTGCCACCCCGTACGACCATACGGCTTGCTCATCCCATCTGTATGGCCTGCTCATTCCACCCGCACAGCCTGCTTCACTCCCCACCATACGACTTGTTACCGTACGCCATTGGATACTGTAATTGCATCTGCACCTCGAAACCCATTCAACTTGCCACCCCGTACGACCATACGGCTTGCTCATCCCATCTGTATGGCCTGCTCATTCCACCCGCACAGCCTGCTTCACTCCCCACCATACGACTTGTTACCGTATGCCATTGTTGCTCCTTGCACACACCTTCGGGAGATATAGAATTTGCCTCCGGGAGATAAACGCCTCCGGGAGATAAAACGCCTTCGGGAGATACAGAAATTGCCTCCGGGAGATTGTTGATGTTTATAGTTTTGATTAGATAAAATGATCATATTATTATGAGAATATAAATAAACATCATTAAATTGAGATGAGATAATATTATTCTACATTATATATACATATTGATATATATAATAATAATGATATTATTGTATATATCAATATGCATATACAATGTAAATATTTTAGTTGACAAATAAATCCCATATGTCATACCGATTGATATCAGTCTAAACTAAATAAATATCATTGAAATAATATTATCATTATTTGAGATAATTTATATATAAATATACATTAATATATACATTTATATTAATGTTTAATGATAAATAACAAATACGATTATATCAGTTTTGTTATGGCAAATAATAAATATATAACCGATAGTGTATCGGTTTAATTATCTTCCATCTTACCAAACTGATAACTATCGGTATAATGCTAAAACCGTTCCATTATGCGTTAGCAACTATTGTACTAAACCGATAACTATCGGTGTATGTGATTAAAGGCTGTCAAACCAATGGTCATCGAACCTTGTAACGATGCATTGTTTTGAACAGTCACAACTTGATAAGTTGTGACTGTTCATTACAATATATATAATAACAGTCTTGCGATGATTCAAAAACAGCGAAAACAATAAAAGGTCAATACAAGTCCTTCTAATCTGCATTCACAGTTCAGTCCATATAAATAATAATTGTTAATATATTTACATATATCTATTATTATATCAGTAATATATATATGTCTAAATATATCTAATATATATATTGAGATATTATATGCGAGTGGATTGTACAAGGAAAATTCATAAGTTATACAATCTGATCATAAATCTTAACAGAGATAAATGCCTCCAGGAGATAAATGCCTCCGGGAGTCGGGAACATTACATTGATATAATATGCATACTGCTATTATAGTCATGAAGGTGGCTTTACTATTAGGGAAAAGACTCTGATTAATGCTCTCAAGGTGTAATTTCAGATTTATTCATTCTTTTTGGAAAATGCAATTGTGGTAATCTGTTTTCCTCAATTCTTGAGGATTTGAGATCCCAATTGAGAACCTTAGATTTATCTAACTGCTTGATGCAGCTAGATTTGTAATGACTAATGAATTTTCAGCTATTTGAGAAAATATAAACTTTAGTCGTTAATGGGTTTAAGAGACAAAGATAAATAAATAAATTATGCTCCCCCAAGTTTCAAGGACGAGGAGGATAGGGTCCAACGAGGCATGTTTTAGGTAGTGTAATGAGACTTGAAGTCCGAGGTGAGTCAAGCTCGTCAACTCTAGGGGGCTTGAAGTTGGAGTCAGTTGAGTCTTTCCTAGACTTGCCGAGTTTGGAGACTCACCCAGACTCATTGAGTCTTGTCCTAAGACTTGACCATTTTTGTTTTTCATTTAAAAAAAAAATCATAATTTTTTCAATGCTTATTGGTTAAAGACATGCCCCCAAACTATATACCTGAAATATTGCATCTAAGTCCCCATCTTCATCTTCAAGTCAGTCTCATTCTCTTCATCAGAATATATTCATGAAATATAACATTTAAGAAACATATATTGAACAATGACTTACACTTTTAAGTTATATTTCATGTATATATTGGCACAATATTTGAGAGTGGTTTCAAATCTCTTAGAGATAATGCAGATTCTAGGTTTTAGATCTTATAAATTTTTAGAGTTAAACAAATCTCAGTAATCAGTAGGCTCCTATCAACATTCTCTCGCTCTCTCTATCTTACTCTCTTTATCTCCCTTGAACTTGAGATCTATCTCTCTCCCTATCACTCTTCTTCTATCCTCCCTCTCTCCCTCTCTCTCCTCTCTTGCCCAAGATTTAGACCTATCGCTCTACCTCTCTCTGTCACCCGCAAATCACAGCAAGGGGTGGACCCTCAACCTCGTTTTGCTGTTGCCCCCCGAAACCCCATCAAACTACAAGTCTATGCAAGTCATAGGCCAATTTAATCATGATCATAAAAATCTACATAATACCTATCCTTTGTTGCAAATCTTTGCATATTCATAGTCAATGCCATAAACAAGGATTATCTTGTTTCATATATCAGACAACTTGTTTGGTATACAAGGACTGCCATAATCAATGCTGGTATGCTATTGTCTTGGATGCAATTTAAGTCATAGTTTGCAAGAATTGCTCTTTACATAATGTAAAATGTTTCAATCATGCCTTGTCCAGACAACTTATAGAAGAATCCCATCTATTATTATCGTAGCTAAAGTCAACGTAGAACATAATCATTTATCTTTTTACTTAACCACTCATCTTTGTTAATGAGCTTGTCGGCAAAACGTGTAGTATGGAAAGCTTAAAAAAAAATTACTAATAAATTTCTCACTTGGATATATGCACTAGGCATTGAGACAAGCAAATATTATGGCTAAATCATCATCCAAGACCCATCTTAGACACCAACGCATGACTTGCCATGATGTTGGTATGGGTAATGTAACCTCCTCTGAGCCAGAGTCTTATAAATTTGGTTTCAATATTTGTTTTGATGCAATGGATTTCATATTCCATGAGTTTTGTATACATTTGACAATATTTAAATATCTAATGTGTTATTTCTGTCAGCTACAATTTCTGTTGATACTTTGTTATCAATGTACCTCCTCTGAGCTAGAGTCTTATAAATTTAGTTTCGATATTTGTTTTGATGCCATGGATTTCATATTCCATGAATTTTGTGTACATTTGACAATATTTATATGTCTAATGTGTTACTTCCTTCGGCTACAATTTCTGTTTATACTTTTGTTATCAATGTACACTTGTGTATTTGATTAAATTAGCTTCTATTTGATGATGTTATTGTCTCTTTAAGGTTTACTTATTATAGGGTGCATGAAAGAAGTTTTAAATTATTCAAAATCTCTGAATTTCTTGTTTTTTTTCAATTTTCTGAGTCTTTGTTCATTGTTGAGATTTTGCTAAATTTTTGCGCTGATTTGAGTTTGAATCCAAAATCAGCTCGCTGAATTCAAGTCTTGTAACTATGGTTTTTGGTGTGGGGGTACATCTTGGCCATTTTTTAGGGAATGGTAAGGGATGACTATTAGAAAATAGGGAATTTTTTGTATAATATAGAGAAATTTCAAATATTCATATCATAACATCGATAAAAAAATCATCAGAGACATTATAGAAGCTTAATACATAACATTAAACTTGAATTGAGGTTTCAGATGAGAATTGACAAATAGAAAAAACAAAATTTAAATTCTTTCACTGTCAATTTGCATGCATATTGTATGAGGATTATAACGAACTGCCCAAAGGCTCCAAGTTTCAATTATAGAATGACAAAACCATAGAAAATATATGGCCGTCTCTAATCAGTATATGATATTGGTAGGTCCATATAAAAATTGGAGCTTGAGTACGAGTCTTTGCTAGTATAAGGGGCTACCTCTGGCAATGGAATCCCAACCAATCCCTCTTCTATTTTTGTCTCATTGATTTGTATAGCATCTTCGAGATCAACATCCCAAAGTAGGGCTGAGTATGACAATACTCATGAGTGTAAGATTTGGCTTTCACTGTCCACCTGAGATCTAGAGGCCTAATGGAAAGTAGAATAACAAGAGAAAAATAATATGACAAGAATAAACTGTATTCCTATCAATAATGCAACATAATAGATCAATTAATTGAATTGACTTAATTGAATCAACAAGAATGATATTACAAAGGAGACCCTTTGGTTAAATAGACCAAGGTGTGAAGATAGGAGTGCATAAAATTATACAAGTGTCATAATCTTATGACACGAGTCAAAAAGTGATAACTCATCACTCACATAAGGTTGAAAAGTGAAAATGTCACATATCCACTAAAGGTGGGAAAGAATTTGTACAACACATCCACCAAAGTTGGAAGTTCCACTTAAGGTAGAAAAGTGATAATGTGATAACACCACCGAATATGGGAATATTTGTATGTGGTCCCTAAGTAAACTTAAAGTAATATGTGTGTTTAAGAACTAGGAGAATGACTTACTAGGTGTAACAATTAAACATGCCATCACCTCCCCTTAAGTGCAACTTAGGGAGAATGAATGCACATAATGCAAGACTAGGCAATCTTATGTTGCACATATGAATGTTTTGTTGTCATTGATGTCAAACTTGTCGTAGTTTGTCTCCGAAAGATGAATATAGTGTCTGGGAGTTGTGTTTTGTACTATCCCTATGTGTTCCGAAGCATTACAATGTCAACAACGTACGTATTTGATTTCATAAACAAGTAGAGATTGGTGTAGAAGAGTGTATAAGGTATATCCAGAGGTCTTAGGGCTTTTCTAGAGTTTTGGAGGTGCCTTTCATTATCTGCACATAGAAATTGCCAAGTGCGACTCTTCTAGTGAACATTTTGTTAGATTGTGTTTTGCTTTTATCTCCACATTTTTGCGCTTTGACATATTTTTGCTTGCGGTTGGAGTATGGTGTTGACAAATGTCAGAGGGTGCTACATATCGGTTTTCATGTTTTGATTTTGTTTGCAGCAATAGTTATGATGATTTGTGTATTAGTTTGACAAAAGCAATGTACTTGCTTGCAGGAATGCTCCACATTCCTTTGCTCTCAGTTGTATTTGTGTTGTGGTTTGGTGATATGTTTTTGTGGTGATAAGGTGATGCTTTGTTGGGCATCTACAATAGCGTTTGGAGATCTACATTTCTTTTTGTGGTTGTTTGGCCAAAATGCTTTGACAATTCTATTCCTTGAGGCCAGCTGAAGATGTTTTGATCCCTTTGGAAGCATGCAGTGATTATGGTGAAGTTTTTGGACCTTAATAAAGATGTGCCAACTTGGTGTGATGCTTCACACACTTTTTTCCCTTCTGCATGTGGTGGAGATGGTGTCTGGGGCCGACAATTCATGATTACATACTACATCTTATTAGGTCAATCTAATTGATATTTTTTTGTTGTTGTGGTGGATATATATTGGCGGATATCCTTCCGAGATTGATATAAGAGTTGCGTATGATAGTGCATGGTGTATGGTGAAGTGTTAAAGTGAGAATGTGCAGATAGACAGAAATGAAATCATTCACAAATGTATGAACAAAGAACTGTCATCAGCATTGCAGAGAATGCACTCGTAATCAATTCATTCCGTATAATCCATTGTAATCACTAATATGGCACCTTGCATTGAAGAATCGATCTTCAATAGTTTCCAAGTCATTTTATCTTGCCTGAAGGCTGTTTGCCTTAGTTCACAAGTCCTAATTAAGAGTAGTGAGCTCCTTGGCTGCTGGCCTAAAACTTTTTTAATCAGTTGTTCTATAGTGAGTGTTATTCTCACCATGGTTTCTCCCACATTGGGTTTTCCATGTAAAAACTTTGGTGTTATGCGTGTTGCACTTTTTGTTTCAGTTATTCACTTGTGCACATATGTTTAATGAATGAATGATCATTAATAAGTTTGTAAGTATATGTTGATTCACCCGCTCCCTTTCCCCCTTCCTTTGAATCGGGAAGTGTTCAACAATTGGTATCAGAGTGAGGTTCTTGAGAAATAGTCTAAAAATTGAGGTAGATCCTAGATTCGAACACGATGCTTGAATTTGAAAGAGATTTGGATACTATGGAGACAAATGAATGGGACATTGATGCAGTAGTGGATCTTGAAAGAGAATTGAGATGTGTACTTGATGGATTTGATGAATTTCAAGAGAACTGCAAGAATGTTGAAGAGAAAATTATCCATCTAAAAAAGAAAATTGAAGAAGGAAAGAAAACCACTAAAAATCTTGAGACAAAGCTACAAATCAAATCAAAGAATTCTCAAGTCTTGAAGAAGTTTCCATGCTGAAGAAGGAATTAAAGGAAGAAAAGAACAAAGCAAGCCTATTGACTACACTATGCTTGAGATTGAGATTGAAATGTTGAAACATGAATTGAAGAATGCAAAGGAGAAAATTGAAAAGAACTTGAAACTTATAAGCGGGAATGATTTGCTTGATGAAATGCCGAGTTTTTAGAAACCCCCAAGGGACAAAGATGGACTTGGTTTTGATAAAGGAGAAAGCTCTAAGACTCCAAACCAAGATGACAAGGGAAAGGAAAAGGTCAAAGGATGAATCCAAGAAGGATAATGAAGATAAAAAAGGTTTCACTCTAGTTTAGAACTAAAAAATCTTTAGAAGACATGCCCATGCTACTGCACAAATTAGGTATCCTAAATCCTTCACCTACCATTTGAAAACCTTAGTTTCTTGGAGATAGATCATGGCAACTCCTAGGGTCATTGATGTGGTGTATGAGTCTTGTCTTGTGTTCAAGAAAAGACCACACAAATCTTGTATATCCAATTCCGCTAGTGCGTTTTCACAAGTAACTCCTTGTGTGATTCATTTTGAGGATTTTTGTAACTATATTTTTGATCAAATGGAAGAATACTGTCACATGAAGACAGTGCTTTTTAGAGAAAATAATTTATTGAATTGTCAATTAGAGTTGAAGTCTTATATATTACTCTATGGGAGAAGAAATTAGATTTATGGTGTGACTTTCCTTGGTTCAGAAAGAAAGAGATGATTTGAGTTGTTGTGAGTAGAGTTCATGAGGAATTCTTAATGTTAGACAAATCCTACTTGATCACGAAAGGAGCAATGAGAGATGTTATAGGTTTGCGTGAAGATGGAGATGTTTCAGTTGTCAAGTATGCAAGAAATGACGATGTTATGAGGGTGACTGGAGCAAAATTTCGCAATAAGTCTCTTACTCTTGATGGCATCAGAGATTCGGATGCAATATATGCCACAATGGGTATTGCATATAATGTATGTTTCACTAGTAGAGAAGGTACACAACCTTTCTTGTTTTTGTCTCCTTGTCATTACCCTTGGCTTGACACCCTTGACCACCTCTACTAACAAATCTCCATATGGCTCCTTCCTCGACCAATAATCATTTTATTGCAATAACAATACCCTACAACATTTAGTATACATTTTGAACATGAGCCACCATCAAATATTCTACTTTCACTATCTAATTGTTTTAAGAGGATTTTTTTTGGCTTTTTTCAAAAGTATCTTGATTGTGTACAATATACAATCAAAATTATATTTTGTGTAGCAGTGAGGGGCTTCTCACCAACTACTTGCTTTAAAAGAGATCACATTCAAATTTTACAAAACTTTACTTTGTCGAACACCCTATTGATCACATCGAAAATTGATTGGTGGGGCCTGCTCTAATAGGTCTTCAAACACCCTCACGCTAAAACCTATTTTTTGATGCAAATATTTGTTTATGGATTTGATTGTGTATGTGTTTCTAGCATCTACCTTTCGGATCACACTCTGTGATCCATCATCAGGATGAGAGTAAGATTTGACTAGTAAAATATGTGGTGCATACTCAATTTGTTCCATGCTATCTAGAAAACTAGTTTAGACTCAAACTATTTTAGAATCCTACTGACTTTTTTTTTGTCTAAACAACAATTCAACTATTTTAGAAAGAGTTGTTGGATATGTGGTGCATACTCTATTTGTTCCACAATTGTTAGAGACTACTATAATTGAGGGGTTTGAAGAAACACTCAACTAATAGGGATGTGGTACCAATGGCTCCCATGTAAGGGCAAAAAAAGGGGGTTGTTATATGCAATTTTATGGCCCATAGTATTATGCCCTTTGTCTTTTAATTCTACTTAGCAATTTTCATTGTATTATAATATTGGTTATCGTATTCCAATTGCATGGAGAGAATTGGCCACTGTGGATAACAAGCATCCAATATTGCATGGATAGTTATTGCATAAGTTCTTATGGAGCAATATAGTTTGCTATATTAGTGAACCAAGGGCATTTCACTAAAATTGCAAAGAGCTTCTCATTTGGAAAAGAATCATCTACAAGCATTGAATTGTCAACTAATGTAACCTAGACAAGAAATCTCCAATTGCATTCTCAACCAAGCTATCATGTCGAAACTAAATACACCCAACAATAGCATTCATCTAATGGCTATTCCATTAACTATTAGTTAATTAATTATAAAATAGATGGAAAATGATTTGTATGAACACAAACAAGACAACCACTAATGTAATGACAATTTATTCATGTAATAAACAATTGTGAGAGTTCAATTTCGGTAATAGTATAATTATGCAATAGCAAATTAACTTTTACTCACATACTAGATGACATCAAAATGATTACCATCTTTTGGTCTAGGTATAGCTCCTAAGATAGTGTTTATCGTGTTTGTATAAATGTAAGGAGAATTCCAATCTAGACATTGTAGCATTGGATTACCAAGAATTTCTTTAAACATGACAAAAGTTTGTTGGCATTCTAGTGTATAATTAAAATTTGTGTCATTAGTCAACAAATAAATTGGTGATCCAAAATTTTTGAGATCATGAAATAACCTAAATTTTCTTTTTACAGTTTTTGGCTTTTGCAAAACAAGAAAATTGTTAATTACATATGCCTTCATAGGATTGATTTCAACATCTTTCACAAATATGTTATGGCCTAAGACAATTCGTTCAGTCATGAGAATGTGACATCTATCATGATTTAGGGAAAGATTAGTGTCCTACCATCTCTAGAGGATTCTCGCAGTTGGGATATTGTGAAGATAGATAAGATAAATTTATTAATATCCAACAAATGACCACAAAATGGGTCAAAGGGACTGCCAAGAGTACAACAGTAATTTTGTTTAACAATTTTTTTAGAACTAGATGCTCAAAATTGTGTGATACAAGGGTAGGATAGTAGCAAAGGAAGAAAATTCCAAAGTTAAGAAAGTGGGCTGACATACCAAGGACCTCGGGAAGACTACTTGAGATTTGAAGGGCCATCTTTGATCTATTTGTAGGTGTAGGGAAATTAAAACAAGAGGATATAGGCTCTAAAAGGCTGTTGAAGTACAACATGATATTGAATCCTTCGCAATATAGTTCAATGGGCAATTTAATGCGATTGGCATTTTTATTGTATTCATTTTTCTTGTCTTTATAGAGCCATTGGTTTATGTTTTTCTCTTCTATCTCACGTGACAAGATGACCCCACTGATAAATGCTCTCTCAAGAGTCTTGGTAGGGACCATAGATTGTTGTTTAGATAGACATTCTTCCATAAGACCTTGGAAGATAATGGTAGCTCAGTTATGATAAAGTATTTTCTCATGCCTTTGTCTTTGATATCAATTTTCAGCTTGGAATAGTTTGATGTGGATGTGGTATTGCAGCTTGGGTCACCTTTAGGATAGGATACTCTATTGTGTGGTATTGCGGCTTGGGTCAACTTCAGAATAGGATGCTCTATTGTGTGGTACAAATTTACAATGACTATGCCATTCAGCAGCTAGGGAGCACTCTGTACCCGTTAAATATTGCAAACAACACTATCACATACATACATTAAATTAGCCACATTTCAACAACGCTACCAAATGAATCTGAATTCAATTTCCATGTGTTTTTCTTTGAATTAATCCCCTTTGCATTGTAATTTACAGAGATATTTCCATCTTCAACTTAACTGCCAATTAGCATCGATCAGATAAAATCTTTGCACTCCTTGCAAACAATGTGTGACTAAAGGCCCCCGTACACACCAATTGATATGTTTGTCACATTATTATTTTGAGCCCGAAAACCTGCCAAAACATTGGAGGTTATGACATTAGCTCCCTAAATACACCTTCGTATTGACCCTCAAACTTCAACATAATAGCACAACAAACGTTTTGATATTTCTAGAGGCTATTGTCATTCATTGCAGACTGCACGGTACTATTCAACATTGACATTGTCATTCTCTCCGACTTCCTCTATTCCTTCCAAACTGCCTTTGTCATTTGGTATGCATGGTTCAACGTCCAACACAATATCATGGTGTTTGTGTTTCAAGAGGAATAAAGTAGATCCAAAACTGTTGTTCAATTCCTCGATCATCGTAACGCTCTACCCTTTATCGTGCCTCTGGATCCTAATCCGTGAATCTCATCATCTAAGAAGATTGCAGATTGCATGTAAACTTTAAGAACTTGTCTGACACTTGGATCACTATTAATCATCTCTTGGGGCACTATTCCTCCAATTGACGCTTTACTCTTTTATAGGCCATAACCCCTTATAGCGCCATCCAATGTTTTCCTTGGAATATAAACTTCCTTAACAAATGCCAAAGCTGTTTGTTGAAATAGCCCATTGCTCTAAAGGAAATCCATACAATTTGAGAGAAATATAGATATCAACTGGGACGGAAATATGAAACAGGACTGGCAATAAAGAACATATTGCCCAATGACAGATGCGATTGCAGATTCCATGTACTCGCAATCCGTTTTAAAATGAGAAGCCAGATTCGCACCCTGACCCCCCAAACCTGGTTCGGTCCAAGTCCGGATTCGCGGACTGGTCCGCGTCGGATCCGGGCAGGCTCCATGCGTGGACCCTGGGGGATCCACGTGAATCCTCGAGGATCCCGTGCGGATCCACGCGAATCCCCAAGGACCCACGGCTCATACTTTCAATAAAGTTCAAAAAACACTTTAAAACATCATTTTTATATTGTTTTTTTGGCATGTAACCCTAAAGCAACCCTTATTATGGGTCTCCAAACATATTTCATTTCTCATTTTGCTCTCTATTTTGCTCTCATTTTGCTCTCTCATTCTTGCAAGTTTGAAGTGAGGTGATTGTATTCGAAGGAGATTGATTGTGGAGTGCCAAATACCTTCCAAGAAGCAGATTTGAGTGATTAAGGTATGCATTTGAACCATATTCTCTAGTTTTTTGATAGATTATTTCAAGTTCTAAATTTTTTTCAAGTTTTTCTATAAGTTTTGAACTAAGTTGCCTGTTCGGATTCGGGGATGCATTCGGGTTCGAGAATCCAGTTCGTGGATTCATGAATTTTTTTTCCAATTATGATTTGTATTGATTTTTGTGTATATATGTATATATTTATAAATATATATATGCATTATATATCCAAAAATATAAGAGAAATATACATAATTCTAAAACTAAATCATCTCATTCTATGAATCTATGATACTTGATCATTGATCAATGCCAAATGTCAAAGATAAACATTAAAAATTCAAATAGTATACTTGATCATTGATCTATGTTGATGATTCTAAAGAAAATCAGCACATTGAATTACTGAATTACAAAATGACAATTCAAAATATAGTTCATTAAAGTTTGAAACATGATTCAATGTTCAATGGTTCATCAATCATGAAAGACTAAAGTTTTCATTTCATCAATCATCAAATGGATTATCAAAAAAATCCGGATCAATGGGGTCTTCAGTAGGTGCAAGTGGTTGATCAAAATCATCTTTGGAACCCAAACCGGCTCCACTAGCACTAGAGGGTATTGTCTCATCATCATCATCATCATCCACATCTGCCAAATTGGCTCTAGCAAGATCTCGAATGATCATATCGAAGCCAGCAGACTCGGGTGCTACATCCCAAAGCTTCTCTGCCCCTTCTACTTTGGATCCTTCCGTGACAAGAGACGCAAGTTGTTGTGAATATACACCACTCTTCTGTTTTTTTTGTAGTCAACCAGTTACGCTTGACTGAGTGGATAAAGGAATAAGTACTCCAATTCCGCTCAGCGGCAGAAGAGCTCGCAACCTAGAGAAAAAACCAACAAAATTAAAAAAATACAAGTTAAATTCAATAGTGTTAAGTGTTAAATTCTACAATGCAAGTGACAAAAAAAAAAGAAAAAAAAGGTTAAAACTTAAAAACTTGTGATAGAATCTTAAGGACTTTACATTGTTAAAAGAATAAGAAGCTGACAAAATAGTTGCAAAAGGGAAACAAAGTGCTTATATTGGGAAACATAAAACAATACCGCTACTCACTCAACTAACCTCTAGATCACATCCATTCTTGCCTATGCCTTATAGGGATGATGATGTAGAACAACCACAAAACACCGCCTGCAAGAGAGGCCCATTAAATAGGGCATTTCAAAATGAGTTAAGAGATATTGCTGATCTCAAAGTTGGACGTTGCCTCTTTGCGAATGGTGTTCCATTCAACTTAGTGAGATCACCTTATTGGAGGGAGATGTGTGAAGCAATAAATGATGCACCTTCTGGTTACCATGGCCCTGGATATGAAAAGTTGTGCACCACCATATTACATAATGAGAGAAAAAATGTAGAAACCCAACTAAAACCAATAAGAGATTCTTGGGTTGAAACGAGTGTGTCTATTGTTTTAGATGGATGGAAAGATTGCAAAAACCGTCCATTAATTAACGTAATTGCTGTATCCCCCAAGGGGTCAATGTTTTTGAAGGCGGTTGACTGTGAAGGTGAAGTAAAAAATGTAGAGTTCATTGCCAAGATTCTCATTGATTCCATAGAGTTCGTTGGTCATGACAATGTTGTCCAAGTAATTACGGACAATGCAAAAGTTTGCAAGGTTGCAGGTGCTTTGGTAGAGGCTAGATATGTTCACATCTTTTGGACACCGTGCACTGTCCATTCTCTCAATCTAGTGATGAAAGCAATTGGCACCCAAATAGAATGGGTGAAACAGATATATGAGGGTGAGGAGATTCAAATGTTTGTGACAAATCACCATATGTCACAAGCAATTTTCACAACTTTCTCAAGATTGGAATTGTTGAACGTATATTTTAAAATTTAACTTATAATTTATTTCGTTTCATTTATCATTTTATAATTTTTATGTCATGTTTTACATAATTGAATAAAATATTGCATTTGTTGTTTACATATTTTAAATGTGTTATTAACTGACTATTAACATGTTCTTAGGTGGCTGAAACCCGGCTTGCCTCTCACACAATTGTGTTGAGATGTCTTGTCAAGGTGAAGGAGGCATTATCACAAATGGTTATTAGTAACCAATGGAGCATCTGAAAGCAGTTCAATACAGTGAGGGCCCAAAAGGTGAAGGCATTGTTATTAGATGATGATTGGTGGGCTCGTGTGGATTATGTGTTGGAATTTACTGAGCCTATCATGTCTATGCTTCGATTTGCCGACACTGATGAACCATGCTTGGGGGATATCTATGATAGCATGGACACAATGTTGGAGAAGATAAAATTGGTAAGTTATAAATTTAATACATTCCTCTATCTTTGTTTATGGAGAGATATCTAAATTCAAAATTGACATAATGATAACTTACATCAAGATAACTTACATGAACATCATTTGATATCCTAGGTCATACATAGGAGAGAGAATGATCCTGAGGACACCTTATACAAAAAGGTGGAAGCAGTTGTTCTTCATTGTTGGAACAAGATGACCACACCTTTGCACCTCCTAGCATATGCTCTATCTCCCAGGTACTATAGCGCATAAGTACTTTCTATTCCAGGTATAGTGGCACCATATAGAGATGCTGAGGTTGCTAATGGGTATAAGAGGGCATTTGATAAAATCTTTTGCAATCCAGATATTTGGGTAAGTGTTAGGAGAGAATTTGGATCATTTATCTCAGGAAGAGATCTCCACCCTACTGCTATCAATGACCAAAGCAGAATGGATGCTATTAGATGGTGGTACCTTCATGGGCAAGATTATGTATACCTCCAACCTCTTGCAATTAAGATTCTATCACAAGTAAGTTTTTAAGTTTTAACTCTTTTTTTCTTTTTTTTTGTCACTTGCATTGTAGATTTAACACTTAACACTCTTGAATTTATCTTGTATTTTTCTAATTTTGCTGGTTTTCTCTCTAGGTTGTGAGCTGTTTTGCCGCTGAGCGGAATTGGAGTACGTACTCCTTTATCCACTCAGTCAAGCATAACTGGTTGGCTGCAAAAAAAGCAAAACTTGGTGTATATTCACAACAACTTGCGTCCCCTGTCACGGAAGGATCCAAAGTACAAGAAGAGGCCAGAGAAGCTTTGGGATGTAACACCCGAGTCTGTTGACTTAGATATGACCATTCGGGATCTTGCTAAAGCCACTTTGGCTGATGTGGATGATGATGATGATGATGATGATGATGATGAGACAATACCCTCTAGTGCTAGTGGAACTGGTTTGGGTTCCAATGATGATTTTGATCAACCATTTGCAAGTACTGAAGACCCCATTGATCTGGATTTTTTTGATAATCCATTTGATGATTGATGAAATGAAAACTTTAGTCTTTCATTATTGATGAACCATTGAACATTGAATCACGTTTCAAACTTTAATGAACTATATTTTGAATTGTCATTTTGTAATTTAGTAATTCAATTTGCTGATTTTCTTTAGAATTGTCAACATAGATCAATGATCAAGTATACTAGTTGAATTTTTAATGTTTATCTTTGACATTTGGCATTGATCAATGATCAAGCATCATAGATTTATAGTATGAAATGATTTAATTTTAGAACTATGTATATTTCTCTTATATATTTGGATATATATATATATATATATATATATATATATATATATATATATATATATATACATGAATCCATACGAATCATAATTGAATTTTTTTTTTTTTCACGAATCCACGAACCGGATTTTCGAACCCGAATCCGAACCGGCAACTTAGGTTTTAAACCACTTTGACAACATAATTAGTAGAATTCGTCCCTCATCTGCCTTTTCCCATTCCTGTACTAGGATATAGATGTGGTAGTTGTGAGGAAGCAATACCATAAAAAGAAAGACAACTACGATTTTTGTTTTGCACTGATAAGAAGACAAAAACCAATATTTAGCATACAATGATGTGATGCAAATGATTGTAAGAGGACAATGCTCCAGATAACAATACAAAAATGCATATCTGTAAACCCAAGTTGCTTTTCTAAGATAAACATTTTGTTGCCTTATTGAAAAGAACAAAACATATGCCAAAGCCACTCCCCAAATTGGTTGGGACATAGTCTGAATGACATTTTTTTTGCTGTCAAAAAACCCCATCGGAAGGCTGGCCTTGTTTTCATCCCTGCAAGTCATTGCACCCTTGTTTGAACATAAACAGCGAGCATGGTGTAGTGGAAATCTAGCCATAGATTTCAAAAACTTGTGTTTGAGGCAGGGAAAGCATATGTGTAGGGAAGTATCCAACAAAGGACTCAAAGAGCTAAGAGTTGCTTGGGTTGAGTCTTCAAATGAAATTTTTTCTATCAAGGCTAGCATTGGCCCTAGTACCCTACAAAAACTAGTCTAGGAATAGGGTAAGGGTGGGAGAAATCATGGGTCACAATAGTTGTAGAGTTGCGAAAGAAATCTCAAGGCGAGGCACATAAAAACAAGAAGGATAAAGAGAATGGGCTCTTGAAGAGAGTATGACTGGTAGCTTGTTGAAGAGTTTGTTCCAAGTTCGTGCATGAAGTTGTTTGGTTGGTGTGTAGAAGTGTCATGTTCAAGTGGCCAAAGGATGGGATGGATCTTGTCTGCAAAGAATTCTATGATGCCTACAAGAGAGAGGGTACCAATATTTTTTGTTTTTTGGCCACAAGGTGTAGTAGGGATTTAATAAACTCTATAAATATATGTTTATAATTTTCTCTTTTTCAAAAAAACCAAAAGTCTATAGAATATTATTTAAATTTTTTATGAGAAGAGTCCCTTATATTTCATACTGTGATATCTCTATTATATGAGTTTTAGTTTAGATGAAATTGAAGTCGTTACTAAGGTGTTACTTCATTTTGGATGACAGAGCATGGTAACAAGAGACCAAAAAACACTTACACTATGTTAAATCTGCTAGTATCCTACTTCTGGCATGGGAATTTTGATTAAGCAGCATGAAAAGACGAAAGACTAGGAGAGAGAGAGCAAACAGTCTAAGGTTTGGTAAATTTTTAAGATTGGACATTTAAAATGGGTCAAATGTTCCAGGGCTAGTTGTGTCAAAAAACAACCTTCCATATATAAAATTAAAAATACAGTTAGATTCATAAAATAGGAATAAAAATATTACAAAAGAGTAATGCCTTCTGTTAACCAAAATGAGCTTCCTACCTCAGACTAAGAGAATCGTGTCTGAAGCCTACCCATACTCTATGAGGATTACTAACTGTGCCCTTGTGAGATATGATAGTGTGAACATATATGGGTTGCCAGATGAATAGTGATCTGGGATTTGCAAACTGCATATACAAGTTGTGAAATGATAAATTACTTGTGATGGGTAGACCTACAAAAATGTTTATGTAGACATGTTCAAATTTGACAATAACTTAACTTTAAAATTGTTGAATAATATTGCCTCCTATAAACTTATCACCACAGTACTTGTAAAATACCTATCCTTTCTTTATACCCAAAATCAAATGCGTTCAGGGTTCTCTTTTCTATGTGACTTTCACATTATATAGAGGAATACGGAATAAAAGGATTGAAATATAGAATTCAGTTTAAAATTATAAAAAATAATACAAAAACATTACAATTGTAGGGATTGATTTATTTGGATTTTAGAGTCTGTACATGGATAAAATAAAGAAGCCAAAAGGAGAGGAGGAAGAAAAAATGATGTAAAGGTTTTAGCATTTCTTCCATTTACCTCTTCTAAAGGTATGAAAATTTGATTAAAGAAAGCCAACCCCTTAATCAGCTCCTATTATGCCCACAATTGTCACAAA